>VZTA01024174.1:0-48925 GCA_013398855.1 Mohoua ochrocephala | reverse complement strand
ACCCCAAAAAAACAAACAAAAACCACCGCTCGGCACCCCCACGCAGCCCCTCAGGAGCGGCCGGGAATGGCGCGGTCCCCGCTTCCCCTCACGCCCGGGCGCGGCCCTTCCCCCGGCGAGGGAGGAAGGGCGCGGTGTGCGGCCACCCCGCGGCCCCTGTCAGCGGGGCGGCTGCGCCCAGTGTTGGCTCCCCGGCAGCGCCCCATCCTTGGGCGGCTTCCCCCTCGGGCGGCTTCCCTTCTCCCGCTCCTTCCCACCCGCCGTTCCGGGCTTGTTCCCCTTGTTCCCGGAGAACGGTGCCTTAAAACTGCTTTGAAAATGGAGTTCCATGGCTTGTTTTTCCTCCGAGTCGTGCTCTTCATTTGCCTCGGAGATTCTGCTTGCTCACGGCGATGCTCCCCTTGCTGCTCAAATTTCTTTGTGTAATCACAAATGCCTCCCTCTTTTGGTGAGAGCAGGGCCGTCAGCCCTTGCTATTTTGTACACCCTTAAAAGTGTACCGCTGGAGATGTGGATTTTTATATACAGAAATTAAGGCAAGGGATCACGTATCGTCACTGCCTTTCATTAAATCCCCTTAAGAACAGCAGAATTATTAGATTGAATATTAGACTTCATCTTTCGTTGGGGCAAGATAATTTTGCTGGCTAATGAGTTTCGTAGCAGGTGTTGATACAAAGCAAGAAGAGATGGCCTATTGTAAGTTGGGAGAGTCTTGACTAGTTTTTATATAATAAATAAATGAGGCCTATTTCTTATCCCAGCTTCGTAATAACAAGTATGAAAGCCTCAGTCGTTTCTGTAGCTGTTTATAATCCCCTTTCCACTCCAGTGAAAATCTTCAGTAAGGCTAAATATGGTTAACCTCTCTCAAAGTTTCTGTGTTTATCAACTCCACTGCTTGCTGCTAATGGTTTGGGTTTTTTTGTTGCTGAATAAAAATATCTTATAATTATGACTTCTCATTAGTGCATGACAGTTAGACAAAAGATACACTAATTCTGGGTTTCTTCTCTGCTTGGGTGTATATTGGGTGTTTGACTCGCTCTGCCTGGTTAGGGCTGTAGCAGAGAGATAAAGGAATAATCTCACAAACCTTGTGTTTTTGCAATCCACAGTTAAGCATTAAATAAGCATTTGTGTACAGTGCATCTTGAAATGCTGCTTGGAAATTGGAAGACCCTGAACTCTCATCAGCCCTGTTGTTTTTAGTTAACACTCACATTTTCATTTGCTCTGTGTTTTGCTTTCCATATAACTGAAGTTTTAAGTAGTGATTTTTTTCCCCCACTGCTTGAATTGTCAGCTCTAAAAATAAATGTAACTGGGTGGATGCAGTGCTGGAGTTTCCAATAAAGGAGTACACTTAAAGGGAGTACTGATCTCAGTACTATCTGTACTGAGTACGGGTTATCTCCCAACAGAGTATGACATATATTGGAAAGATTCTAGGGTAAAAGCCTAGAACACTGCTAATAAACAAGGATCTGGTTTGTGTTTTCAGGTGGCTTCCCAGACGCTGCTAAAGGTACAGGAAATTCTCCTTTGCTAGAGTGGTGCTCTTCTAAGAGGAGTCACAGGCCTGTTTTGCATCAGTGCAGTTTTTGTTAGTATCTCCCAGAGTACCTCCTTAGTTGGTAATTGAAACTACAAAAGCATATAATAACCAGGGCAGTACACACAATTTTTGTTCTTAAATTATTAAAGCTAAGCTTGAAAAAGTAGTTATAAACAAGGAATAAGACCAAAAATCTGTTTAAGAAAATACCAAGGTTACTTGCAGTCAGAGTTCATTTAACAGCTCTCAGCCAATATTAGTTTTCTATAGATAGATTTTCACCAGTGCTGCTTATGGAGTCTGAATCACAGAAAAGATGAGCTGTGCTCTCTGCTGCTTTGGGCCTGGAAAAGATGTCTGGTCATTAAGTGATGGCAACGTTGTTTTGTGGACAGTAGTTTTATTTTTCTTAAAATAGTTTTATTTTGACAGCAGTGACCATAACAATTTTCTTAAATTGAACTGGCCTCAGCTGTCACAAAGAGTCATTTGTCTACTAACAATGAATAAAAGCACAATATTGGTGTGTCCCCTTTCAAAATAGCTAAATGAGCTTTCATGGTATAGGGCATACTTATTTTGAAGTGTGACAATAAAAATAAAATGTCGGATACTGAGGAGTTGATGAATGAAAAATCTCATCACCTGTCTTTGACGAGAGGAATTTCTTTTACTCCAGTAGTGTTCTTATGCTTGAAGATTTTCCTCAGCTGGCAGAGAGGATCTGGGCCAGAAACTGTGCTTGTATTTTGCTCTTGCTCTGCTGCCAGAGTGCATTTTTATGGACACCCTTCATCAACTACGAGTTTGCACAGTTGTCAGAAGAGGTTGTGCTCAGCTTCCAACCACCTGTACTGCCTTAGAGGAGCCCCTAGATCAGAGTGGATTTGGCTGAGAACTAATCTCTAGGGGTCAGAAGGGTCTGTCTGGTAGATGCACAGCTGTTGCTGCAGAAGAGAAGCAAGTTTACATCAGTTTAAGTTCATGTTGTGAAGGTTTTTCCTTAACTTCATACTAAGACATGGATGTCCCTTTCCAGCACTGAGCATTGTTCTAGTGGGGTGTTGCTTTAGGCTTTCCCAGCACGGACCAAGAGCTCTGTGATATGTAGGTCCCTGCTGCTATCTCCCCCATTTTTGTAGGAGTTACTGCCTTTGTGGGTGTGTAGAGAACCTTACAAGGATGAACACAGCTTGATCCAAATAGTCTTGGGGATGGGTATTGAATAACAAAACTGTGTGGTGTTTTGGACATGATAGCGAGGTGTTTCTGGTGAGGAAGATGGGTAAAATTGCACCTCTTTGAATGAAAGATGAGAAATTAGGTAGGAGTGGGGTTGAAACTCTTTAAATGACTTGCAATATTCCTTTTTCTGTATTTTAGCCGCTATGCTTTTGATGGAAGGATGTTAACTCTTCTCCCTTTCTTCCTTTATAGCTTGGTTTTACTCTTGGCAACGTGGTTGGGATGTATCTGGCTCAGAACTATGATGTGAGTATCCTGGTATTCTCAGAGTTAAACATATCCTGAACTGAAAATACAAGGCTATTTTCCCTCAATTGGAATTGAGTCAGTCTTTCTTTCGATGGTTTCTATTATTTAAACAGAATGCAGATCATGCTGACTTTAGTTACAGGAGAACTCGGACTTTTTCAGGAAGAATTACCTCACTGAAGGAGTGGTCAGGCATTGGAACGGGCTGCACAGGGAAGTGATGGAGTCACCATCCCTGGAGGTGTTCAAGGAATGACTGGACATGGCACTTAATGCTGTGGTGTAGTTGACAAAGTGGTGATTGGTCAAAGGTTGGACTCTGTGATCTTGAAGGTCTTTTCCAACCTTAATAGCAAAAAAAAAAAGTGGAACCAAAACATCATCTTCTCTGTGGCAGTCTAGTGCTTGAAGCCTAAACTTCTGTTCAGTCCTAGAGCCCGGGCATCTGCAGGCAAAGACAGGAGAAACAGAAAGTGTTTATCAATTGCTCATGCATTTTACCAGCACTAAAATACTGGTCTTGGATATCCTGGCTTCTTACAGTGCTCTCCACTCAGTATAACTGTTAATAAAAATCCTCAAGGCATGTGAAATGTCTGTCTTCTGGGCCAATACTGAAAATAAGTTTTGCCAGCTTTTTTTGAAAATTCGATACTTTCTCCTACTTCAAAAGGTGTATTGACCTGCAATCTTTCTTTCCTTCTTTTCTCACAATGAGAAAAGAAAAGGGATTTTCTTTCCTGAGTTCTCAGTTAAGAGTTCTCTATGTGAGAGGGCAGAAGAAGATTTCAAGCTGAGCCTTCAAAACATGCTTTTAATTTCTGTAGAGTCAGCGGAATCCCTTGTAAGAGCAGTGCCACTTAGTTGTTTACTGGCTAGAGGAGTTAACAACATTTAACATCTACTTTATTTTAAAATTCTTATGCAGTCTGTATTAGCCTAATTAAAAAAAAAAAAAACAACCCAAAACCCAGATTGTTGAGGCTTTGGTGACATTTATGTTTTGCTTTCCGCTCATCTTCAGTATTGAAGTCATCTTGCTTAAAAAAAAATTCTTACATTTTGCTGTTTGTTTATGCACAAACTTTTGTGATTTTTCCTGTCAGCCAGTCCAATAAAAGGACTAATGAAAGGCTAGTGTTTCTGTGCATTGTGTGTTTTACAGTGTTACAAAAAGGTAGTCATAAGAATATATTTGGATGTATCAATATGTATCAGAAGCTTTGTATAGTGCTTTTCTGGCAGCACTGCTGAAGTGTTGCCACAAGAGGGGGACTCAGGCTTTTGATTTGAGGGGAGTGGTTCCCTGGGAATGGAACACTGACTTGCAGGATGAACATGGAAATTTTATTGCTGGTGTTAAAGATGGCATTTAATACAAGCTTGTCATAATGAGGTCCTAATTCTGCAGCTGTACACACAACGTGCTTAGTAATAAGTGCATGGAGGGTTCTGCTGACAGTGCTGGAGTTCTCTTGGTTTAGTTTAAATGTCAGGCGTGTTCCAGGCTGGACTCTTAATTTCATTTGCTCAAACAGAGCTTAATTCTGAAAAGGAAGGTAAGAGGAGCTTATGGTACCAGTACTGTGAGCCTCAGACCATTCGATAGGAGAGCTGCATTCTGTTTGGGTTAACTTCTGCTCTGTGGTCAGGTTACACATGAAGTAAAAAACCGAGGATGTTTTTTTTCCACAGATACTAGTGGAAAATTTGCTTTAATTTCATTTTAATTGCTTAGCTTGTAAAATCATACATTCTTATTTCCCAGTTTTAGCTAGTCATAATCTTTTCTTTGCCATTAAGAGCTTCAGCTTTTTTTCTTTCGAGTTACCAAAATTTACTGTTGGATTATTTTATCAAAATTCTTTTATTTGCAAGATAAAGCTGAAGTTTTGATGCTCACAAGCGGTAAATTGAATTTTCCTTCAACTGTGGAACTGCAAAAGGGTGCCAATTTGCAATGCAGTAGAATTCCCCAGTGAGGAATTTTGTTTCCTACAAAATGAACCAGGAGAAGTATTTCTTAATAAATTTCTTGAGAATATATTAGATGCTCTTGAACATCTACTTTCTCTTGGGTTATGACCAGTATAGTGCAATCTAATTTCCCCTTTGAAAGCCTGTGCATCAGTGTTTAAATCTGCTTATTCTTGGCCGTTTGTCTTCTTGCAGTCAGGAAGCCAGACTGATCATACTAAATTTCCTGTAAAGTGATGTTTTTTTCTTCTTCCTCTTCCCATCACCACTGGCTGACTTCTAGCCTTAATAATTTAAGTATTTCCTGAAGCCTCATGTGAAGTTCTTTCATCTGCTGTTTGCTTGATACTGCTTAGATTTTAACCTCTGTGCAAGGTAGCAGATACTGGAAATATCTTTTAAAAACCAGTGTAAAGTTGATAGAATTTCTTGCCGTGTGTATGGTATCGTTTTTCCTCATGAGACTCACGTAGCCCAGGATTTTTCGTTGTGCGGGGTTTGATTGTTTTGTTTTGTCTTTAAAGATTCCTAACATTGCAAAGAAGCTGGAAGATTTTAAGAAGGATGTGGAAGCCAAGAAGAAACCTCCTAATGACAAGTCCTGAAAGAGCAATGTTCCCCAGGTCAACTCTGTGTGTGCACCGAGGATGCAATTTACCTTTCAGGCAGCAAAGGTCAAGTAGAGGGTTGGCATGGGAGGTTCCTCCACTCTTAGTCTCCTAGAACTGGAATATCCTTTTGAAAGGGCGGCCGTGAACTTTTCCTGGGACTGATTTTCAAGGGTTTCAGAATTTGGATTTGCAGCTGATGTGTGACTGGATGATATCATTTGTATTTTTCAGTATTTCTTTTCCTAATATTTTGTAACCTGTTTTTACCTGATCCAACTGGAGTCCTTTTGGTCCTGTTACAATGTGTACCTCACACTTGGTAATACCCTAGCTCTTAGAACAGCACTAAAGAAATTAAATGCATCAAGAAGTAACCCTGAGGTTTCTTGTCATTTGTTGCGAGCGGTGGTACTTCACTATTCTTAAGATCTGTGTTCCGTTGTTGGAGATGGGAAAGTTCATTCATCAAAAGCTGTGTAAAGGAAACAAAGCACACCTTGAGAGTTGGTTCCAGGCTCTGGCAGTCTCTGCCTCACCTGCTGTTGAGCTCTGGTCTGCATTAGGCCCTGTGATGGGTGCAAGGCTGCAGATCCTACATCCCATGCTAGTCCCAGAAGCTGGAAAGGGCTGTTGTGGCTGAATCCCAGCCAGCAACTCAGCCCCACACAGCCACGGGCTCAGTGCTCCCAGTGGGATGGGAGACAGAACCACAAGGGTCAAAGTGAGAAAACTCGTGGGTTGAGACAAAGAGTTCAATGGGTAAAGCAAAAGCCACACACACGAGCAAAGCAAAAAAAGCAGCCATTAAAACCCCTGGTGTGTGAGAAAACACTCATTGTATTGTAGAACTCTTCTGCTTGAAGCCAGAATCCTGCAAAAATCCTGTTGTAAATTCTGGAAAAATTTTAATAGATGTAAATAATTTTAATAGATGTAAATAATTTTAATAGATGTAAATTTTATTAATTCAAGAATCTGTCAAATATTTTTTTCCCTTAAAATAGAGGAGTTTGATCAACTCTGTAATGTGGCTTAAATGTCAGAGTCCCCTTGACAGCCTTTTGCAGGACACGAAGAATAAAGAAAAGTGCCAGGAAAGATATTCTTGCTTTTATTGAGAAAGCCTGGTGATGGACTGCTGCAGACAAGCACAGAGGATGACCTCCATTTGTTCAGGCTCTAGATTAAAGCATACCTAGAGTGCTTCTCCATTAGTGTTGTAATTAGGGTAAGGATTGTGCCTTCAAAGTGGTTTGTCCTTTTCCCATGTTTTCATTCTCATCATAGGAAAGCTGTAGAGCACATGGTCTGTATTCCTCTCAGAAGAGACTAAATCAGAAGATGTGCTTTGATCTCTAATGGGTGTTTACTTAATGGGAGACACTCAGAAGGAAAAGATTCTCCTCCTTAAGGAATATAAATATATGGAAGGAATATTTCTCCTGTAATTTTAAATCCTTCCTTTCACCTCTGCCCTGAAATGTGTAGCTGACATAAAAGCTTTCAGTCTCTGCAAAGGGTTACTTGTCAAGTTTAAAAGCCAACTCAAGTCAGATGGTCTTAGTAGTGATGCAACCGATTTTCTCTAGGGTTAAACACTCCAAGAAACTCCAACAGGGAGAAATGGCCGTACCACCTACCATCAGCTAGCAGAAACCCAGCTAGCAGCAGGTGTGGAAGATACCCAGAATGTGCTTGGTGAGGGGAGTTCCCAGCTAAAGTACAATTGCATTTAGCTTTTGCTGAATTAGTACGGTGTGCTCTGCTTCTTGAGAGAGCTTTCCCTTTCCTTTCATAGACTTCAGAGCTGACTGAAGGAATTTTCTTCCATGCACAAAAACGTTTCCATAGACTGATAGCACTGCACAGCTGTTTTAATGCTTTCATGAGCATGAGGAACTCAAGTTTCCCCCAACTTCCTCTCCCTCCCTCCCTTTCCTATTCTTGAGCATTGAAAATACTGTCTCTAACCCATTCATTTTTCTTTGCTCACCATATAAAATTGTATTAGTGTTTAAAATTGGATTATTTCTTTCCTCAAACATACTTTATGTTCTTCCCTTTCTTTACACGGGGATGAGAAGTGAAATAATGTCCAAAATCTCTGCATTTGTTGACAAACAGGCCAGTTACTCTAAGAGTATTTGGAGCTGACTCTTTCAGCTAAGCATTCCAAGCAGATGTTAGGATTTATTTTTTTTTTTCCCCTATCATATTAGGAAGTGAAAAGCTGCAGCTGTAATGCTGTGGAAACAAAATATGTCCATTAGTATTAAAGACAGGATTTCTGAGGTGTTTCACACTGTTTGCAACACTTTCCATTTTAGCTCAAGCTGGGTTTTGTCCTCCCACATAGTAAGCTGTAAATCTGGATAACATTATGACACAGCTGGTGTGGACTTTGCAACTACTGTATAACACATTTTACCTAGCCTGAGGTTATCCTAGGAGATACTAAAATTTAACCTTACCTTTCAGAGGGGGGAGCACAGACAATGACTGCTTGATGCAGGTCTTGCATCTGAGGGCTCAGAGTGCTTTGGATGCACTGGTGTCATAGCAGGGCACAAAGGATGGGTGCTCCATGAAGGTACCTAGGAGCAAGTTTGCCACTTAACATGGGCTCTGTGAATTTCTGCCCATTTCACATGCCTATGTGGGTAGCTAAAATTGCCAGCTAAAATATGCAGGCTTCCTTCCTTTGCTGAAAACAGTTGTATTCATTTTCATGTATTGATTCTTCTGAGACATATCCTGGAGCTGAAGGTTCAAGGCAAAATGGGAGAAAAGGAATATATGAGCTACTATCAGACTTCTAAAATGTTTGCTGTATTATCCTGTGTTGGAAAACACTGCCCTAAGGCTCTTCTGCCATTAAATGCAGTCAAGGGTTAAAACCCAAAATAAACAAAAAAGCCAGATAACAAAGCTAATTATTAGCTTACTGGGCACCAGAACCCGAATAAAGTTGGTGGATGCACCTCACAGAACTTCACCAACGTGAATGTTCAGTGGTTTTACATCCCAGAACCACAGCCCGCTGCCTCGTGATGTGTGCTCCATCCCCGGTGAAACAGAAACACTGCAAAGCAAGAAATTGGAGTTTTTGGAATTAACAATGTGTTGCTTTCATAAGCCTGGATTATATCTGTGTTTGCAGAAACAGGATTGTGCATTGATATTCATATGTAAAAATATAAATATTCTGTATGGGATGCAGAATTATTTTGGACATTAGGAAGTGATGGATATCAGTGTGTAAGTTGCTGCTAAAATCCAGAGGGAAGTCTCATGTCTCTTTTTATTTTTGCCTCAGAGGGACAAAAAAGAGATCTGCAGTTTTGTTTGTGAGACTTCTTGCTGATACATGTTAACATTTATTTTACAAATTCCTAAACCAAGGTCATTTTTATTGAATTTCTACTGAGATAAAATAACTCTGCAGGTTATTTGCTTTTTTACCTGAAACATACATTAATCACAGATGATCAATTTTACTTTCTGAAAAATAAATTTCATAAGTTGCCCTCAGAACAGATGCTCCTGCCAAAGGCAGTTCTGGCCTTAGTCTTTAATACACATGGGAAAAAAATAAATACCCCAGTCCTGTAAATCACTGACACAAACCATAACTACACAGTAACTTTCCTATGCTGTGAGCCCAAATTCTGGAGTGGATCACACTGTTTTCTGTGTAGAAACGTGGATTCTGCAACAGAATAATTCCACAGATTAGAGCCTTTCTCTGACCACTGTACTTTTTGGGCCCAAAGATGCAACGTAATGAGTAAAATACCAATCAACATATGAAAAAAAAAACAATAAAGGGGCCTGTTTTAAATTCTATTATTCAAATTTTCTGCAAACCAGAGAGAATTGAACAGCCACGTACAAGTACAGCTATCATGCTCTGCTTTTTTCCCTGAGAAATAAAACATTACTCTTATCAGCTGTGGAATGAGTAATTGCTCAATATAAATCACCTCAATTTCCTTCAGTTAAATTGTTCAGGTTTTAAATCAGGTATATTTATATCTATGTAGCCTTAATAGGATTCTAGTAAAAGGTAATACAAAAATGTAAGGTGAAATAGTATACTGCTACTAGTTAATGCAGTTCTGCTCTTTGGATAAATTCTGGGCTGAAAGCAGAATTTTTGTTTTTAAGGCTTGATGTATGTACTGAATCTTGAAAGCATCTGGCAATCACTTCATTTGAGATCAGGCTTATTTGCCCTCTGAAGAAAACACCGCCTTGGTTGTTGGTAGAGACAAATCTGAAGTTGAGTGACAGCACGCTATAACTTACGAGTGAAAATTTCCCACTTCTTTGTTCACTTGTTATTTATTATTATAATAATAATAATAATAAAAAAGCAACAATGAAGGGCAGAATCTGGTGGTGGGGCATGCATTGACTGATCTGATGTGGAAAAAAGGCCAGGACAGCACACTGCCTTCCTGCAACTGCCTGGTGGGACATGGCAGTGACAAGTGCCATCAGCTGTGAACATGGAAGTGTGCCAAGAGCACCAATACAGGAGAAACAGTCTGTTGGGGAAATTCCTTGCCTGAGCCCACTCCAAATGTCTCTGCATCAACCCCATGAGACACAAGCTATACCAGAGCCTCCTGGAAATGTTTCTGAAGAAATACTGTTTGAGATGTGCAATAGCGCCGAGCAATTTCATTTACCTGCTGCTATTGCTGCTTACTGAAGAGCATTGCTGGACACCTTGTTTGATTTGTGAGTAATCCCAGGCCTCCCTAAGGCCGGCTGAAATGCCAGCTCCTCGTCTCTCACAAATGAGAATATCCCGTGTTCATATCCCCTGGGAAAGGTCTGGGATAGCAAGGTGTGATGGGAGCTGAGCAGAGCTGAGAGATCAGTATTAGGAGGGCAGAGCGTGATTTGTTGCTGAGCAGCAAGGCAATGGGAAGAAGCTGCTGCATGAAGCGTGAAGCGAAAGGGATTAGAAGATGAGTGCACAGTAAAAGGTGCAGAGCAGCTACAGCCCTGGGAAAAAGCAAGCCAGAAAGTTTCTTGGCAAGGGGAGAATGGTCAGAAGTAACTTTAGGCACTGTGAGCAAAGAGATAATCTGCTTGCTGTGTGTAGGGACAAAACTGTTGGTCTTGCAGACACCCCCACCCACTGTAGTGCTCGTTCCTGGAGGAAGTTGCCCATGTTGGTGAACAGGCCTTGCAGCCCCTTCCTCTCCTGCTCCTGGGGCTTCAGGGTGGAGCTTGTGCCAAGGGAGGCCTCAGCTTTGAGCACCGTTTTGGGGTCCGTGTTCAGCAGCAGCCTCTTGCTGGGGGGCAGGCAAACACCCAGGGAGGGGAGCAAAAGAGGTGTGGAGGATCTGCATGGCAGAGCCTAGTGTGAGCTTTGTGTTCTGGAGTGCATCAGAGCAGCAGGCTTGGGGTAGGGGAAACACAGGAACTGGTGAGATCAGAGAAGAGTTGAAAAAGTGAGGCCAAGGTCTTGTTTTATGCATCAGGAGGGCATGGGGATGCACTGAGCCACTGATCCACAGGAACACTTTGCTATTCAAAATGAAATTTACAGGAACTACCAGGAATAGCAATTGTTTTGCTAAAGGATGCTGCTTCCTGCTTTTGGAACAAGGGCTAAGACGAGCCTTTGTGTTTTTCCCCTATTTCTTCCCCTCTGCCAGCCTATGACCTTTTATTGTGTCTGTTTGTTTCCAAGACAAGTCTGTGGGATCCCTCTGTTTTGACAGAAGCAGTAAATCATCACCTCCTGCTGTCTCAACACCTCTTCTCTAAGGGTTTGGTGGGATATGGGTGAAATATATCCAATTTGTATTCTCACGGAGCACCAGAATGTGCAGTAGTGAATAATTTATTTTATTGACATTTTATTTCTGCAGAACAGACATTCGCACTATCAGCTAGAGAGCCTAGATTAAAAGTGGAAAGCATAAAGATTCATTAAAGTATATGTGTGATTACATGAGATTCAATCATTCTAATATAAAGCTTAAGTGTATTGACATTAAAGAAGTTATTAAAAACTGGACAAAACACATGAGAAGATTTAATGAGCGTCATAGGGATCCAGTCAGGAAAGCAGGGCATTCACTTCCTTGATGAGAGATAAAGAGATTGGCCTTTTGGCTTGGTGGTATTCTACTCTATGTCACAGTTTCCTACATTTGAAGTTCCTGTTCTCTGGGCTGCTAGAGAGCAGGGGATGTGACGTTCAAGTGAATGCACAGGGTGGGGAGATACACCAGCACCACTCCACTTCAGCCCTCTCCCTTCTTACTCATGGAGTAGCGCTGAGTGCCATCGGGGATGAGACTTTCTCTGCCAGGGGAATCGTAAGTGCATAACTAAACAGCAGCCAAAGAGACAGGAGAGCAATGGGGGTGTTGGCCTGGGAAGGTTTTGCTGGTCACAGCTTCCCCTGCTGAAAGAACTCCCACTGCAGTAATGATAAAGAAGGTCTCGAACAAAACTTTCTGTTCCTGAAACTTTTCCTTCCATAGCAGAGACTGCAAGTACTGCAATATTGGAAATTTATACTAGTACTGTGGGAAAAAAAAACATTCTCCTTCCAAGGAGATTTCTCCTTCCTCTCTGGAGGTTTCTGTTATCCCTTTGAAATGCTGTAGCTGGTAGTTAGTGGCTGAATTTCTGTCCAGGTCATATGAGTCAGGTGGAAAAGTGGTTTTTGCAAAACAGTGATGAGTCATCTCAAAAGAAGAATAATAATTTGCCTTCAGAAGAAGTAGGATTATAAATCTCTTCTGGATTTGGGAATAAGGCTCACTCTACATTCACTGTAAGTCAATGGTAGGACTGAATCTGCTGCTGCTGAGTACACCAGTATATGTGTACTTGACTTCTGCCCCTGGAGTCCTATATACAAGTCCTACATAATTGTTCTAAGGCATGAAAAACTATAGGCAGATTATAGTAAGATAATACTCCTTATCTGTTTGGGGAAGTGGATTTTTTCTGAGTTATGGTATCCCAGAGAAAACAACAATAGAGCAAAGCTAATCTCTCCTTTTAACTCACACTGATTTTCAGAACAGAAAAGCTGTTGCAGAAGACCTCGCTGTGGATTTTCTTCATGGTTTTACAATGGATCCTGGTTCTCTGTATACACAAGTTTCCTTCTTTCTTTCCTATGTGAAATGTAGGCACAATATTTTGTCCCAACTTGCTTTGGTCTTGCACTTTTGCTTTTTTTTTCATTGAAGATTACGTTCGGCTTGTGATGTTGCTGACTGTTGCCCATTCTGGAAAGGTGTTCAGCTGGAAGAGCCTGATTCCCCATGTGTTGATGGCCACCATGACAACAGCCAGGCCAATCAGATTGACACCCAGGCCAGCTTTCACCTACAAAAGCAAAATGCATCAGAGCAACTTAATCCAAAACAGTTAAGATAGGGAAAAAGAAAAAAAAGCAGTAGGATCTATACCAACTCATATATAGTGTGATAATTTGTGTACAGTGATTTCTAGAGCCAGAAAAAAAAGCATAAATGAGTATTATGTGTCAGGGTATGTGTTGGAATATTCAGGAATGATGGTTAGAAACTGATGCAGTTTATTGTGAACTGCTCAGTTTGTCACTTGAACTTCTCAGTCTTGATAATCTCAAACTTCTCGTTCTTGATAAGCAGAATGGGGAGTTAAACCACACAGAACAGGGTGATACATCACTTCCTGAGGAGCTTTGTGATAAATCTAATTTCTCGTGCTCTCTTGTGCTTGTCTTAATAGGTCAATGGAAAGAATTGCATACTCCTGAAGCTCTTTAGACCATTACATTCATAAAAAAAATAAGAAATGTGTGCATCCTACACACATTTGTGGTTGTTCTTAACCTGACAGCTCTATTGTGTAACAGCAGTGCAGACATCATTACTTAGTATTAGCACCAATATAATCATCATCGTTGCACCAACATAATCGTTATTATTGCAGCAGTATAATCATTACTAGTACTGGCTGCTGAATGTGGGACTGGGTGTTGAAGTTACATGAAGCATGGGAGGATATGCTCCGTCTCAAGACTCACCATGTCTTTGATCTGGCAGTGCCCGTAACTGAAGACAATGGCGTTTGGAGGGTTTCCCACTGGCAGCATCACCGCAAATGAGATGCACATGGTGACAGGAATCAGGGTGTATAAAGGGTTGATGAGCAGTGTTTCTGACTGGAAGAGGAGAGGGAGAGAGGTGTTTTACCTAATCAATGAAAGTCACTGCTGACAATTAGTATGAAAGGACCCTCTCTGTTTTCTGTGAATCACATCTGCCTAATTTCTGAACTTGAGCATGGAAGTATTTTTTGGTTGGTTGGGTTTTTTTAGAGCAATGCCATAATTTTCAGCTGGTCATGCTCCAGGGATCTCTCTTGAGACATTTCACACTGAGGGAGGGTGGAGGCCACCCTTGCCCTTTCTCCCACTTGTTCTCTGTGTCATTCTGTATTGAGTCTTCTGGGGTTTAACACTGACTGCCACTTCAGTCTTCATCCAAGAGAAGTCACAACAGGCTAACATGAACAACTTGCTTCTTCTAGTTGCTGGATATGCTGAGACCATTATGTGATGTCCTCCTGAATAGTGCTTAAGAGGAACCTGCTGTTCATGAGCCAAACTTGCACGGTGCGAAGGCAGAGATGATGGAATATTCTTTACAGTGGGCTAAAGAATGGCTCTTCTACTGCAGTCTTCAGTGGTGATAACATTTTGCATTTTCATTTACATTGCTTTGGCCCGTAAAAGGGGGAAAGGGTAAACAAGGCTGCCATCATTTTGGGGAGGGAAGTGTCTCCAGGTTACTTTTGCAATCAAAAAAGACAGTGTGCCTTAAGATGGCAGTTCACACTACAAGTAGATTACTGCTCTAAATATTTTTTTAGGAGAGTCTCTTTCTGCATGTAGCAGAAGCAAATCTGAACTCCTAAGCCACAGAAACACAATTAGTTCTTTTTGTCTGACCATACCTTCACATTATGTCAGAACTGTTCACATAATGTGCTTTGAGACAATCCCATAAAATTGTTATAATAGGGAAAGATGGTTAATGACCTACACTCTTGATAAGAAAATCTTCACATTACATTAAAAAAAAAAAAGAAGAAAAGTTCCTGTAATTGTTATTCCAATATAAAATGAAATTAGTATCTCTTTCTTGCACCTTTGTCAATAGCATCCTGGGTTTTTTTCTGCCCCTTACAAACATCTCTGCTTTCTTTCACCTCTCTTGTCGATTCTATAGTCACTTTTTCTTTTACTTGGCATATGAATTCCTCAGTGCACTTGGTCTGAGAGGTATTGTAGATTCCTTGGTGCTAAAATATGCCTTTGGCTGCCCAGTTATATTATTTTTCCTAGTTCCAAGGTTACAGAACAGTAGCTTGGGAACTGAGGCTGGGTTTCATAAGACCAGAGTGCCAAGACCCTGACATCCTGAAAAATTCCCACAAGCCTGTCAGGAAACAACAGACTAAAAATGTCAGTTTTAACTCACCATGCTGCATAAAATAGGCAGAAAGATGGTTATGGTTGCTGGATTACTAACAAATTCTGTTACCATGGACACCAAAATGCAAGCCAGCAGAGTTACAGCCCAGTAGGGAAGGCTGCTCAGGGAGAGCATTTGACGTCCAATCCATTTAGAGAGGCCAGAGGTCTGGGGAAAGGACAGAAGCACAGGAATTACTAAATACTTGGTATGCTTGTAAAACAGATTCTTCTCTCTGTGGCAGTTTGCATCAGAGAATCCCACCAGCAAATGAACAAAGTTTAGGTCAATGCTTTCTGCATTTCCTTTTGCACAGTAAACTAGACTTCACTCCAGTGTTTAATAAATAGCAAGAAAGAGAGGCATTGAATGCAGGGAGTAGCTGCCTACTATATTATGTATAAACTTGTAAGTATCCACATCATGAATCCAAACTGGGGAGCATCCAAAGGAATGAAAGAACAGGTTTAGAAAGGAGGATGAAAAAAATTATCTGCAGCAGTACCTTGCATCCAGCTGCTAAGGCATAACCCCCTCCAACCAACACTACAATCTCCCAGGGCATGGTCTTCTGGAAGTCCTTCCAGGTAATGATGGGCTCCAGTGTGTTAATGTCTGTTGACTTTTCACCATCTCCTATTTCAAATAAAGCGAGTGTGTGACCAGTATTATACTGCCCTTTTTGCAAAGATCTTCACATTTTTACAAGAACAGACATGATTGAATATGCATGGGAGTTATCTTCAGAACCACCTGAGAGAGAGGCAGAGAGGCAGTGTACAACCTGTTTCTCTGGGTAGCCTGGCCTCAGCAAATGCAGTGTATTAATTCCAAACATCTTGACTTTCCCTTGGCTGCTCTGTTGATGTAAAGAGTTGTAAACCCCTGTGTTTTCATGTTACAGCTTTTTGAGGGACTGTGTGCTGTGTTGTGATATGCACGTGCATATATATGTAGATTACAGAGATGGTGTTACAGTGGGATTATATTATCACAGACAGGCTCTGGAGTAGGCCATGAAGATTGATAAAGTTCATTTATGCCCCTAGATTTTATCAGAGGGCATTATTTTTTCAGATACCTGAGCATTTTCTTGAAGGAGGATTTAGTGTCATTTTTTTTCCTAAAACCTGCACAATATATATCAGTATAAAAATGTATGTTTATATACATTTATAATCTCTCCGTAAAATTCTATGCAGACAATTCTGCTTTTATACAGCACTGCTGAAAGCCTGGCACAGCAAACTGATCAAACCACTGAGTGCTACCCAAACACAAATGTGAAATAACAATCTTTTGTATTATCAAGAAGATGGTGAGAGAGGTATTGCACAAAATTGGAACATTGTCTGGCATTTTATGACCTCTTTTATGTTTATCTTAAGACATTACAGTGATTTCCACTGTATAAGTGATGACTCATTTTTTTACAAGAGTTTATCTTCAGCTGATTTTGCATTATAGTTCTTTAATATGGAACTCCATCTGAACCTTTCCTAAGTTCAGTCCTCAATTTTAATAACACTGAAGAGGTGGCAGTCTCAGATTCAAGAGCTGCTTGTCATCCTAGTGAGACAATGTGAAATACAGTAAAGGAAAAGGAGGTCTGATGTAGGAAGGGCTGGTATCAGAGGAGAAACTGAACCCTGACTCACCAACATAAAAGTACCTTCTTGGAAATTGTTACAGACAAAAAAAGTAAATCATTAGACACAGGAAAATCTACCAGCTCTCTTTCTTGCTGCATCCTCCTCACCTGTTTTCCTTTTCCCAAAACATGGCTTTTTTGCTGGAATCAGGAAAAGCAGGAACCCAAGAAATACAGAGACAGTGGCATCGGTCCGGTAACCTTTCCTAGGAAAGAAACAGCGAGGTTTTCATGAAAACACATTAACAGAAACATTTCCAAACCAGGTACATAACTTCAAGCACATTTCTGCAGGTGCAGTTGTATTTCCACATCTGAAGTCATACTAACAGCCCTCTGGAAAAATATGCCTGCATATCAAGGATACAAATTGGATTTTTTTCCCATTTATTAAACTGACTCAGGTAGCCAACCTCAATCATTGCTCAACAATTTTTAACATTCTGGTTGAAAAAAAAATAATCCCTTTAGATTTGCAAATCTATTAACTTGGAGGTACAGAAAAATAGTGTTTACGAGAAGTAAGAAACAGTAAACACATTCTGGGGAAAAGCCAAATCCAAGTGATCCTTTAGAAATGAACTGTAGATTGATTTTAAATTAAATGTTTAAAACTCTTTCTGTAAAAGTATTTTGAGGAGTGCCAAACTCCAGCGATCATGAGAAAAATCACAGTATTAGGAATTGTTTTTCTGTCAAAATCGGAATGAAAAAAATTAATTTTATACAGTAGCAATATAAAGAAAACTTACTTTCAAATCGCTTATTCTTTGATGTGCAAAGTGTGTTATAGTAAGCTTTAATGTAATTTGTTTCAATATTATTTAAAATAAAAGAAAAGTTATTTGCTTCAGCCACCATTCTCAGTAATATTTAATTGAATGGACATTTTCTCGATAAAACACTCTTTGTCAAAAATTTTAATTTCAGTTAGAGTTGCAATGTATTCTAGTGACAACTTTTCTATGAATGCACTAAAATGTCTTAAGCTCAAAATCTGACCCTCCTATTCTTTTACATTTGAAATGGTTCAATTTACTTTCTCTAATGAAATCATTTTGAATAATGAGAAAGAATGGAATTTGTCACTATATGAACAAATATAAGTTAAGAAAAAAATCCTAATTTTTGCTTAAAGACTCAATTTTTCACCGCTTTATTAAATGTGGCTGATGACATCTTAGCGGAAAAAAATTATTGTAGGAAGTCATAAGAAGCAAAGTTATATTTAAAGTGCAGTTCTTTAGGGAATTTTACTCACTTCTCAAACAAAGATGACCATCCTGGGACAAAGCCAGGCTCACGAGTGAACCAAAGCAAGGTCATCAGGATGAAGAAGAATCCAGTCACCATCTCAGGATAGCTAGACATAAAAGAGAAAGCTAGGAATTAATTCCAAGGTCAGTCTGAAAACTCAAGAGCAAGTTCCAGAAGAAGTAAGAAAGTAGAAATTGGCCTCAAAAAAGGATAAAAACCATATGAAAAATAGCAAGGAAGATTAGTTTGAATTAAAGTATTCTAGATTTGGCTCCCAGCTGGGAACCATCTAAACCCAGTAAAAAATAGGTTAAAAATATCCACCTCTATTTGCAATTCAATCATTCACGGGTGAGACCTGAAGGAAAATATTTCCAAATGCTTGTTTTGTATTTGCATTATTATCTGATTAAATGAGTTAACAAGGTGAAGCTCATATTAGCATTCCACTGTAAACACATTCTCTTGCATTTTTTAGAAGGGTAGAAAGCCTAAGAGCAAATGACAATGTAAATTAGCACAGATGGTGCACACAAGGTGACTTGAGGATACTTGAGGTGGCTTGAGGATTTATAATTTAGCATCGGTTCAAATTAAGAATGATTTCATATTTAGGCACAGCCTGAATAACAGTCTAGTTTCAGAGTTTATCATGTTCAGACAGTCGATCTGTCAACATTTCAGTTGAACAGCACAAAAATGTTTTGTGAAGAAGGAGTTCTGTGGCATATCAGCCCTTTTGAAAATGAAAATCTTGCCAAATAATCTCTTCAAGAGACATTTCTTGCCATTGTGCATAAAGATTGTGGGCAACTGGGAGGGCTGGACAACTCGTGGCATAGAAAAAAGCCTTTGTTGAACTTCTATCCACTGAAATAAATATGTGCCTGAATTAGGAAAGGAGTCCTTCAGGGTTCAAAGACAAACCTTGACTCAGGTGACCTTTGAACCCTGGAATAAACATGAATCTTTCCTTTTTCTTCCTTTTTCCTCAGAAATAAATAAGTGAGTTATGCGTTAACACTCATGCTTGTAACAAAATCTCTGATTTTAGTTCATTTTTGCATTTAGTTCTATTTCTATCCTGGAAGGGAGGAAAAAGAGCTGACAATTTTAGAATAAGCTACATGAGCCAAAGGCAACGTGGAGGGCAATAGGAAAGGATAGTTCTGCCTAGAGAGGCAAATTCCCAAGGGAGGAAGGTCTGGTTTACCTAAAATTTCCCAGTTTCTTATATTCCTCTTGAATTCTTCTCTCTGACATTTCTTCCCGTTTGGTCTTCTTCTTCTTGCTCACAGAACAGGTCTCTTTAAAACTGAGATAGCACGATAAAATTAGGCAAGGGCATAAAGAGGGGGGAGAAAAAGTAATTAAAAAATCCCCAGCAATGAGGTAGACCGAAAATTCCGGTATCAGGGACTGTTGGGAGAAGATGTGCCTGGGGCAAGGCCTGATGGCAATGGGAAAGGAAATTATTGCATGTGTTATTTGATTAATCCGGTTTCAAGTGCTTTTAAGATTCAATTCTAGTCATAGTTGGAAGGTCCCCAGGGTGCTCTGACTAGTACTGATTGGTATCACTGAGCCATCTTGAACCATGGCTGGGCTCCCTCTGCGTAGGCTTCCTCCAAGAGCTGCCAGAAACCTCCAAAAGCTACGGCTAGTTTCTATCATCACATGGAAAGATTGTGACAGAGGTCAGCTATCAATAGAAATTTTTAATGGGCTAACTATGCTTTCCAGTTGGATCAGGGTTATCCGACATACTTGGGGCCTGCTCTGGCTTTTGAGACCATATTTGACTTGGATATTCAGGATTCACAGTAAATAATGAGAGAAAGCTGTGCTTGGGATCCCATTAGCTGCCACGACCTGTCTGCTTCTGCTTATGCTGTTATAATAATAGCTGTTTATAAACCAGGCACAGCCAGAAAAGCACCATATTGCCTCTGCCACAGAGGCCAGGGCAGTCGGCCTGCTGTTTTGTCCAGGCAAAAAATGCCTGCACTTCTGCCAGGAACATGAAAACACAAGCACGCTTCCTAGCTGGATCTATTGATCCTGCTATATACATTTTTATGAATGTTAAGTGAAGTCCTTAGTTTATTCAGTTTGCCTTCATTCTGTAAGAAAGCACGGACATCCTTGATTGAAATTAAGATGCTTTCAAGCTTACTTCAGCCCTCTCCTTTTCTTCTTTCCAGAAGTGTTGCTTTGCTGTGCTTTGAGCCACAGATCCCTGCTTTTTCACTCCAGCTGTACCCTCTGTCACACAGAGGAGTGAGGGGATCTAAGGCAGTCTAAAAGAGGCAGCAGCAGTGGCTGAAGTACCATGGCAGCACAACTTTTATAGTTCTTTTAGGTGATAATAGGTGCTTTTATGGTTCCTGCTATTTTAATATCTCATTTGGTACCTCACTAGACACCCAAGCTGTAGCACAGGCCAAACCACGGACTTCAATCTCCCTCAATGTATTTGCCTAAGGCCAGACTCTCAAACAAATTTTCATTGCTCAAGATCCAGACAGGCCCTGTCTGGTCAACAAAAGGACATAACCAGGGTTTTCATTGCACATGGGCAAATATGTAACACATTTTTTTAGCCTTTCATCTATAGGTATTTTGAATTTCCTTGCAAACCTTGCTGCTAGACTTCAGTAAAATCCACCAGAAGGGAGAGAAGAGTCTGGAAGAGCCTTCCAGGCTGGAAAAGAAGGGCTGTATAGTTTATAAAGGCGAGTTCTGTGGTAACAATTCCAACTTTAGCTCTTTGCTGACAAAGATCCTTTGATAGGTTCATTCTCTTTCACCTTTGACCTGGTCTAGGGCCTTAAAGTCTGAAATACTGTTCCAGCTAAGCCTAGTAAGAACAGATTGATGACACAGGGCTTCCTAGGAAAATAACATTACAGGAATTCATTAAGCATTTATGCACAAGGATTAGGCAGCTGTTTCAACATGTTCTAAGTGTTTCCAGGCTCAGGAGGATGTGAAGGCAGGGTATTGAAGCCCAGCTCCTAACATAATATGTTCTTTAATGAACTGCAGTGAATAGAAGTCAGAGATTAAAGAGCCTTGGAATCAACTAGTACTTCTCAAAAAGTCAATAATGCTTCAGTCTCTGGTATTATTTGGAACATTAATCAGCGTGAAGTCTTGGATGCAATGTGGAATTTCAATTTTATTTTTTTGTTAAACCAAATTAATTGAGGGTCATGTTAGGGCCTGTTTCTTCTCAAGATTAAAAAAAAAAAAGGTGGTGGAGGGAATTTATACTAGCCTTTTAATTTGGACCTACAAGACTCAGAGACTCGCTGAGAGGGGCATGGAGCCATTCACCTCTAAATTACTTCTTCAAATCTAGTCAAGGTCAACAGCAAGCAGACTTCATTATCAATTTATTCATTGTCCTGGGTGAAATAGTGATGTCAGTTCAGTTTACTTTTAAGAGTAAACTAAATCAAATTAAGGCCAGCTTAATTCTGAGTAAATGTGTCTGCATCACAATTTAATGCAGGTTAACTAATCCACTCTAAATGCTCACATTTAGGCAGTTTTCATTAGCTTTGTAAAGACAATATGTGGTACAATGAACTAGAAGACTGAGACTTTTCCTTATTTTGGGGCTTAGGGACTTACTGGTATTAAATGTATTTGTCTCAGGCTGTGAGTCTTTTCCACTTTAAAGAGTGGAAATATATATAGACTCTATTTACCTTTAATTTTAACTGGTCTTGCATTAATTTCATTGAGCTGGAGGCAGATCTGAAAAGTAACTTGTTTACTTGCAGTTATTTTTCTATTCGTTTTTTCAACTGTGCTTTTCCAAAAGGACTTAAAACAAGATCGCTGGTCCACAGGGGAATCCTCATTGTCATAAGAGTGGAAAAAAGCCCAAAGCAGTTGAATGCTTAGTAAGGATTTCTATCAGCAATACCTGGGCACTTTAATCTCAAGCAGCAATACTCTATACAGCTGCCTATGCGGGGCAGCTAAGCAGTGAGATTTCCTCTGGTAATTGTTCTGGCAAGAAAAAGGAAATTGTGCCTTAAATTCTGTCATTTGCCAGTCCAAACATCCTTATGAGACACATTTGAGAGGAGCCGCAGATGCTTTTTTAATCCGTGTATCTCGAACAACCTTCACTCACTTGCAACCCAAGAACAGCCAATGCAGCCAGAACCAAGTCAGCACCAACATGATGAGGGAGACGGGGAAACTGAACAGAAACCAGGTTCCAAAATTCACCACTTCAGCTTTTGGGTACTGGCTGTAAATTAGAAAAAAGAGGATGCATGAGAAGTTAGAACAGTAAAGGGACAGGGACCTCCAACAATTATAGCTGCACACACATCTATAGGCATATCTGTCTCTCATGGCATGAGAGAAAAATGCCATCAGTTTGCATTTGCAACAGCTGCATTACCTGTGCAGGGTGAAACCAGCAGACAAACAGTATAGCTCTCCAAACCTTTGACACCAGACAGTCTGGATTGTCTGGCCAGCTTCAAAATCACTTGGAGATGCCCGGAGTGAAACTCCATCCCTACGTAGGGTTTATATTAAGGCTTCTTTTAGGGTTGTCAGACTTCAGAATGATTTCACCCAGAATCTCTTTGTATGTCTTCTCATGGGCCACACAAATGACTGCATTCTGCTGTGCTCCGACAAAGATATTGGATGTGTGCTTTTGATGCAACTGTCAAAAAAGCAAGATCTTGCAAAATTCTGTAAAATCCAAGTCCTTGGATCAAGCATGACTTCTGAACTTAGCCTTCTTTGCTACCACCATTTAAGAGGGAGACATGAGGGGTATCAAGGCAGTAGTGGCAGCAGTAGGTGGTCAGAATCAGGTCTGAGCTCGGATGAGTATCTGTGCATGAGAAGTANGAGGGGTATCAAGGCAGTAGTGGCAGCAGTAGGTGGTCAGAATCAGGTCTGAGCTTCAGGATGAGTATCTGTGCGTGAGAAGTACCACCAGTCTTCTGACAGAAAAACATTCATGTTTCTCACACTGAAACATTCATGCCTTTGAGAGCCCTGGGCCTGTGATAAAGGGAATACTTAGGTGGTCAGAGAGCTGCTTCCCATCTTCTCTGAAGCAAATGTGTAAGGCCACATTTCTAAGTTGGGGTTTTTTTTTTGCACTGCATGTTGAGCAGCTGATTTTATGACATTTCTTCTTTTGTATTTCTTTGTCTTGTTTGCTATACCTTCGTGGCTGTAGTGTTTGCTTTTCCAGAGTGCCTGCTGCCTTCGTGATAATCAGTATGTCAAGTCAAAAGAAGTTGCTGGAGAAACTTAAATGTTACCACACGCTGAGGAGTTTTTACTTTGCATGGGAGAAAGACATGGATATGTATTAACTTTCAAACATTAACCAGCAGTAATAACATCAGAGTAGAGGAAGAAGCAAATTTTCCTTCAGAGAGGCCATCTTACTGGGGTTCCTTGAGGCAGGAAATGACCCACAAGGATGATAATGACTCACCCACCATTCTCACCAAGTCCCAGTCTCACTTACTTGTTGAAGTGCTCTAGGAATATGAGGCTGGTGGAGGTGCCTATGATGGTGGTCAGCCCCCCGATGGTTGCTGCGTAGGAGATGCTCAGGGAGAGGCACTTGCAGACCATGTGGTCGTGTCTGGTCTGGTACCGGTACTTGGTGCTCAGGCCGAGATCGGAGGGCTCAGGAGGCAGGACCAGGATCTGAGCCTGTGAGGGGACACATTCACAAGGAAAGCAGGTGATCAGAGCACCAGCCCAGCAGGCTCGTATGCCAGAGTGATATGGGGCCCAGAGAAGCAACAGGTTTGTGTAAGAGACGGCAGGTTTTTCTTCACAGGGATTAACTGGGATCAGTCCTGGAAACCTGGCCAAGGGCCTGAAAGTGCCTGCTCTGTGGCAGAAATGTAGGACAAGCAGTAATCAGACTTCTGGCTAAGGTCTGGGCCAGCTCTGGGTCTGACTGGAATACCAGTGGGATACCAAAAGCCTTTGAGGGCTGCAGGGACGGGATGCCAGCACTGCAGCAGAAGGAATCCATAATCCTTGAGGCTTAGGAGCAGCCACCACACAAAGGCTTGGTGAACCTTTCACACTTAAACTGGCTCAGGGCCTCTAATTAGGGATGGAGTTCTGGGGATCTCAAAATGTCATGGAAAAGGTTGGGCAATGGGAATATGGAAGGACAAGATGCCAGAAAACTTTGCTCCAAAAGAAGCTTTCTTAAGTGACAGGTAACTCTCTATAAATCAAGTCCTTGTACTGGAAAAAAGGTACAGTACTTCAAGGCACTTCACATGCAACCTGTAATTTAGGAATGAGTAAAAAAGGCAGAAAGTGGTTCAGATAGGCTTGTTAGATTTACTAATTTGTATTTTGATTTATTTTTGCACTGTGAACACAAATTCATGTGTTGCTTTTGGCCTGTTCTTTCATGGGCATAAACTTATGCCATTAGAATACTACAAAATTGTCATCCAAACAGCAATCTCTTCTTGGATCCGCTCGAGAGAAGTAGAAATACTGGAATGAATTGATTTAATGGAGGATTTTGAGGCTGGATATTTTGGAAGACAAAAAGGAAGTGGACACTAAGACTGCCTAACAAAGTGGCTGAACAGATTAATGGTCCATGCCTGCTGCTTGTTTCATTCTGAGTAGGATTTTGTGTGCCAGGGGTTGTTTTTTTTTTGAGTTGGGCTATTTTCAAAGGAGGATTTGCAGAAACAAAGTGGCTATTACAGTCAAATAAAAAAGGAAACTCGTGATCACATTACTGAATATAAAGCCAAATGAATTGTCCCAGCCCACTGGGGAAGGGTCTTCCGAACATACCTGTGCTGGTTGCATCTAAATGGGAGCAAGAACTAGCAAAGAGCCAGGCTGTGGCTGTGGTGAGATGATGGAGAATGATTCCTTTCAAGGAACAAATAGGAAACAGCAGGGAGCAGGTGGTATTCACATCTATCTTTTGCCTCAGCCCCAGGTCTAACATTTCCTTACCTGAGGTAGGTGCTGCCCATTGCTTGTAGAATTCATTGTTCCAATAGGGTTGGCTATCATGTGCACACCATTCATACTCTGCAAGGAGGAAAATGCCTTTGGATTAGCCTTTATTATGTTCCTAGGGGCACTTAGAATGGAATTTGTGATGCTTTGTAAAGGTACCGGGTGGCAGGTTTTGGGGACAAAGAAGGAAAAAGAAAAAATGGTTCCAAAACTACAAGAAAATCCAGCCCACTAAAAGTCAGCTGTTAATTTTACTCTGGGGAAAAATAAAAAGTTTAAACTCCCTGATTTTTTATTTTAAAGTGATTTTAAAGTCAGATTACAATGAGATTTGGTCTTCTTCCTCTGTCATGCAGGAGAATCTAGGAGGTCCCTCAAGCCTGTGACTTTGTGATATGTGCAGGCTGCTGTAGCAACTGAGAAGTCTCAGCTGCAGAAGCTGGCAATACCCAAGCAATAAAAGATCATATCCATATGACATGATCCATATTCCAGAAGAATTTGCTGGAAGCCATGTGTTATTGTTAGTTTGCCGACTGGATCTCAGGATCTCCAGCAAGAAGTACAACAAACTTGTGTTGTTTTGTACTTATGTTGTTGTTGTTGTTATGGAGCTAATGTTCCCCAATTCACAGCAAGCAGGCTGACAGGTGAAATACAAAGCAGGACATTCTGCAATACATGCTTCCTGCCAATGACCACCACACATTTGAAATAAAAGAAACAGCAGGTTTTTTCAGAGCTGTGTGCATTTTGCTCTGCTGGTTCTTGCATGAGAAGACAGTGTAGCTCAGGAGATACCCCCTGTGACAATACCTTTGAGTGCATCAAGGAGCTGAAGTCAGTAGTAGTAGCACTAAAAACAAAGAAAGAAAAACATACTTTAAAAATGCGTGTTCACCCAGCTCCTGCAAAAGGCACACATCGTGGGTAGAAGGGGCAACATCTGCAGGAGAACTAGTGCCTACTGAAATGCTGAATACCATTTATTAGAACCTCTTATGTGGGCTCTTGGCCGAACAGTAAGAGTCATTATTATGTTTCATAGTTCCATCTCTAGCTGTGTAGCAGTGAGGTTCCACCCTAATGCAAAAAGGAATTTGTTTCTTGGTAGTATTTACACCATTCTGGGAGAGGATTCCATCCTCTGTGAGTGAATCACCAGGCAATCCAGCACCCCTGCTGCCTGTTCTAGTCAAGCTCCTCCCCTGCCAACTTTTCCAGTGCTGTTTCTGAGTACCTACCTGTACCACATTAAAGCCTGCCCTAAAACCTGCGCTGTGTGGCATGTGGATCATGCAAACAATCCACTGAACTTATTTCCAGAAGATGTGCTACTTTTCCTGCCAAATTCCAAGCTCTTTTTCAAGTAATCCTATTTTAATAATAGTTCTGTATGAAATATCCCACACATACTCTTCAATAGGGTTTAAAGAGATTGATGGCACAATGCCAAACTGAAGATTTGATTCTATATTGCATAGAAAATATGGCTGGGATAAAAAGAGATATCAGAGGGAATATTGGAGAACTCAGTCTCTAGACTGATGAGAAAACTATTTAGATCTTGCAAGTTAACTTAAAGTCATCAACCGGTACTGTTTGAATTATATTTGTTTTAAAGTAAATTAAAATTTAAAGTGAAAGAAACTTTTTTCTCTTTTATTTTGAACAGTTGTGAACAATACAGAAGGAGCTCAAAAAGAGACTGTGCAATTTGTTCTCACACGTCATAAGATGCTCCTCAAAATTGGCCTAAAATAAATTTTTAGGACATTAGCTTGAATACTGTCTTGTATATCTTGAACTGATGGTTAATTAGATAATTTGACAAAGAAGTTAATCCTTTACTTGATTTACCCTTTCCGCTGACTAGATTCTACTCCAAATAGAGACCTGGTTGAAACTGTTAGTGTTTCAAACCTCTGAGGAAATTTGTCTATATTTAAAGAAATCTTTTACAAATTTTGTGGGGAAGGAGAGGCTTTTTTTTGTGGGTTCTGCCTCCCACCATGTCCCCCCACCCTCCACTCTCATCTCCCTCTTAGATGCAGGCAATTCAGACTTTCTTCAGGAATTCTTTGTAAGTGATTTCCCTCTGGATATGTCCTTTGGGCAGTCCACGCTGTACTTGGATCCTCTCCATCACTGCTCCTTCAGGGGAACAGAAATAAAAATCTGTGGACAGCACTTTCTTACACAGCACAAACACAGACTTCAAAAGAGCTTTCAAACCCCTATAAATATTTTCCTTCTCCCTAAAATATCCATAGTGTTTAAAAATAAATGAATACTGCAAAGTTTCCGTGAGATCCAGACCGTTGCATCAATCCCATTTATCATGTAAGCCTTCACATGTGAAACATTCACTTGTAAGATTCTGCTTGCCCTTCCTGGCTCTACTCCTGGGTTCATCTCATTGCAACCTGTGTAGGGCTCAAATGTCCAGTCCTGATGAACAGGGCTCATCCTTACTCCTCATTGATGAAGATAAGCTCCAGTGAAGGTTGGCCGTGCTTTTCGCCGAGACCTGCAACAAAGAACAGAGAGCAGCCCTTGGGGTACGCACTGAGCTGAGCCCCCGGGTCACAGCACTGGACCTGGAGAAGCTGCTGCAAACAAAAGCTTGTCCAAACAGCCTCAGGTGCTCTCTTTATGCAACATTTTATTATTCTGTATTGTACTGATCATGTGCATCTGGCAATTAAAAGACTGTGATACCTACATATAATAGACAAGGTTGGATGAAATTATTTTCAGCCTGGAAACTGTAAAGTGAAAGACAAGAGAGATCCTTTTCTTCCTAAACCTTTTCCTTCTGGGAAGGAATGAACAAAATGAACCTTAGAGCTCTTATCAATTTTTTATTATGGGATTGTCAAGAGAAAACTTCTGAGCCTCTTCTAAATTTCCTGGACTTGATTCTCAGAGGTTTTCTTCCAACCCTGTAAAATCCTATGACCCAAAAGTTTATGACACGCAGCTACAACAGATGCCCTAATTCAGTATAGTTTCTCTACTCCTATTCTTCCATAACTTCTTGAAATTTTCTTTCATTTTTTGAAAGGAATATCAGAGTACAAAAAGAAAGAGTACATATCAGTGTTTTTGGCAGTATAAGTCAGACAGATCTGACCTCGATAGAATTTGAATAATATCCATCAGCAATTCTTGTCACTGCTAAACAAATGAGAAAAGAGGAGCCAATACTGACAAATACCTATTGGCTTGTTTTCTTCAGCAATGGTGCTGCCTGCAGCCGTGATGACCTCGCACTCCTCCTCAGCATTCACTAGCTCCTGGAGCACTGCCTCCACGATTGGCATCACCATGGCTGTGGTGGAGGTGTTGGAAAGCCACATGGAGAGCACTGTGGTGCAGCACATAAAGCAAAGGAGCAACCTGGAGTGCAGCACAGGAAAATACGAGGAGTCACAGGTGGAAGAAAAGGGAGGGGAAAATTGGTGAGCTTTCAAACTCTGAAAGGAAAGATGGGTATGAGGAATGCCCCAAACTAAGGTAGCTTCTGCCCATGGATGGGAAGATCAGAGAGGTTTCAAGCTGCTGCTGTCAGGCTCAAACTACCCCCAAGCCAAAGGTTCACTCACATGCCTGGCTTGGCTCCAGCCATCATCACCATGCGCAGGGCAATTCGCTTGTGGAGATTCCACTTTTCCACAGAAGCTGCCACGCAAATCACGCCCATGAGGAGCAAAGTTGTGTTCTTGAAATATTCAGCAGCCACCTGCATTAAGGGCCAGGGGGAAGCAGTCAGTTAAAAAAGCAGTAACTACCCTACACAGAAAGCATGCTGAATGAGAAGAAATATAGCATTGTGCATTTTTGCTCCCTGGAGTAAGAATGACAGGGAGCTGGAGAAAATGAAGAATTCATGAATCAAAATATTCTCTTTAATCTCTTTCTTGTTGTGTTTACAAATAAGGCTCTATACCCTATTGTTTATAGGCTTCTCAGTTTTGAAGAGATCAAGAGAAATGTTATTTTTTCCAGCAGGATGTTCAGTGCCTGCAGTAAATCAGTCATTCTCAACTAGGCTCAGATGGAAACAAGCACAGGCAAAACTGCACTGAAGGCAGCTTATTCATGTGCTTCATCTGCTTCTTCATTCTGGAGATATTTTGTCTATCTTGCTTATATTTATTCTATCTTGTTCAGCTTTTGGGCAAAATGTGGCATCCCTAGAACCTACGGCTTCAGAAAAAAAGTCCTTTGGGACTTGCTCTTTGAATGCAATCAAAAAAGGTTGGTATATTGCTGCTGTGATCCACAAACCCTGTGCCAAAACTTTTCACATTGGAAATCCATTTCCATTTTATCAGGAAAATGGGGAAAAGTTTCAAGAAGAGGAACGATGAGCAAAACCCCTGAACTGGTTCTGGAAAATATTAAGAGACCACCTCCAAAGCAGGAATCATGAATGTGGATCTTGCTAAAATATGAGAAGATATTCTGTGAAGCAACTGCAAAAACAACAAATTAAGCAAACGATAATATTCTTACACAAGCACATCCACATACTTCTGTAAAAGCAAACAAAATGGGAGAAAATAAATATTACAAACAGATGCTTGGGGTCTAGCAAAATTTTTCATTTCATTTTGATGCGATCCTTCCTAGGCTGTTGCTGGAATATTTTTCAAAAAACGTAATTTTTTCTGTTTAAAACTATTCTTCTAACCAAATTTAGGTGCCAGCATTTAAAACAATTAAGACCAGAGGAAGCAATAGGTTTTCCATTGTCCTCAGTTTTACTGATGCTCCTCCATAAAGTGCAAGAATGACACTAATGTTATTTTGTGAAATCTGCAACAAGTTATATATTTAATGACATTTATTTAATAAATCCCTGTGGTGACCTAAATAGACTTGGCCATCATAATTGTGTGCCAGAACTTTTAAATATCACCTTTTTGGCTTTCTTGCTCTGGCTTCTTTCTCATTAACTTTCTTTATTTTCCTGCTACCTTTTCAAAAAATAATGAGGTGAATGAAGGAAATCCATCAAGCCAGCAGCATGAAGAATCTGGGGTTTTTCTTCCTTTATTCCTTTCATAGCCATTTTGGAGAAATAAGTGAATGCTAATCGTCTTATTAACACCAACATACGTATATATGACACACTGCTTCATGTTCTTAAGCCCCTGTGAGTAATTTGTAGCTTAAATAGTAGTAATTTTCTAGGCAACAGTCACTCCAGAACAGCAGATTGGAAATACTGCAACATTATCAGAGTTGTTTATTTTTGAATGCAGGGATTTATTTCTGTTCCTAAAGCAAATAATACATTCTTTGCAGTCGTCTTACTGTCACTTTATTTGGTATTAGGTTGAATTTCTCTCAGGCTGCCATTAAATTTTCCTTCTCCAATATGCTGCCAAAATTTTTATGAAAATGCCCAACTAGTTTACCTTTATGTTGGGAAAAAAAGATTGTGAAAATACTGAATTGCGTTTGTATGAAAATGTATCTCATTTTGTTACAAAACTTGGGGGAATAAGCAGTCGTAAAACTCTTGGCTCATGCTTGTCTCTATCCATTTATGGGTATTCCCAGTGCTAGATTGTGAGAGAAATCCGACAATTTTATGCTTGCTACATATTCCTCTGCATTCTTATTTGTATTACTTGTCCTTAAATCAAATGTGTTGTCCCCTCATCCCAAAAAAAAGAGATAGAAAAAAGGAGGGGGGAAAAAAGCTGTAGAGAAAATAAAATAAATTCTTGACATATAATGAAAGAAATTAACATTCAAAAAAAAACCTCAAGTAAAGCAAATTCAGGCCTGATCATAGAGACTTTTTTGTACAGCTGCTCCTTTGCCTGAGAACTCATGGCTACAGTGCAGCACTAGGTTACAGCTTAGACATTCACCCGGATAACAAAATTATCTAGTCTTTTGCAGTAAATGGTAACTGGTTTTAGCATACATAGCCTCTTGCCTTATAAGACATCCATAATAAATACAATTGGAAGGACACTTTACCGTGTATCCTATAGCTGCAGTTTACATGGATTTGAGGAGGGGAAAGGTGGGATCCTTTGGAGCAATGGGTTGTGATGCAGCAGTTGAAAGGATGGATATCCCTCCTGGCTAATTATATCCTGTATTATATCTGTATTATATCCTCTATCTATCTTCTGTCAAAGAAAGAGCTGGTGGGACCCAGTTACACATTGCAAGACTTCCACTTCTTCCTGCCATACCTCTAAGCCTTGCTGCTGCACTAAGATCAGCCTCATTCAAATAATTAACTAGGAGTAAGGGTATTAAACGATAAAAATGCACAATGGTCTGACCTCGCTGGACTTCATGACTCCGAAGAGAGGGTACAGGAAAGCAGGAACCAAGGCTGCTGCCCCGAGGGGCACTGCTTCAGAGACCCAGTACACAGCTGTCACCATGAGCACGTAGGCACACGAGGCTTCCTGCAGGGACAAAGCACAGAGGACGCATGTTACTGCCCCACCATGTGCTGTGGGAGGGAGCTCTGTGAGCTCTCCCACAGGATTCTTCGGACTGTAGGTGCCTGGATTTACAAAAACCATGAAGGAGCTGCCCTGAAGGTGCAGCTGTTTGGGTGCGAAATCTTGGCTACCACCTGAAAGGACAGTTTCAAAAGGTGATGCTAATGAAATTTTTCACATATAAGACAGGGCAAAGCGTTGGGATAAGCCTATTTATCAGCAAAATAACGCCTTCATGTGTATTTATAAATTTGTTTGATTTCCATAATCCAATATTTACCAAGCATTCAATCATGACTCCTCAGATTAGACCCGTTGACCTGTTATCTCTGCATGTTTTTCTCTCCAGTACTGGACAAAGACAGGAACTGTTAATTTTCAAGACCAGATGAGAGCATTCACATTTGCCATAAAACTGCCTTGTAGTAATTTTGGGGAACGCTCTGGAAACTTGTGGTTTTTTGGGTTTTTTTTTGTTTTAAAACAGTGTGCATACACTTTTGTTAGCTGATTTTATTTGCTCAGGTAATTTCTACAGAGCTTTGGAAGAAGACCACAGACCTGCAGGGTTGGAGACAATGGGTGAATGGAGTTAATCAAACAAATTTGCTGCTGTCCAAGGTTCTGGTAGAAAAAGGCATGAGAGCATCACACAGAGCAGTCATGGGGAGCTGGGATATGATGGAGAAGAGGGGCTGTCTGCTGAATATTCTTACAGGAAAGCACAGACTGTGCATGGAAGTCTTCTGGTCCATTTCTAAGACATGTCTTTATTTATGGCACTCATTGGAGTTCTCCTTAGGCTCAGTTTGCTGTACTTAGCAATAGTTACTATACTTAGAAACCTGTGGATATCTGCTGGTAATAATTATGGAAACTACCCTCAAGAAAAGGTTTTTCCTTTTCATTTCTTTTCTCAAGTTTGAAGCCAAGTCCTGTGCTGGCTTTAACCTGAGGTCTGTGGCAGTTAGTAGGTCTGCACTGATTTACTCCAGCTATAAATTTACCTGTTCTTCATTATGCACCAGATGTTGCCTATGAACTTATCAAGTCATATGGAGTCACAGCTCACAAATGGGTATTGTTCAGAAAATTCACTGTTCACAAATGCTGTTTGAGTCTCTTAAAATATAATTTCACTACTTTTGTTTCCTGGCTGGATGACTTCTAAATGAAATAGCTTTCAAGATGTCACACAAGCAATTCTCACAGATCCCTGTGCAAATCAACGAGCATGTTTTACATTTCATTGTTTTTCAGTCAGTTTTGTGAACAAGGTGGTAAAGCCTAGTGAAATTATACAGGGATGTGGTTTCAATGGAATGAATCAATAGCTTGTGTTTAAATTCATGTTTATACGTGTCATTTTTACAGTACCTCTAAAAAAGAGCCACAATCAGCTGTTCATCTTTTCTTTGAAGTGCAGCTTATAGTAATAACAGGCAGAACACAGCCCACAGAGAAAGTTAAGATAGATTGTTATGTACTATTTCCTTTAATTGAGTGAGAATTGAAGCCAGGGTTACTCAGAAGCTTGGATTTGAATTAGCTGCCAGATCTCGCTCTATTTCAGAAAAGTGTAACATTAAACAGTTACAATTCAACAAAGCCAGGGTAGGTTTATATCGGATATTAGGGAAAATTTCTTCACTGCTAGGGTGGTCAGGCATTGGAATAAATTGCCCAGAGAGGTGGTGGATCCACCATCCCTGGAAGCTTTCAAAGGACATGTGGGTGTGGCCCTTGGTAATATGGTTTAGTGGTGAACATGGCAGTGCTGGGTTAGCAGTTGGACTTGATGATCTTAGAAGTCTTTTCCAACACTAATGATTCTATGACTCTGTGTTTCCATTTAAGCAGGGCCACCAAAACAGCTGAAATAAATTTATAAGAAAGCCTTATCTGCTTCCTTTGAGCAAATAAACTCCAATTACTTGAGCGATTATAAAGAGTATCCGAAAGGCTGTTGGAGAAATTTAACTCTGGATTAGCCAACCTGCTGCTCAGTCACCTTTAACTGCATTATACTTCAAGGTCAATATTCTACAGAGAGCAGAGCATAGGGCCATTTTTGTGACCTAGTCACTCTGACTCATTTTTAATTTTTAACTCATTAGCTTCTGCTAACAAATTACTATGCTTGCACGGGCTCTGTATGAGATCCAGCAGTTGTCTGAGGAGAAAAATAACTTCTAATGAAAGAAGAATTAGTGATTTTTATTTTAAAGCTGTGCAGATGTAAGATCTAAGGGGTATGTTTTGCCAAAATTAATAAAGTTAATTTCATCCTAAGCTGAATCCAAACCATTTTCTCATTCCAAAAAAGTACTTCTCTTTAATTTCTTTGAGTGATTGTTGTTGTTTTCTATTTCTCCTCTGTGTGTAGCAATAACGTAGGCCAGTAGTGAAAATTAAACAGGACAAAGGGAAGCTGCATCTCTACCAAAACCTTACTGGAATGGGCACTAAGTCTTTGTGTTTCCTGGACAACAGGCTGTAATCATTTTACAAAAAAAGCCCCAAAAGAAACCGCATTTTTAAATGATACATAACTGTAAGTAAGTGCTGGGAAAGCCAAGCTTGCTAATCTCCACTAAAAACTTAATCAGCTTGTCTGGCAACTTTATTTATTTTCTCAGTTTGTTTCCAAGAGAAACCATATTAATCTCTTCTATTTAATTGAGTTGAGTTTATATATTTAATTTATGGTTACCAGAGCTACTAAGTACTAGACTGAAGCAGTGGCAGTACAATTTTAACTGTTTCACTCTCCTCACTTGTTATACAGCTGAAAATTTCTGTTAAGGCAACCTCAGAGCCTGAAGCAGGGAATAGGAAAATGTGATGGCTGAAGGGACTATCATCAATTTATCTGTTTTCAGTCAGTCCCTTAGGTGGAAATAAAGGAGGAGCTGAGAGGAAGCTGTGGCTAAAAACTCCTCACTAAGGGTCATGCATAAAACTAGTGACTAAACTATCCAAGGATCTCAGAATGATTAAGAGGAAGAATAAATTCTGTGTTGGAAATCTGCCCACTTAAAGGTGTGCATTGCGTATCTTGTATGCAGAGGTGTGGTTAAACTCTGCAAAGAGGTAGTCCAGCCTCTGGAATAACATCTTTGATTTTATGGGATCGTGCTGGAATTCCATCCTTTGGCCCGTGTAAATAAAACCAAAGGGGAACGACAAGACCTCGTCTGTGGCTCTTCAGAGCACGTTCTGTGCTTTAGGGTCCATTCTGCTGATTTGGCATATCAGGATGTCAGCATCCCCTGATCCTGCAGGTCTCACAGCTCTGCCAACTGCTGACTTTTGAGGAGTAATCCAAATTGATCGTTGACTGGGTACAGTGTGGCCACAGGAACAGTGGTCACAGAAAGCCTGTCCTCAACTTACTGAATTCATGTGGCATGCCTGGTGGCATCTCTGCTGGCTTTATGACAAAAAAAAGAAAAAAAAAAAAGAGGAAAAAGATTACAAAAAAGAAGCAAAAATGCTCACATGTCACTGTGAACAATGCAGAAAATAAGGACAGAATGAAAAAGACCCACAGTTTAAAGCACACACTTTTTTCCACCTGAAAGGCATTTATGTATGTCCGAACCTGTGGTACAATTTCAGTCAAAACTCTGGAAGGGAAAAAGAATTCAAGCAAATTTTATCAAATTTATTTTTCACCCAACCATTTCTTGCCACAAAATAATATAAAAGAAGCTGTGGACTTTATTCCCATTAGCAGCATCTACAAAAAATTGCGAGTCCTTGTGCTCCCTTTTATCACTCTTGCCACTATACATGTAATGCTCCTTTGACATTTCCAGAGATGTGCTGGTATCATCAAAGAAACTGCAAGCTGTTTCCCTGCAGAAATGCAAATACAAATGACCTGGCAATTTCAATCTCTATAAAAAAGACAAAAAACCTAATATAATTGTAAAAATAAGAGTATGTGAGCAGGCATCAAATTTAATCTTCACATTTAAAAAGCAATCATAGTCAATGGGTTGTAACGAAGTAAAATCTATACAAAAGCACTTGAATAGTGTGCTGTCAGCTGAGTTTACTTGGTGTAGATGTTTTCTTAATAGCACTATAAACGTCTGTCCAGCTCTTGGTCAGACTCTCAGCTGTACTTTACCCTCTGTGGTCACTCACGTATTTACAAAGTGGACGTAAATCACCATTGGATGGATTTCACATCACTTTGCAGTAAAGCAGCACCACGAGGTGCAGAGTAATAGTGCAGAGGAGCTTGCACTGTACAACAGCAATTCTTGCAGCAATCCTGTCAGTGAATTCCTGCTTCAGCACCCATGTGGTGCTTTCCATTTCCCTTGGCTGGGCATGTCAGGGAGCATCTCTTTTCATGTCACCCTTCCAGGGACATAGGGGGAGATTAAACCCTTCTGTAAAACAAGCCTCTGTGAAAGGGTGAGCCTTTCTGTTCCCTGAAGAGCATGATTGTCTGTCATTCATTCCCTCTCTTGAGATGAAAGAGATGAAACAGTACTGCAAGAGAACAGCCAAGATATACTGACGTTCAGAGCAGGAAAACTCAAAGTGCAACGTACAGCTCAGGGGTGTGGGAACATTTCCTTTCTATGAATCCTGGTTATCTTTCCAGACAAAATATTACTGGTTTGTTTTTGAAAACAGCTATACAGTTCTTAATCCTTTGCATTTCTACTTGATAAAGCAGTAGTGTTCATAAATCCCCTGATAATATAAGGAAGAATTAATCTTTAGCAGGGTAGAGGATGGAATGGAAATTGCTGCACCTTTTGAACAGATTTACATCTAGGTCTATGGGGAAGGACAAGCTGCAGATTTTTGACACACTGCAAATTTTGATAAGTTAAATATCACCACCTCTGCAAGGTAGGAAAACATTGCAATTTTATGGGTTACAGCTGCAGAGACGTGCAAAGAAAGGACTTTACCATGTGGTCAAGGTATTCAGCAGCTCAAAGCAGAGTCAGGAACACAGCTGCATTCACTCCCTTTCCCTGGTGTGTGTGTGTGTGTTAAGCACAGGCTGTTCCCTCCCTTGCATTGCTGTGCATGTCTCTGGGCCAGCATTTATGGGCCAATGTCAGGGCTGCAATGTTTCAGAGAGGTACCTACACCTGCTCTGGAGTAGTCAATGCCATGCATTGTCACCGAGTCCTAGTTCCTGCCTCACCTGAATGGCTGTCTTATAAATCCACTCTAAATTGAAAGTCCCTCCATGCATACTTATTATTAAAAAACTAAAGACTCTATAAGTACTCCTTTTAAAGACTTCTCCCTAAAGAAAATTTCACGGAAATGCTTGTTCTGTTCACCCTTCCACACAGATATTATTTTAGAAAAAGAAGAGATCCAACATTTCTGCTTTAAAGCAGTGCTTTACTGGCTCCACCTGGCTCTTCAGCTCTGCTTATGACACAACTCAAGGTAGCCCTGGCTCTAACCATGATGACTTCTCAGTGACCCTCACAGTCCTTCAAATTCGAGTCTTTGATTTTTCTAAGATCTGTGCTTCTTGATGTCTTTGTCTTTCTTTTGCACACTGCAAACTTAATCAGCAGGACTGCCTGCTGCACTCGGAGGCTTTGCTAAAAAGAAAATTAAAATGTACTTACACTGCTGGGGTATATGAGTGGCAGAGGAAGAAGCACAAGCGGAATGAGAACAACGAGCAAGAGATTTCTGGATCGGAGAATCTCCTTCATCACTGCCATACTCTTTCACTCTCTGGTGGCTTTCTTCTCCTTCAGATTCTTCTCTGGTTCCTCAGATATTCCAATTTTCACGCCACACTTTCCTTCACCTGTGCCTGGATTTCCCCAAAAGATCTCTCACCACCTCATCTCCTATCCCCACAGTCACCTAAAATATCTTTCTTAGTTTATTTCTTCTTCAATCTGTTGTTTTATAAAGGTTTTTCAACTAAAAAGACATTCAGTTTACGTAGGGCTCACCAGCACATCCAAATTATTATCACACCATAACATGCAGAGGTTTGCAAGTTGGAGCATAGTGGTCTTTTGACAAATTTTCTTTTTAATTCAGACTCACAGTTGTAGATGTGTTGTATCCTTATTCCCATGTTTTATAAAGTTTTTTTCTTCCATCATCTAGTGGTGTTATTCCCGTTTTCATAAACCAGGCGAGATATGTTTTGAGCTGCTGCTTTTCCTCCTGTTTGATGGTCTGAATGTCTCAAGTATAGTTTCTTTTCTGCTGGAAAATTACTAAACCAAACAATTTATTGTTCAGTGCGTAGAAGAAAATTTTCAGGTACTTCTTCTTTAAAGAAAAGACCAAACCCCTCCTCCATTTGCAGCTCCTTCGGATTTTGCTTCTTTGCTTCTATTTTGTATCTACCTTTACCCTACTTTTGCCCTGAGCTTGGAATTCACAGGGCAGTAATTCCAGCATGGATTATACTTGATCTCAAGACAAAAAATTGTTGAAAAGCTACAGGCAACTCTAATTCACCAATGGGGACTGCAGAAGGTAGAAGTTGCTCCACCCATTGTCCCAAACCCAGCCAGAACATTTGAGAAAATCAACAGCGTTCTGACATTCCTACAAATATATAAAAAGACCTTTTTAAAGTGGCTGAACAGTTTGTTATTGTTTCAAGGTCCCTGTACCGATGATAAATAAATAATCATTGTTTTCTGAACAGTATCTTTTGTCTTCACGCTTCTTCCATTGCGACACTTGAATGTCACTCATTCATAAGGCATGGGCTGCTCTCTGTGCTGACCTGTGTGCCCCGAGTAACCATGGGGCTCAAAATCAAACTGAGAATTTTTAGACTTTCTAGTCTTGTCTTGTAGTGGAGAAACATTTCTCCAACTCTTCTGTTATTAATGCTTTTTTGTGGGGCAAAAAGCACTGCAGGTTTAGGACTAAACCCACTGGCTGGTTACATGCACGATCTCTAGCAGACATCCGTTTGCCCTGCATCTCATGGGAAGCACACATCTAGGATTTTCCATGCCCCCAAAACTCTCTTGCCTGTCCTCTCCCCACCCTCTTCTAGTCAGTGACAAACTGAGCTGCCCAGACTGGACTGCGACACCTCTGTGACCTTGAGCCCTGGAAAAATGGCAAAGGCAGACTTGCAGGGGAGTTTGATGTGTGGGGTGAATTCTTCCTGAAATTAGTAATTGTATCTCAGGCTGTGGAATGCTTCTGTACCTTGAAACTTCCATCGCGCAACAGAACCTTGTGGCCTTTCAGGCAAATTTAACAGCTAGTTCTGGAAGAAAAGCTGTAGTTAATGTGAAGATTTTGGACTGGCCAATACAGCTCGGGATCTGTTTTTCCATTTTTTTCAGAGAAACTAAAAAACTAATTTAAAAAGGCTAAAGTGCTCAAAAAAAGAAAAATTGTTTTCTTTTAAATGGGAAAAAATATAACCTTAGTTCACATTTTTATGATCTGTAAGGTCAAAGGGTGGATAAAAGGTGCCATTTAGGGGCAATGGTTGTCTAACCTGTGAGATAAGAGCTGCCCATAAAGAAGACTCAGTCCGAAGTGATAAGACGCAAACTGGGATAGGGAGAAGGCAACCTACACCTGCATCTTGAGCAATACTGAGGGAGGGAAATGCCCTAAGCCCAAAGAACTTCCCTGAAGGCAGAGTGCTCCTTCCCACCTGAGCTCTGGAAAGAGGAGGCAGTGTCATTCCTCTTTATTATCTCCTTCAGGTGATAAAGGGCTGTTCCCCCTTCCCTCCCTTACCATTGCTCCCATGAAGAGTTTCACAGCCCAAGATAAGCAATTACTCATGCTGAAGTTGCAAAATAGTAAATCTGCTGCTGAAATCAATACAATGCAAAGGCAAATACTTTTATGTAGAATGTTTTTATTATTACGTTGAGAGTCTCTGTTAAATTAACCTGGGCAGTCCAAGCACTTTCCCAAGGAATAAATCTTTTCCTTCCATTACACACAGAAAAGGGAGGAGGGAAACAAACTCATAAAACCTTTATTTTCTGTTGAGGAGATAAATGTTTCGGCTACCGGTTTGTACGGTATGGTAAGATATGTATGCCAGAGAGAATTACAAGATATTAAAAATTATCTGTGATTCTTTTCTATGGGATATTTTATGATCAGTAAACTCTGACTGCTGGGCAGTCCTGTTGTGGGGTGAGGAGCATGGCTGGGAGGCATTTCTCTAGATGGTGACTGCTAGAAATTAATATTTGCTCTAGTTCTCTTTCTTGCTATTTTTGCAGACTTGGAGTAGCTGGCTGTGGTGGACTCACGAATTGCCCTGGTTCCAGGCTCTTCCAGCAAGCGGTGTTTCAGGGAGCCAAGAAGCAGAGCTGCAAAGGCAGTATTGCATTCTGTGGCATTTCCCCTCCATGTCTTTATAAAGCGTGGTGGGGGAAGAAATCACAAGCAGATCATCAGTGTTAAAGCTGAGGGCTCAAAGGGCATGTGGGCAGGAGCGCAAGGCTGCTTTGGGGGTGCTGAGCTCTGTGCGTGCAAGCAGAGGAGACAGAGATGTTTGTGGCCCACAGCCTCGTGGCTGAGGTTTGCAGCTTCCTTCGCCATCTGCCAGACATGCTTTGAAGACGGCCAACAAAAAAACTCTTCAGGTATAAAAATGTGCCTAAATGTGTCTAAATGAACGTTCACGCTCGTACACACAAATCCAGGAACTCCTCGGAGAAACAAGACTGACTCTGTCTTTTATAAGCCCTTTGTCCAGCTGCTAATGCCGTGGCCAGACTGCCCCTAAGGCTGCTGTGCTTCCACATTCCCACAGGTGTTTGCCAAATCCAGTGTGCTCTGACTGCTTGCACTGTGCTCTTTGCTGTGCTTCCAGATGGATTTTTTCAGCTCAAGTCCTCTAAGTGTCCCTTTTAAGGGACACAGAAGAATAAATTCCTTTTGCTCAAGCAATGCAAAAGCAGTTAAACATGATTCAGAACTTGAGCTGGAATCCTTCAGTCTGTTTTAGTCTCAGGGATTCGTTATTTGGGCCTGCATCCTTAAGGTATTATGCAATAAAGAGATAGAGAATGATGGTATGAAAGGATGAAATAAATGTTCGGCTCTTTTCCCATGGTCTGGAAGTAGAAGCACCTTTAATATCCACAGAAAAACAGATTTTGTATCTCTCGTGCACAAAAACTAGGGGATTTGATTTAGAATAATTTGGAATTTTTGACACCTAGTCATCCGTCTGACGAAATAGATCTCCTTTTTCTGTCTGTTTTCTGTTCATGATTTTTTGGGGAGTTTATTATAATCGGTTGCACTACTCCTACAGTTTTTCCTTTGCTGCTCCCACATTCATAATTCGCACCACTGAATTGGTAAATAGCCTTTTCTGCTCCTTTTCTGCTAAGTGGCCAGATGCAATTGTTCACTGACTGAACAATTTGGGTTTCTTCTACGTACTCAGCACTTATGCATGCACACATGCATGAATGTAGACACACACACACACACACACATACACTCAAATGAATATACAATTTACTATAAAAAAAAAAGAGCCACCGTGCTAAATTCAGCACCAGGTATGTTTTAATGCACCTTCCTCCCTTGCCTCAGGGGGATTCCGAAACATGGGTTTAGATGACCTACGTTCAAGTGATAGAACCAGGAAAAATGTGTCATTATTAAATTAAATAGGGCCTTTGTTTTGCCTTGGATTCCACTGAGGACAAGTACATGTTCCTTTCAAAAAAAAAAAACAAGCAGCAGAAGCAAAATAATGTGCAAATAATGAAAGAATCATTGCAGACTGTTTGGGAGGACAGCTCCAGGAAGCGGGGAATACGTTCACAGGCATTGTTTGCTGCTGGTCTTCACAATGCCCTTTGTCTTCTGCAAATGTTATTGCAATCAAACACTGGCTCAGCCAAATGAAGTGAATCAGAGAGTGCTTATTTATGAGAACATTTGGAATGAATAATATGTGGCATAATTTCTGAAGGCTGACAGTTATGAAACCTCTTCCTTTTACAGAGGGCCTTCCTCTCTGTGTAATATTCTCTTACTGGCCAGCCAAAACACGAACTTGTTTCCCCAGGTAGGAAAGCAACACTCTCCAGCACTCACACATCAGCATGTGAGCATAAGCACAGTATATTTATGAATTGCTTGTAGGAAACCCACAGGATGAATCAAGGGTTTGCCTGAAACAAAGGTCTGCCTGGGTGTACACCAGACTCCCTTCTTTGCCTGTCATAGAACGTGCCTCCAAGCCAGCACAAAAATCGAATTCTCAGGGCTGACGACGTTTTTCACCCTTTAACATGGAACTAGAAAGCGGATTCCACAAGAGGGAGCCAGAAAACCAATAATCTTTCATGAAGCAGGCTATTAAACTCTTTACAGAATAAAGTGGTGGACGTGCTACATCGTGTCCATTATCAACCAGAGCAGCTGGCTGAGCTGCTGCTCCTCTTCCACTATGATGGCTGTTTGTTGTGTGGGAACATCAAGTCGTTCTTCAGGGCTTTGTAAAGATTGACAAAGGATTCAGCCCAAGTGTCTTTCTGGTGCCCCTGGGACTGAGCAGCTCTGTAGGCCGTGTAGACCATGGTCAGCACTGTCCTTTCAAAGTCTTCTTTCTTGAGGACCCTCGGGTAGGAAGCCAGCCTGCTGCTCAGCCTGCGGATCTCTGTGATGCTCTTGGGGATAATCTCGTTGCAGATGGTGTCGAACTCAGCAGCCTTCCTCAGGGAAGCCAGCTCCTCGTCTTTGATGGAGATCCTCTGACCTTTGTCAATGTCAAGCTCAGCTAAAAGAAACTGGTACAAAATCAGAACACAGAAAGCTATTTATTTTCTCCAAGAGACTCTAGACAGAGTAAATGAGAATTAGCAACATGTCCTTGGGTCTTTAACTTTTGTCAAATGGAGACAATTGCACTGTCTGGAGGTGGGTAAGACCAGACAGTTTCCATGTGAGCATTGGACTCCTGTGTTACCTGCCTGGCAAAACTAGAGACAGGCTAAGGGGAAAGGAGAGAGTAAAAGGAAAAAGCAGGTAGTCTTCTGTTGTCCAAAACTGGCATGGGCTGTTGCTGGTGCCGCGTGGGGATTCGAGAGGTGGAGACAGCAGCACAGCTGGGAAAGGCTGTTCACCCTGCCAGGGATAGCCAAGATCTGCGAGAGCACAGCAGTGGCTTCCAAGCCCATCTCCCCTGTTTGGACATCCAATCCTAGTTTCTAGAAATGTGGGCCGGATAGATTTGACTCACGCACCTTGTTCAGTCGGGCCATTTTCCCTTACCAACCATATGAGCAGAACGTGATTTACAGATTGCTCTGCTGTGAAAGAAGGGACACGAATTGCCCTGAAGAGAAACAGTCACGCCCTTGGGATTACTTTGCAGTGACTGATACTTGTGGCTTTAATAATTTGGGACTGAGGCATGGACCAAAGAATCTAAATGCATTGTGTTGTTTATATGCAACTGTTCTGTGAGAAAGTTGCTTTCAGTGGAAAGCCTTTTGCTCCGGTTTTCACTTTGCTCAAAGATCTGAGTTTGTCATGCATATATCTCTACATACAGCTGCTCCCACCCTTCTGGTGAACTATCACAGAGTCATGGGTTTAGTGCTGGCATGAATAAGAGTGACATGAAGCCAGAGAATGGATAACCCCGCTATGGACAGCACTGCCAGTCTTGGTTAAGGCTCAAGGTGCCATATACTGAACCTCATAAAGCAGGACCACATCTTCCAGCGAGTTTTGCAACACTGGGTTGAGGAAGGCAGCTGATGACCTCTTGAATCGCTGAGCAGCTGGGAAAAGCATAGCTGGAAAACAATAATGGGAAAAGAGAGGTTCTGTAAGGTGCCAAACACTGACGAGAAGCAGCACTTTTCAATAGTAGAGTCAAGTAAAAAACTGCCTGTTTCAAAGTCTTACTGTACAGTCTGGCCTCGCACTGTAAAGGAAATGGGTGGCTGGGACTGCTTTGACCCTGATTTACCAGGGATGGAGGTTAGCTGTTTGTCCTGGATCCACAGGGTGCCTAACACAGAGTGCTTTGTTTTCCGAGCCTGGGACTCTGAGTTGCAGCCTCGGAGGTGAAAGGAATAATGATAATTGCAGCATCAACATTGTCTGAAATACATGTGCTTTTCCTGGACCCAAAAGAGGAAATCGATACTGACATTCAACAAAACCTACTTTTTTCAGTCCCTTCTTCTACTGTCATGCCTCTGAGACTCTACATTTCTCCTGGTTTCAGTTGCCTAAAAGTTGATACTCCCTTATTTATTACAGATCCACTAGAGAGTAATCAGCTCATCTGTCCTGAGCATTTACACTTGGAAGGAGTGACTCACCCAGATGTCTGTGTCTCTTCACTGAGCCTGTTACCAGCTTAGACGAGACAGCTACATCCAGTGAGGTGAATCCCAGCTCACTGTGCCTTTAATACTTTGCAGTGTAATAACTGGAGGAAGCAGAGCCTGCTATGATCAGGTATTTGTTCACCACTGTGAAGTGTGCTACAGACATTGTCTCAGGGAAATGTGACAGAAAACATATGTACAGTTCCTGAACTCAGCACCCCAGCAAAGCAGAGCATTTGTGGAATCAGTGACCTGGACAGTCTGGAGTATAGAAAACATCTGATGCTGCTTTAGAGAAGACCTAAATGGTTTGAGTTATTAACTGGGTTACTGACCATCCACGTACTTTTCAAAGGTCTAAATTACTTTCAGAGCAGAAGGGAAAAACTCTGTTTTGTGTTTTATTTGTATATTATTATTTGTCTATTATTTAGATTTTGATGTTTGGGTAATCAGAATTTGAATTTGTTGGACCTTTTTCAAATATTCAGGAATAGGAATGGTTGGTTTTTTTTAATCTGTGCTTGTGTGACTATTGGTATGTTTCCCATGAACTTCACTTCTCAGCTTTAACTCTGTTCACCAATAGATAAATTTGGAAACCAATCTAAGAAAAAAAGGAAACAAATGCCCCACATTTTGAAAGTCATTATGATTACCCTGCAAAATTAAGATTTTTTAGAATTATGAGTAACATCTAATAGAACATGCAGCTTACTTTGAATTTCTGAAGTTTCATCCTACTCTTCCTCTACCAGAATTTTTTCCCATGAAACATTTTTACTAAATCAATTTTGTCTGGTTTTGCCAAAGTGCTTGTGATGGATTTTGCATGCTGCCTGTAAAAAACCTGAACATCATTTAATGCTCTCTCTTCTGGGCATTTGAAAAAAAAAATAAAAATAGCTGGAGCAACTGTAATTATTTTATGGAAAAGTTGTCCCTACTCTCTGACTACATGGTTTGTCAGACAATTTGCCTCTTTGGGGTTACTCAAGCAGATCATAAATATGCAGTTTCTTCCAGGCTCTGTACCCTAAATGCAGCCCTGTTTCCTGCACCACTGGCAACTGTTGACTTTGTCATAGTTTGGCTTGTTAATGATATTTAAATTCTAGCAAAGCAAGAAGAGAGAAACTAGACCCTCAGGACCTTTATTATCCAGCATGTGGAAGTGAATCAGGATAATGCTAGGTATGAAGCAATCCATACTTGACACAACAAAGGGTGTTTTGGCCTTAACTTAGCTAAGGAATAGGTAAAATATTTTGTTGAATTGCAGTAAACCTACTGTATATAGATACAGTAGCAAGGATGGGTTTCAGGCATTTTGATAAGATACCTCCAGAGCTGGCTGCTTCTTATTCCATCCGTGTGAGTTTAGATCAAAACGTTTAAAACGACTGGATAGTACTTTCAGTGTGTGTGACTAAAAGCCCAAAGGAGTCAATGCACTGAGGCAAAGAACAGAGATGCTGGAAAGGACTTGGTCTCTGCAGTAGCCTTTAGTACCTGAGCACCTTGCCTGGCCCAGCAGGGGAGGAGGGAGTTTGGGAGAGATCCCAAGCTGCCTGCAGGGTCTGCTCTGGGACAGCGTTTGCCTGGCTGACCACTGGCACTTGGGGCCGTGCCTGTTTGCTGCTGCTGCTGCTCCAGCCCTGATGTTTCCCTCTCTTGCTCAGAGTTTTGCTGAGGCACACTGGAGCTACTCCATTTTTTGCTCTTGACAATCCAAGAATGCAATTGAGTGCATGTGAAGCACTTGAAACTTCAAGCACTAATTGCTGAGTAATTAAAACTTTTATTACCAGGCAATTAAAACTCTAATTACTAAGCAGCTGGCAGAAATCCAGTCCATAATGATGACTATTCATTTTTATCTCTTTTAGATGCCCTTTTGGTGAAAACAGCCTCAGAGCACGGAGTGCCTCTACATATGCAGATGGTTTACATCTCAAATATCCCCTGAGCCGTGAGAAAAGTGTCTGTGGCATCTTGCTTCAGTGCTGTCGTGCTTCTTGTCATCACACTGATCGCTTTTAACTTTCAATCCGAGCACAGATTCCCACCGTGGAGCTGAGGTGGGAGTCACCAGCTTCAGCCCATCACCACTCACCCAGAAAAGCCTCAGCTAAGGACTCACACAACAATGAATGCCATGCTAGACTCAGGACTGGCCCACTTGCTGAGTCACAGGTAACACCTCGGAGTGCAGCAGGGTTTGCCTGCCCAGCTCTCCCCAGGATAACATGGCTTAGGTTAGGAGATTCAGTGGGACAAGGGCTTGGGCTGCTCTGTCGTGAGAAGGGATTTTTGTGCATATCAGAAGCATGCCAGCCTCTGTCGCACTGACTCCCTCGTCTCATTATCTCATTCCCAAAACATATTAAAGTTTGTTACAGTTCTTAGAGATTCTACTCAGAAAGTCTTTCAGAGCTCATTTATATTTGTCGTGGTTATCTGATTTTCCTGATCTGCATTTTATTCAGTCCTTCCCTTTCTCTTTCTTCCTGCTCAGTAGTCAAATCCTCCCACCATCACTCCTTCCACAGTCCTCTCCATGAATTCACGAGTTCCTCCAAGTCTGTATGAGCATTTAGAGCGAGCACTCTGATTTTCATTGTACTGACTTAACACACGTGTCAGTTAAGCACAATAGCTGAGATACAGAAAGATTTCCAGTCAGTTTCTGCATTCAGTGATTGCAAATTCCACTTGAAACTTTTTTGCTGACTTTTACTTCTTCCTGCATGTACTTCCATCTCTGACGAGAGCTGTCTGGGGACGTCAAAGAACAGTAGAAGAGTTTAGAACTCTTTAGTAATTTCTTTTCCAAGGGACTTCTCTGTAAAGCTGTCAAGCAATTGAAGATGCAGAGTGCTGTGCATCACTTTATGTTGATGTTGCAGCCAATTCATTTCAATGGCAGTATCCATGAACATCTAAGCAGCAGAGATCCCCAATTAGTATTGAGAAAGAAAGTGCAAACCAGTGATCTCTGAACTCAGTGGAGAGTCTCCTATTGATTTATTGTTTTTACTTCTCTTACAAATGTGTTACGACGTCTCCAGTGTAGATGTGAGTGCTTCTGTCCTAAGGGCTGATCAGTCACGCAACAAAAAGCTTATGATTCGTGGAGATAAGTTAGGAAAAATGAGGCTTTCATCATCCTTACTGAAAACATTTTCTGTTATATATCTGTGTACTGCCGTGCTCATCCTCTTCCAAATGCCTTCTCCAGTAGGGCCTTGGGAGTTCTGCCTTGTGGCCCACTCGGGGCTCAGGGCTGGAGGTGGATCAGAGAGAGCAGCGTCTCTGAGCACAGCCACCCCCTCCAAGCCTCCCTGCCTGACCCTGCACGGCCTCATCCTGTGCCCTGGAGTGCACCACTGCCTCTGCCTGAAGACTGCAGGCAGCCCACACATCTCCTGCTAAGGGTGGTTAAAAGTGCCCGTCAAAATTGGCGTAGAAATTTCTATTTTCTGCACTGCTTGCTGCAGGAGCCATCCAGTCTCCTACGGCTCTGTGGACTCAATTCCACTCTCCTTCAAGACTACCCAGGTGCTTAAACAAAAAGAAGGCCATGTTTGCCAACTCATTAACCTGCTTCTGACTGCTTAGCTGATGCATCTTTATGGTTTAAACATAATATCACATTTGAGGCTGACAATAGCCTCATTTTAAAGATGTTTTCATCTCTCTTAAGAACTCTTCCAGAATCTCCTTCACTTCATTAGCCATGTGGTAAATATTTGTGATCCTCTCCCAGGTTTTCCCTGCAGTTTCATTGGTGAGGGTACAGATGTTTAGTTTTGCTTTCCAGTTCATGCATCTGCTCATGATTTCCCAGTTGCTTGCTGTGATGTGTTTGCTCAGTAAGTACAGAGCCTAGCTGCAGGAGTTCTCAGTTATTTGTGCATCATCAATGCCCTTTTCTTCCCCTATGAAAAGGTATGAAGCATGAATTGGCCCCTGTGCAGACCATTGCTCCGAAGAAAGTACAGCTCCCCGGGGGTCTAGGACATGAACAGTTTAATTGGGGTTATGACTCAGAAGGAATTATTTTGATTGTCATCAGAGGCATGGAAAAGAGTTATCTCATTGCTTCAGTGGGACTCCTTTCATGAAGGACAGGAGGAGCAGAGGAACAAGAAGGATTTGATTCTTTAAGATGTATTCAAGTTTTTGCCAAAGAAAACAAACTCAGCACACTCTGCAAAGTGATTGTATGGGCAGAAACAGTAGCCATTATAATTAATACCATGCAAAAATGATGAGTGGTCCAGGCTGGCTGAATCTATTTCGTTGCACTTCCTAGAAGCTGTTGTTTTGGATTTTAGGGCAAATGCCTGAAATGCTCACAAGAGAATTCTTTACTGTATGGGTGACCCACGCTGGAACAGATTGTCCAGAAGGGTTGTAGAATCTCCCTCAGTGGAGATATTTAAGAACCACCTGAACACAATCCTGTGCCATGTGCTCTGGGATGACCCTGTTTGAGCAGGGAGGTGGGACCAGGTGATCCACTGTGGTCCCTTCCAGCCTGACCCATTCTGTCTCCATAACTCTGTATGGGAAGCACTGGTTTGAGCTCTCCCTGACCATGCTGTGCAGAAGAGAAGAGGACATGAGTGTCAAAGTTTGCATACACTTGTAAAAAGCTTTTGTTTCATGTTTCTCTTCGATAACCTTACTTCTGAGGGCTTGCACACAGACCAGAAGTATCTTTTATATATAAAGAATTTTATTTCTATCAAATGACACTTTTGTGGGTCCATGCTGAGTTGCTTCATTGCTGGAGTGACAATTCACTATTCCCTACTTGCTTCCTCAGGCTAACTGGGAAATACCCTTGAAAATACTCGTCTTTACCATTCTGCAGTGGTGCCAAAAGCATAATTTACTCCAGGGTGAGGGGATATTGACCCATGAGAGGTGTGTTGGGCAGTGAAAGTGGTAATGTAAATCACAAAAAGGGCAGTATTATTAAAGGATCAATGTGTTTTATGCACTTTACTCCTTGTCCTGCACTTGGCT
>VZTA01024172.1:0-13408 GCA_013398855.1 Mohoua ochrocephala | reverse complement strand
GTTTCCCTCGCGCGGGTTGGTTGAAAGGAGGGGGATACTGGGAGAGAGGGGTTGTTCTGGGAGTTTGCTTTAATTTCTTATTATTTCTGTTTACTTTTGATTCTGTTAGTAATAAATCTTTATACCATAACTGTCTAAGTGTAGACCTGTTTTGCCTCGAAGTTTTCCGTTTTCCTCAATAATCCTAAATTTCACCACATGGAAATGAAGTTTCAATTTCCCCTTTCTCTGCTTAATTACAGCAGAGGCAAATAAGTAAATAAGATTTCGTGTGCTTAGCGTTTAACCCAGTACACGAAAAGGAGTTAACCACGACAAGGTTAACTCAAACCACGACGAGGAGGCCCAAAAGTGTTCCTTAAAACCAGGATGGCCCTCCCTTAAATAACAAGATCATTGTCGTTTATGTCGTAGGCAATGGTGTGCGGGGTACTTGAACTTTCAGAAGAACCATCTTTTCATAATTTTGAAACAGATGTTAATACCTCTTCAATTTATTCTCAAATAACCCATTTCTTGTTATCTCCCACAATTTTGACCAGAGAGGTAGAATTTGCATTTCCAAAGTATAACAGAATTCTTGATCTTTACCGCTGTATTAAAAAAGAAGCTGAAAAGACTCATTTAGTTATTTTCTCTCTGGCAGTTGCTACTTGCAGCTTATGTTAGGAAACTTGCAAGAACACGGAGCACCTGTATGCTAAAATAAGTGAATTCCATCCTATCTGCCTTTTGATGTATGCTTCTCTGTAGCACGACTCTCATTTTCCAGCCAATGCAAATACTTTCTTTAGAGTGACTACCATTCCTACTTCTGCAAAGTTATTTGTCTTTGCAATCTCCTGAATGTAGATTAAGAAGGAGCAGAAACACACTGGAAGCTTTGAAATAACATAAGAATCTTCTGGATAGTCATCCTTGCTCTTGTGGATTATCAAGAATTTTAATCTGTGAGCACAGTATTTTGGGCTGGATAGGCACAAGGGGAAGGAAATAGTCTCCTGAGTCCACAGCAAACTGTCTAGGAGTTCCTACATGTCTTTTGAGAATTGTGCATGTGTGAAATGGGAAACCAAAATTTTCCACACAGATCCCATTCCTGCCATTTGCATTCCAAAACTATTTTTCTGAGGTCTCATTAGATTAAAAAAATTAAAAAAAAAAAAAATTTTCCTCCCTTACCTCGGCCTCTAAAAAATGCTTTATAAGAAAGCATTTTTAAGGGCATTGAAAAACAAATGCCCAAAGACTTATGGCTACCCACCAGCCTCACAAACAAACACAGTCAGTTTTGAAATGCAGACAACAGAGGAGGGAGAAGGAAAAGCATTGGATAGGTACGTGCAAAAAGCTTTTCCAGCTCTAGTGATGTCTGTGAGGCTTGTGGGGTAAAAAAATAAAATAATCAGCATTTTTATACCAGCAGAGTAAATGTCTGGTGCAAATGCAGCTCATTCTGACAAACAAGTCAATACAGTTTATTTCATTTGTGGCAGTAGTAACAAGCTGTGTCAGCATAAGCAGTCTTGCTGTGTAAGCTGTATCTGTCCTGTGGGGGTTCATTAACTTTGTCTGCTATAGACCAGGCCTTTTAGAGGAGCTTCTTGCTTACTTACTGGCAACACACAAAAAATGAAAGAGACTTCAAATTTTCATGTGATTAATAAGTTCTGCATTCATCTGTTTTAAATGTCATGACTATTTCAGCATTGCTGTGGATACTGATGACACCCCCTGACAAGGAGGTGGCTTTTGGGCGAAAATCAAATCACGCTATGCTGGCTTGCTTTTCTCCTAGCAGAAAACACGCACCCTGTGAGCAGTTCCACAGCTCTTACTGCCCCATCTGAAAGCTTTTGTCTGTTTTATGCCATGTCTAATCATGCTACAAAAGGAAGATTTTTCTGGAGTGGAAAATACCAAGATTCTATTGCTGATCATATCTTGAAGACAACAGTGCTTGAAGAGAGGCATCCCAACTGTAATGCTGAAATCTTAAGAAACTGCTAGACAACCAGCAGGATACTGTGGAATTAAATTAGGAGACTACTATAAATATGCCTGTGTTTAAGTACACATATTTTTAATTTCAGGGTCTCATTTTAGAGCCAAGTACAAAGTTGAATCCAATAGCAGAGGGGGAAGCTTGTCCCTCAGCTTACCTGGCTTAATCAGTTCCAGAGGATGAGTCCATAGCATTTCTGGTGAGAGGAGCATTTAGCAGAAGTCTGTGGTTATCCAGCACGTTTTTTTCATTTAACCAGAAATATTTAATAAGAAAGTGAAGCAGCGCTTTCTAGCACATTCCCCTTGCAAGGAAACATTTTTAAATCCACAGGCTGCTGGCATTTAGTCCTTTGAAAAGCTAATAACCTTTGAAATGTCCTCACTCATAAGGAAAATCTGTTACATTTTCTGAAAAAATAGGTTTTCAGCTATGCTTTCCATATTAAATATTAGGGTTTGGTTGAAAAAACAGGATTCATATTTATATTTGAAAATTGTGTTTCATCTGTTTCTGTAATAACACTTGAGTTTTACAGATTTTTAATGCTGCTGTTTAGGAACTCTGCAGACTCCACATCTGGAATCAATGCACATCATCTGTAATCATGATAATCTTTTAGGTTAATTTTTTTTACCTTGACAGAAAGCAAATTTTTAATATATTTTATTATGCCACACTTTTTCTTTTATTATGAAGCATTAGGAAAAAAGCCACAATTTAAGCTTTGAGGCTCCTGCCTGTACCCTCAGTAAAATAGCTCTGCTTCTCTTGTAAGCAATCGTGGTAGATCTCAGTAACAGCACTATTCTTTGGGTTTTATTGCAAAGCAAGAAAATGCTGAAGCCTGTTAACTCTGACTGTGATGCATTCAGAATGGCATCCATTCTTTCAACGTTTAACTGATCCTACTTTTGAGTGAAAGGAGATTTTGGGCATTCGGTTAACTTCTGGAACTGGAAACAGCCATCAACAGCATTCTAGTGCCAGGGTTGTGCACAGTTAACTGCTTTTGCTTCAGTCTTTTCAGGCAATACTGGGTAAAATTACTGCCAAAAATCAGTCATAAAGTGCTTTTTCTCCTGCTGTGGGAATAGTGGGATTAGCATAAGAGTTCTTTTACTGAGTTTTTCTGCTACTTTGGAAGTTTCTCATTCATGAAAGCCCCTAGAATCTGTGCAGTTAAGCCATTCTGGTAATGCTAATCCCAACCCCAATGAAGCCGTTGTGGGGAGCCTGTGTCTGAAGGGTGGTTCTGGAATGCCTGGTTGCATAAGGCAGACCTGTGCCTACAGCAGAGCTCTCTGACTGCAGCAGGACAGTGAAATCAGCATCAAGTCCTTTAACTTGTCAACACCCACAAATACAATGAGGGCGTAGCATAGACTCTTTGCTCACTGGGAACAGAAACCTTGTACTACAGTTTACAGTGGCCAGATTTTTCATTTGAGAGGGGCAATCTCTTTGGGTCTAGGATGGATACACCTGTAAATTTCATGCCTCTTTGTGCAATTGCAATTACACAAATGGTGGTCTGTCCTTTGATACTTCAGAATTCTGAACTGGTGATAGAAAGGTAAAGAATTCTGCGCATCAAAAACTGTTGTCTACTATGTTTTGCACAGCTAATCAAGGTAATTAATGGAGGAGTTTTAAGGATTATGGCCATCTGGATATATACCAAAAATAAATGGAAAAGAGTTAAGATCAGTCAAGCTGTAATGAGATAGTGTTTTGTAAGTGTTTTTTTTAATAAGTTGTGCTGGTTTGAAGGTAAGCCAGCAGGAGAAATTACCCCACACAAATACCTTGCAAGAGATTTTAAGTTGTTAAGGAATTACAATTTAATAGAAAGAATACAATGAATGCAATGAATACAGAAAACTGGCTTAAAACCACAGAGTCCAGCCTGGCCCCCATTGGTCACTGGGTGGTGGTCTCAGTCCGATTAAGCAGCGGTTGCAGTGCTGTTGAGAGATGATTGCAGTCCTGTTGAAAGTGGTGGTCCTGTGGAAAGTCTGGTCCCTCTCCAGATGTCCCACGGTGGTGGTGTCCCAAGCCCCAGATTATATACAGGCAGGAATGTTCAGTTCCTCCCCCAGGGCGGACAATTTCACAATGGAATGATGTAATCCTATGAGTCATAGGATATTTTGGGGTGTCCTTGATGGCCCATTGGCAGAGATAACCCCCCTTAGGCTGGGTGTAGTTATCACATGAAGACAAAGCAAACGCTACACCCAGCTCGTATGCGGGATGTGCAAGGGACAGCTGCTGCAAACGTCCCACTACTAACAGTTTGTCAGGAATAATGTAGATGGGTGTGGAATACATGCTTTGGCTACACCCATATTGGTACTGTTTCTCCTGTAACCATGGACATAAGCTAATAAAACATTTTACAATGGAAAAGCGATACTGGTTAGATGGTGGAGTGCATCTCACATTTTCCCCCTCATTTCATTGAGGAAAAAGACTTCTAATTTTGATTTCTTTAGCTGTGAGTGTAAGCTCTGTATTACCTACTGGCTAGTAGGTAACAGTTAAGGTAGGTGACAGTGAAGGGTTTCTCATCAGAAGCACTATGTCCTGTCTGCATGGCAACAAGTGTTGTGGAGAAAAATGTGAATAAAACTGGAGCAATGAGGGTTTTTTTTACCTAAAATGTCCAAAATCTCTACTTACTATAGAATAAGTTTTGTTGGAGGTCTGGAACAGAGAGAAGCACTCAAGTATTTTGTGTATATTACTATCAAATTGAAAAATTGCTGTTGCCGTGCCTTCCATAGCTATGCCACGCAAGACAGTAGAGCTTTTGCTTTCTGACAGTGATAGGGCATTGATGTTGGTGAGGCTTCTTTCCACACTGAATTGCTTCTCTGGAGGTGACGTTTTGCAGTTGGAGGTGGTGCCTGTGATACTCTAGTGATTAAACCCATATTGACCATGCACCCTATCTCTTCCATCCAGCGCTTTACCTCCATGAAGCTGGCCAGGCTGTTCCAGACTAAGACATAGTGAAGCAGTTCTTGCAGGATGCTCTTCTGTATAGAGGTGCTGCTTGCAAAAAAATTGATCAGAATATGGATTACTTTCCTGTCTTGCAAAGTGGGTTAAATATTCCAGAACAACTTTTATGGATTAGCAAAGTTCAAGTAGTAGTGTTGCTTAATCTCTCCCTCTTGGCTCTTGTAGATGAGACTAGCAGATTTTCTTTGTGTTCTGTTTCAATTTATTTTCAAAACATTCATTATTTCTGTGTTCTGCTATTTACATGTAGCCAACAAAATAAACGATTGGAGTAAATTGTGTCATGGTGTTTGGTATGGGTACCAAATAAAATCAATCTCCTTTTGTAATGTTTAGTAACTGTTACTGGGTTTTACTTTGGGAGTCTCAAAAACTCCATCTCAATGAGTTGTAAGCTATCAGCGATGTGTGTTCTGCTTCACCTGCTGTTTATTGGTTATTGCTGTTACCAAATCTGGGCCACATTTCCTTTGTGTCCAATGCTTTAACCTTGTGACTTAAAAGTAAAATTTGGAATCAAGCTGCAGTAAAAATATGGAAGTGTAATTGAACATATCCAGGCAGTGCTAGTCTGTTTAGTATTCAAAGTACTGTGTCAGCTTTTGACCTTCTCATTTTATCGGCATACGTTTCTTCCCTTACTTCCCTGCTAATTATTCGTGATCTGAAGGTTCCCAGCTGTGTGTTTCCCCATATGTCCAATCTAAGTCACATTAGGGAGGAATCCACAAAGCTGTGTGGATGACACAACAGATTTTAGTGGCTTTGCCATTTGAGGAGACGATAAAAGAATACCAAGGATTTGTTTCCTTCTGTGTTTATGTGCCAAGATACGGGACACATTTTCATCATCTTCTCAAAGGAACATGAAGGGACAAAAAGACAACAGGGTTTGCCTTGTTGTTTTAGTTGTGGAACTACAAGGCCTAATAGCGCAGGATGGGAGTTGAAAGGTGGCTCCTGAAATATGCTTGTGATTTCTTAGGGACTCCGTAGATATTAGGTTACTGACACATGCTCTTTCCCCACCTTGGCGGGACTGACCCAAATGTCAGTTTTTCATGCAGGCAAATAGAGAGAAAAGGGCAGGAAAAGGCAAAGGCCAGGACAGGGAAATGTGCCGGACAGAAAGAGGTGAAGATCTGGCTGCTACAGGAATTCACAGGAGAATTTTGATGCAAGTTGTTTGACAGTGAGGATGGTAGTCTTATGGCTGGCAGTGTTCTTGTCACCTGAAAAGCTTTTGTGTTTAGTAATTGGAGACTTTTCAATTGTTTTCTCAATGCAGGTGGGTACCTTTGTGACACATAAATATCTACCCAAAACATAAGCTTTCATAAGCTTTCAGCTTCACTGGGACTTCCAGCCCTTTTTGATATCACCAGGCAAAGTTGCAAGGTGAGAGCACAGCCCCCAGCAACTCCCTGTTCCCCTCCTCTAGGAGAATTTATACACAAAGCAGCTGACATGGCGAGAAGAGAATGTCAGGACATCAGATTGCTTTTCCTGATGCCTCTTTGAGGCTGATTCCAGCAGAGGGATTATTTATGTATGTCTGCAGTGTGATTGGCATTTCTTCTTGTGAAACCTCGGGAGGTGCAAGTCATAATAAATGTGAGTGACAGAACTGAATTATGAAAGAAGCCAGAAATATTTCACAGGGGTGCCAGGAAATATTTTTTTAAATGCAAGATGCATTTTCTGTAGGAGACCGAAAATACTTTAGTATTTAGGATAATAAATTCTCTTCATAATTTAATGCATTGCTTGACAACATGCAGATAGCTTGGAAATTATTCAGAGGAATCAAAATAATCTTATAAGTACTCATTTATTCATGAGCCTCTCATTTGGGTGATTCCCTCTGCCACCCCCCTTCTTTCACTCTGCGGCAGATGAAGCTGTTCAACGTTTTATATTGCAGTGAACAGTATCACCAAGAAACAGACAGTTGATAAGAGGTTGCCTGGGAAACCGTGTGCCCATTGATTTTCATTTTGCTGCATTATGTACTTGTNAACGGGGGTGTTGCATGTGTGTGGGTGGGTGGGTGGGTGGGTGGGAGGTGAAGTGGTGGAGGTTTTTTGGAGACTACTTGCAGCAATAGAAATTCTGCTTGAGAAAGCAATATGGAAATAAACTGTTTTAAATGCAGCTCACATACAAAACATAGTCTGCCTGCCAATGGAAAAACCCCGCCAGCTCTCAAGAGAGCCCTGCTCTGATCAGTCTGAGTAGACTATTCCTTCAGCTTTAATAATTCAAACTCCCTGTCTGCCTTACAGGGAGTTTTCCTCTCGCCTGGAAGACACATGATGCTGACTTGAGAGATCCCCAGTCTGCTGCTCATATTTTTAATGATAGGTTCGTTCTTGACACTGTCTTCTTAAGGAAAAAAAAAATTCTATCCTTTTCCTTTTAGTAGGAAAATCTGTATGGAATATAAAAGATTTATATGGACTTTCACTCTCCAGTTACTTGGGATTTTTTTCCCCAAGTAAGAGGAAAAATTCAAGTTTAAATACTTGACTTATGCTAACAGTAGAAGACTAATCAAAATCATGATTAACCTGTTTCACCTGACTTGGTACTCTGAGCATCCTAATACTCATTGTGTGCCCAAAGTATTTTCTTGATATAAGATTTGATGCTAGGGTACTAATAAAGAAATAAATGAAAACCTGATTCCATATTCTGCATCTCCTCTATGCAATTTGCTGAGTTTTGTGTGTGTGTTCCTCTGGAGGTATTGGCAATGCTTTGCTGAGTTTATTGCTGCAAGGTTTTAGCTCTGAAAACCACAGCACTAAAGGTGAAATCCCAGGAAGTGCTGCAATCCATCTGTAGCCCCTGCCCTTCTGTCGAGACGGGGCTCCCCAGCCTGGCTGAGATGAGTAAGGTCAGTCAATGTGTCTGTGAGAAGTGGCCATTAGTCGGGGACACCGCATCCTTCCCTCTAGAAGGGAATTCAGTCTGACAGACAAATATGATCAAAGCAGGAAAAAAGGTGGTGGTAGTGGTGGTGGAGGAGCTCTTCATTGGTCAAACTGATTTTGGTAGGTCAGTGCCCTGCTGGAGCTGCCACGGAGGGAGAGGTTTCCCAGGGCTTGAGCACGGCATTGGTGCACTGCCTCCTGCCGTAGTCCATGCATGCTTTGTGCGGGCTTTTTCCACCTGGCCACGGGAGAGGTGGCCGAATCTGCGCAACACATGTACGGCGGCAGCGGGGCTTGAATATGTGGGACAGGAGGGAACGACCGCACTCTGTGCTCACACGGATTTTCTTCACCTGCCTCGCTCACAGAGCAGCAGCAGAGAAGCTCAGCTTGCAAAGCAGCCTCGGATGGTGGGGTGGGGAAATGGGATCAGCCGAGGTCTGACCAGGGACTCGTTTCTGCAGGTTCTCACACTTCTATGTGCTGTCGTACAGCTGCGATGCTATCTCGTGCCAGCTGGGGCTCTGATACAGCATCCTCCTGACTGCACACCCTTGAAAATTTTCCACCTGGGATGAGGACAGCAGTCAAGTGAATTCAGAGCAATGAATTGCTTTTCTTAGTTGCTTTTCACGTACACAATGGGAGTCATACAGACCTCCAGGTGACCACAGACCAGTGCAGCGGCTGAAAGCTGCTGCAGCACGGTGTGACAGAGGGCCATTCCAGAAATGAGGACATCTATCTTCGTCGTCTTGGCAGAGCCAACCTGCCAATGGGGTCAAACAGTGTACCGGTAAACGCAGTACATCAAAAGAACTGGGTCCTTTCTCCTTTTTTTCCTCTCTCTTTTCTTGCTCCTCCACTTTTTTTTTTCCTCCTGTAAAACCTAATTTCTCCTCCTAAGACTGCATTTGTGCTCAAGTACTCCCTTTCCTTTCTGTCAAAGGGTGAAGAGGATCAACCCCCAACTTTTATACCAGTTACTTTTATACCAGATGAGTGGTAAAAGCAAGATATCTATGTTTCAAAAAGCTAATAGCACGGAATGTAAATACAGCTGACCGTCAAATTCACTTCTGTTGCTATGCACAGGTTTTGATTCAAGGTTATGCAGCTCCAAATACTTCGCTGAAAGAAGTGATACTTTTAGCTGTTTCAAGTCCTTGTTCACACACAGCTGTTACTTTCACTTATCCAATTTTTTAACATACATTTTCTGCAATAGATGTGTATTTGATTTCTTCTTGGCAATGATGAAATGCAAAGATATTGTTTCCATACAGATATATTACATCTTCTAGGAGAATTTCAAATTGCTAGCAACGTTGCTTAAGCACAGAAATTTGTTTAGTGAGACAGATTTATTGGAGCAGTACTGAATTAGTTCACATAATGTATAACCCACAGTTTGATATTGCCTTCTGCCCGCTCAGCTTTACAAATACTAAGTAGATTAGCTTGACCATGCAATAAGCTGTGCCTGCAATTTCCTCTTTTACGGAGAGGTTAAATGAAACACAACAGAACAGTTGTGCTGACTGTGCTCATCGAGCATATTTGTCTGGACAAAAGAGAAGTCTGTTATTTCCCATGCCCATACCCTACTCCAAGGATGACACTTTTTTTGACACCTGTTATTTCACATGCTGTAAATTTTCAATTTACATTTCCGGTTAAGTATATTACTGCCTAGTGTATTACTTCTTAAAAAGTAACTGGTTTATGGCAAACTTTTTATTTGAAGTGTTCTGCTTTCTCTTAATAAAGTAAATGTGGCTAGGTTTTGCTTTATTTAATACTCTTTTCGTTTTATTCCTCCATAGCAGAACGTCACCTTTCTTTTCATATCTCCTATCAGAAGTGGCAATATACGGCTATGGGTAAAAAATGTTAGCTAAGAATCCAAATGGTAGAGAAAAGTAGAAGACTTTAAAATATTGAGTTTTGAAAAATGCACAAAAGACAGTAGGAGATGAGAAATAAAGGAATAGAAATATTCCAGATAAGAGCATAAGAGGAGCTATTTCTTCAGTGCTCAGTAGTTTTTCCTGGGTATAATAAGAGCTGAACTACTTCCGCTGTTCCTGAGGTGGATAGTGGTTTAGACATTTTATCAGGTCTTGCTATTTTATCCTAAACTGGTAGTCTGCATTGGGAGTCTGGTTTAGGACCCAGCAAGCCTACGTTTTTCTTGAATCTGGAAGGATACACTGCCAATATATACATAACCTGAAACTGGCCATCCTAGTGTAACTTGGATAAACTTTTGTGCATCTGAAATGGAGATGAAGGTCTTTGCTGCTACTGCTGAAGTTGGACCAGAAATTCAAGGGAAGTCTTTCACACCTCTGAGAATTAGTTATTGAGATACCAGGAAATGAGGCCCACCTAAAAAGAATTTCTATCTAGTAAGACTCTCTAACTGCACACTGCCCACAAATGTATTTTGTGCTAAGATTTGGGGCTTGTACACTGATGGAAATACTGCACGTCTAATAAAAACTAGACAGCAAACATTTGTACAAATTGATTACTTCAATTTTCTACCCCTTATGTTCCTCAACCACAACCCCTTATCTTGTCTCCACCGCATCACTCTCAAGCACAGCTCAACCGTAGAAAAGTGGTCAAAAAGACTCCAAAGTCAATTAGAGGTGTCCTTCTCTTAGCGTGGGTCCCATTGTCCTGGGCAACCTCCAACTCTGAGCAGCTGAACTTCCTCAAGGTGCAAATTGTCCAAGGTTGGTCCTGCCAGTGCATCTCACTTAAGTCTCTGCTTTTGCATGCCTCTACTGTAGCTCTTCCCACCAGGGTTTTACACTCCTGCTGAGAATGATTCCGTTCATCTTCAGTCCAGTTTCACCCAGCTGAGACTAGTTTCCATCTCTTTCCCTGGCCTCCATCATTACCTCTTAATGGTCTTCACGTTCTTGTAGCCCTCTCTGTCAACCCTTAGTAGTGGGACCTGAGATTCATCCTTTCTCCCAAGAAGATGAGTGGATTTTCTCACTTTCCAATAGCTCCTGGAGGGCTGTTGGGCCTTAGGCCCTTAGGTGGCAAGTCAGACTGCAGCAACAGACATTGTGAAACCCAAAGGACTAATGACCTATGAGCCTTTACTCTTAGCAGATTGTCAAGCTGCTCAAGCCTCTCAGTACTCTCTAGCTGCTCTTTATTTTTAAAAGAATTACAGTAGTGTGCCCGCTCGGCTATGACTGAGATGATGTTGGTTTAAAAGTCAGAAAACTAAGATCTTGAAAATCCATATGGTGGTTCAGATTGTCTCAAAATTTGCTTTTTTTCTGGGGACAAGCCAATTATCGAGATTTGGATACTCTGAAGCTTGCAGCCTGCCCAGAACATGGTCTCTGCAACCCTCCAGCTCCTCTTACTTTGTGTGCACAGTGGAGGCTAAAACTGCTGTTTCAGTTCTCTTTGAGGGAATCTGTGTTACTGGAGATTTACCTAGTGTCTGGTAAAACAGCAGAAACTTCTGCTTTGGCAGAAATATCACAGTTAAATGTAATGAAGGATGAAATTTGTAACACCAAATGAGGATGAGAAAAATAGTGAACTGGGAGACTGGAATGGATGTGTGCAGCAAAACTACATCAGCATAAGGTTTTGTTGACAGCATCTTGCTGCAGACCTGAGCATTTCTAGGCAACTTGTCTGTAATTTCAAAATCTCAGATGCAATTGTGCTTTATGAATTTAAAACTTACATCAACAACTTTCTGTATATGTGTGTAGTGAACTGCTCCAAATGAGACCAGTGCTTCTGTGTTGCAAACTCCAACATACTCTACAAACCACAGGCTCACCCTGATTACGTCCGGAGGAAATGGGCACTATCAGTAACTCCACACCTGAGCAGTGAGGGTATTTGTTGTGGCCCACGCTTTTGTATTGCGTGTGATACAAACATCCCAGGAGCAGTAGTTCAGTATTACCCAGCTCTTTCTGACTCAGCAAAGAAAGAAGTCACTCCAAGCATGATAATTTGCAGCTCTTGCAACTAGTTCCAAGCTATTTTCCAATCCTGCTCCTAGGAGGTTTTTTTTAATGTGACAAATGAGTAGAAGGCAAAAGGTTAAGCTGGTTTAAATTCTGTTTCATATCTTTTTTCTAAGTAGACCAGCTGACATCACGATTATTTCTTTCATCAGATGAGGAACTTCCCATCTCACAACAGAGATGAATAAAAAGAAGACATCTTTTCTCCATCACTATCTTTCTTTTAAGAGTAGATGAAATAAACAGTATTCGTTTAAATGAATTCCTTAATCTTAGCAGAGACTTCAAAGAGGCTGCGTCTATTACCGATATAAAATTCAGAAAGAGTACAAACCAGATGCATCTCACTTTGCAACTGCTGCGTCATCACACTACTGTTGGAGGAGCACTGTAAAATAGTAAATGTTTGCCCCAAATGCAAAGCACCAGTCAGTCTGGTTGCTGTGGCTCTTTCTCACCTGATCATGATCATAGTTTTTTTCTTTTTCCTCTCATGTCAACTGCAATACTAACAAAAATTAAGGGACAGCTAAATGGTAGAAAGAAGGCTACCTTCTCCAGATATTCAGAGCAAAAATCAACTTGATTGATGATGTCTTTGTGCTGGAGACAATGCAAACTCATTTGCAATGAAGAACAGAAGCCTGAATGTGGTGCATCCCCTGTGCTGTCTGAACAGCTTTTTGCAAGACAAATTAGAGAAGAACAACTGACTAGGTAGAGGGAAAACAATTTGGGGCTTGGGGATAGCCCAAATTATTGTCAATTTAGCTGGTAAGACAAGTCTTTTTAAAAGAGACTTTTCCTGGAGTCTTGCAAAACAGGTGTTGCCCTTTGGAACTTAAACTAAGTTATGAGATGGATACAAAAAATACAACTTCTTTTTCTTTACTATCAAGCAGTGCTGTACTTCAGGGTTTGAATTACGTTGATATTTGGGCAATGATCAGGTTTCATAAAAATAGTTCATATTGACACATGATCAGATTTCAGTGTGTGGAAAAAACATTGTGCTTTTTCTTTTCTTTTGCTTTGGTATTTCCCTGCTTTTACAGTCATGACAGTCAATGACCTTAGTAGTCTGCACTTTAATTATGTTCTGGGGAACAAGGACTTGGTTTTCTATTGCTTTTAAATTTCACAAGGTGTCTCCTTCAGTTGTATCCTCATCAAACCAGTTAATTACCTCTTAATCTTTTTTGTTGTCATTCATGTACCGTTTTTTCCCAGCAGCTGTTTGTTTTCAAGGCTCAAGAAATCCTCATCTATTTATCTTTTCTTCTTCCAGGAGCTATTCTGCAACAATGATCAGCTACACCACCTTTTGCTGTATCTCTTCAAGTTCTGCAATATCACTCTGAAAAGAAGATATATATTTTTCTGATATTTTTTGAGATTATATTATATTTTTATATTAT
>VZTA01024170.1:0-18174 GCA_013398855.1 Mohoua ochrocephala | reverse complement strand
TTTATTGTGAGCTTACCCCCCAGTTCTAATTTCACTTCCAGACTCATACTTCACTCCCCACCAAAACCAAATAAAATAAAAGAAGCACATTACTAATACTAAATTAATGACTTAAGATTTTTTTGGATAATAGAGACTAAATACTCAGCTGACTTAAATGAAGACAAGAGATCTTCCTCAGATACCCTAGTTCACTTTCAGAACATTTATATATGGAATATCAATAATTATTTTAAAAATAATACTTTAACCTAAAAAAGAGTCCAATTTCCCTAAGCAGCCAATATAATTTCATAGAGTTCATAGTCAAATAAATTTCTACTGTCAATTAACTAAATCATTATTAGAATTGTTATTAAATTATATTGTTATCATTGATATTATACAGTTGCAAGCACTAAGTTGTAGAGTTCTGCTTCCATCTTCTATACATTATTACTGTTCAAGTGAAACAGGAATATTCATTCCTTTGAAAGATAAACATTTAGAGCACAAAATGGAACAATTCTGACTTAAATTACACTTAAATGTGAAAAACATGGAATATAGGAGACGTCCTCCATATTTGGGAAACAGAAAAAATTACCATTATTTTCTTCTATTCATTTGCCTGTGCTCATAGCATTACAACTCTTTAACCAATCATTTCAGTACTCCTCACTCTAAATTTTTCACATAAAAAATGAAAATAAGGAGCTTGCACTTTAAATGTCTTGGCAATGTGCTTGTCAGCTCAAAAGAAAGATCTAAGTGAACCGTTTCCTTTGATATCTGTCTCTCATGGTATTGTGCCACATCTAGCACTGTGAAAAATAAAGTAAATACAAGCTGCATGTTAAGGGAAAAAAAAGGAAAAAAAATAATGTTTCTGGTACAGAATAAAAGAAAAGATGACATTTTAAACTCGTATTTTGGAGGGGGGGAAATTAATTATTAGATTCCAAATTGACTTCCATTGAAAAATCAATCTTTTCTGGTAAGGAAAGGTGAGGTTTTTTGTTGTTTGGGTTTGTTTTTGGTTTGGGGTTTTTTGTGTGGTTTGTTTTGGTTTGTTTTGGTTTGGTTTGGTTTTGGGGTTTTTTTGTTTGTTTGGTTTGTGGGGTTTTTTGTGAGGTTTTTTGAGTTTGGGGTTTTTTTTGGGTTTTTTTTTTGGTTTTTTTGGGACACTAAAATGATTTTAGGATGACTGAAACTGAAATCAGTATGTCAGCAATCATGCTTTTGGGGAAGCAACATGCAATGGCATTTTTTCACTCAAGTGAAACTGGTTTAGGTTGATTTAATCTGAGTAGAAACATTGCTCTAACACTTCTACAACTTTTTAGTGTTGCTGGAGTTTGGGATTAAACATCTTAAACTGAATAACTTTCTTCCTTATTAAAAAGATCCTCTCACTAAAAAGGAAAACAAAACAGCTCCCCCTCCCCCCTCAAGAAAACCAATCCCAGTTTATGTAGAAATACAGAAAATTCTTGAGATATCAGGAATTACTCTAGGGTTAAGGTTGCATCCATGCTTCTATTGTTATCATACTTTATTGCCTACTTCATTAATTTTTTTGCTAAAGAATTCATCTGAAGGGGAGTAACATAATTTCCTCACTTCATTCACTTCCATAATCACAATCCTGTCAAACAATTAACTTCCAAATTAGAACTTAATAATGCAACTATTTTTGAAGTCCCATACAGACTAGCAGTCATTCTGTCCCGTCTAGAACCTCTGAAGGAAAACATTACCAGATACTTAAGGAAAACACAATAAAAATGCAGATATAAAATAATCCACGGTTGAACTACATTCATAAAGTTTACAGAATTAGAAAAGAGAGCAAAATAAAACTGTTAATTGCAAATTAGCCTTCTTTCATGGAAAGTCTTTTTGTAAACTTTTGTATACAATCTCATGAAAAAAACTTGAACTCTTGTCACAAACACATGGATCATTTTAAAAAAAACAGAAAGCACCTTATGACCTGAAAAAAGACAGTCTGTCTGATGACAGTGCCACTCATAACAGATGATAATGCTAAATTTATTGCAAGTTTACACAAATAAATAAAGCTGATGTAATTTCTGGTTTTCCAATGGCAAGTGCATGACAGAAAAAAAAAAAAGGAGACAGACTAAAAAATTCATGGACAAAAATATATGAATCTACCTAAGAATCCAATTAAGTGCATTGATATTTGTAAACAAAACAACCCCCAAAAAACCACCACAGTTTCTTTTCTCTGCTGAAAACTATTAATTGAGGACATTCATTGCTATGAACAGGATAAACAGGATTTGTTTCCTAATTCTAAGTCAACATGAATTTGGCATACGAACATGACAAGTAGTGTGGTGGAGAAACAATAAGAGTAAAATACACTTTTCTGCTGCTGTGAGTCACTGGGAATTGCTTGAAGAAAAGGCAATTTCTTGATGGAAAACATGGTTATTCGGGCAGAATCTAAAGATATCACTGAACTGTACATATACTTGCTAATGCAGAGAATCTATGTCCCAGCCCACATACATGCATCAGGTACATTATGAATGAATATTTATCAACAAAAATAGCACTACAGGCAAGAGTGATGTGAAATGTTTGTCTTCTGTCTTCCTTCATTGTCTTCATCATTTAAGCATTTGAGTCACTTCCAGTTAAAGACCTGAAGAGATAAATTATAAGTAATGGGGCTTGTTTTATTTTCTTTTGGCCATAATTGCTTTTAACAGTGTTCAGAGCTAAAACTAATCAGAAAGCTCCTTTCATACCATCATTCTTTACCATCCATTGAAACTTTGAGATAGAGATCTCTAGGTCATGAAGCTATAATCTTAAAAACACTGGAAATAACACCCACGCGATTCGAAATCTTGTCAGCTTTTCAGAAACATGAGCTTTTCTAATATAGAAGTTTTTTATTTTGAAAGTTAAATGCTTTGCAAGCTCATTTAATGAAGATGTGCAACTTTTTATGTAAAATCTTTCTAAAAGTTTATAATTAGAAGTACTTTTGAAGTGGTAAATGAACTGATTGAGTACCATGAAATACATAATTTTGATTATCTGAAAGATTTGATCATTGCTTTGTATGGAAAGAGTTGAATAGAAAAAATCCATCAAAAATTACAAGTTACAATTCTGATGGATAGGCATCCTGGAAACAAACAGCCAATCCAAAATCCCACCACATCCTTGTCAGGCCTTACTTGGAATGCTGGTATACTATGTACGCAAATGGAAGAAAATATTTTATTAGATTGGTAGTATCATCTCTGATACTAAAAAAAAAACCCAAAAAACAAATGAAAGGTGAAGATAGGAATTTTAGTTCCATTAATCATAATGTAACAAACAGCAGTTTCCCTTTTGAAGAGCGAGAGAGAGGGAGACGGGAAATGAGCAGTTAGTAACTCTTAATGACCTACCTTCAGCTATTATAATATTACAGCTAATTTGTTCCAAACCATTCCTCACACCAACATAAAGTTCTCTGGAGCAGATATTAATTTTTCCAGTATCAGAAAATGTTTATTTAATACAGGAGTTCAAAACAGACAGGATTGCAAGGCCGCATTCTCATTCTGTGCAGTACAGCACCCCATTGTGGTGTGGTAGAAGTCAAGCTGGAAACCAAACAGAAACATATGGAAAGAACTCAGGGAAACGACTTGGACACAGAGACCAAACAAGGTAGTAGGTGACCTGGGACACAGAGCAACCACTCAAAATAATGCATAAGGAAGTCTCCCCCACATTTTTTTTAGCCCTCTCCAACAGTTTGTAAAGAATTTTTGGACCACCTAGTAGAACAGATGCCGGTAAAGTATGTAATTAATTCCATTTAATGAAATGAAACATACATTCATAAATAAGTTTAGATAATGTAACCTATTCGCATGAAATCCTGCAGTTTCAAAGTTAAAAGGCAAGATTGATTAATCAATGCTCATATTTTTATGAAATTCAAATGAACAATAGAATTTAAGAACAAATTAATTGAAGGTATCAAGCATTTTTTGCTTGCTATCTTTAATTCCAGACTGTTAAGACAACTTGAGATTCAAGACAGGAACTTGAATTGCCCAATCACAGCAAGGCAGAAACCAAGAATCAGTTTCTTCACATAATTTCCAGTATTACCTTGATCAAATAATGTAATATGAGGCATCAACTACTCTTTATGACATGGGGGATAGACAGGACAAAACAGAAAATGAAATCACTGACTGTCCCCTCCTCCTTCTCCAGCAAGACCCTTCAAGATTTCTGTATATTTTTTGACTCCTGAAATTCTCACATTTTCCTGAATAGTGAGCTACAGAACAGGGGCAAGGCAATGCCAGTGATCTCATTAAATCCTCCTTTACCCAAGTCAAGACAGATCAGCACAATATCTAAATCACTTTAATTCTCCCTACTGAGATTTTGATAATAGAAAAGTATGCTCATCTGCAAGTTTCCTATACAGATGAAGACACACTGTAATTGACCGTGCGACCTCAGAAAAATTATGCTATTTCCACCTCTTACTTGTGACCCTCCCAAGTATCTATAATTCCACAGAGCTGTGTCAGCATAAAATGCATGAAACTGTATTTTAAAACTGTGACAACTTTCAGCCTTTCTTACGTGCTTTATAGAAGAATTTAAAAATGAGAATGTGCTCATGTAAAGACGTACTTATCGACTCAAGCTTTTGCATGTACACATACAAAAGTACATGCGCATCCCCATAAAACATCCCAAATTACTTTCCTGGGAAAAAGAAAGCAATTTCCTGCCGAAGTAATTTTCCTGGGAAAGTGAATTTGTCCCAGTAAGAATGATTGCACCTGATATGTGCCAATCACTGGAAAACTCAGAGTGCTTGGAGGTAGTTCAGGAATTGATCTGAAGAAAATAGAAACATAGGTCTTTTGTTCCTAGACAACAGCCAATCATTCAGGTTCGTTATCCATTTAACACTACTGCCCACAGCAAGTTGTGAAACTGTTGGCCAGTGCTGCTCTGGAAAGCTGTTAGAAAGTGAAAAAAGGAAGAATATCAAGAACTTTTATCTTAAAAAACTAAAAAAACAATGAAACAAAAAAAAAAAAAACAAACAACCAAAAACCCCCAAACACCCAATCAAGAAAAACCTTTAGGAAACAGCAAAAATACATCTTACTCTATCTAAATAAAGAATAGAATAAATAGTATTAGTGAAGTCTGTAGATTCAGAAATCTATCTCTGCTTCACTGTGTCCCTGGTGAAAATCTCATTCAACGATTTTCACTGATCACTTGCATCTCATACGAGTTGAGGGGAAAAAACATTTTTGACAGACATTTTCATGACCTGCCTAGAAGATACCAGTGCCCATCAGCCTAATTCTAAGATCAGAAACTGTTAATGCAGAACTGCTTGGTGCTGGAAAATATTTTTTTTCTGAGCTTGAAGTGGTTTTGTGGGGCAATGGATGAGCTTATGCTGAAAAAGGAAAATTACTAATATAGCAATTATTTATGCAATAAGATCAGAATGACTCACAGAAAATAGGCCCAGCTACCAATCTCAGATAGCGTCTTATATTTAACTTGCCAAGCAGTAATAATATCCATTGAGATTTTCATGAGAAATTAAGTAAAGGCATTCAACATTTTACTGGATGACGGGGGAAGAGCCCTGAGTGAGCATATATATCATGGTGGGGCTAAAAAAAAATATCAAAAACCTTGCATCTTTTTACATGCTTAAAATTTGGGTCTGAATATCTTTCTTAAACTGATCTATTAAATGTATTGAGCTAGAAAGATAGATTTTAGTCCCAAAGAAGCTGACATTCACCATTCATAGAATTCGTCACACTCATAAAAATCTAGTTTTGTAGAAGCACTGTGAAGTTCAACCAGAACCAACCTACCCACCGTGTTGTAAGAAAATAGGTGTACTTTCTTTAAACGTAGCAATAAGAAGAGCTGACAGTGCACAGCAAATGGAGGAAAATAATAAAAGGAAAAATCTGTCCCACTACACACAAAAAAAAGGCAAGAAAAGGAAAGGGCCTGTAGCCCCCTAGAGGAGCATTTGGTACAAACAAAACAATATCTCTCCTGTTCAACAATTACTATGTTCCCATTAACAGCTCAAGCATAACTCTACAATGGACACACCCTCAAACCTATTAAAACCACCACTTTCATAGCTATCGGCTACAAGAGCCTTGGAAGACAGATGCTTTATAACTAGAAGCTATAAATGTATTGGAAAAAAAATTAGACTTGACTTCCATCCATAATTTTTCCTGAAAAATCTGACATCTACTCTGATAATAAGAAATATCTAATAAAGATATATGACTCATGACTTCCTGTACATTTTAATATTTTCAAGAATTTAGGAACTAAAATCCTTTATGTTCTCTAATCATGCATTTCAAAGTAATGCAAAAATGAATTACGCTTTTATACATGTTTTCTTAGTAAGAAATTCTTAGCCTCCCTCCAAGGGCACACCTGGATGTGACTATGGAATGTGTGAACACTGATATTTGCTGGACATTTTGTGTATTGAAACTGTTGAGCATTTCCTCCTGAAGATCAACCCAGCACAAATACTGAAGCTTAGGTAACCTGAAAAATTCTGAATCCGAGTCCTTGAATTTCTTAAGATTACAAAACCTTTGTCATGCCACATGAAGGCTGTTTATGTGCATCCCTCTAGATCAGAGCAGCAATGGCCTACTCATTATAATTTTAAGTTATACTTTCAAAACTGAGATGATCACTTCATTTCAAGATTGTTAATATTTATTTGGGGAGTATGTGTGTGGGGGGGGTGTTTTCCCCTCCAGAACTCTCTTACGTAAGGAGAGATTAACCACAATCCAGAAAAGATCACAACCATCTACATTCTGAAATCATTAGGCTGTTTCATCACGACTTTCAAGATCTGTAACTAATGATTATTTATTATACTGTGCAGAAGAATGTTTGCCAGAATTTCAAATTGCAATGAATAAAGCCCTAAAGGTCACAAGTTTAATGATGTTTGCCTACGCAGCTCGCTTTTCATCATGAGCTTGAAAGTGCCAAATAGCTTTCTGATGAATAGGAAGCCAGGCAAAAACAGCTGAACAGGAATAAAAAACCCCAAAAGGCGACAAACAAACCACAAGCCTTAGACATGATCAGAGCTGACTCAGAATGAGATTCAAGAGCTACTGAAACATGAGTTAATAAAAGCAACAGGACTAATGCACTTTGTGATGTACACAGGCTGAAATTGAGACCAGAGTGGGAGGAAGGGAATTAACTGAGCTCAAATGCAAGACTCTTCACTTTCCCTTTGGGAAAAATATAATTTGAAAGATTAGAACAGGAGGAGAGATGAAGAGGGGAAAGCAGTAGGGAAAAACAATCTTGCCAAAGGAGTAACAAGTATGTCCCCTCTCAATAAGGATCAAAACTAACAAAAAAAAATAATTCTTTCTAGTTCAGTTTAGTGCCAAGACAGTGCATAAAGACAGCATTCGAATTATGAATAACGTATGAATAACATCAATAGCATGAAAGTGAATTTTCTTGTCTTTTCAAAAAGCCCTCAAGAGACACCACACAATCTTCCGTAATAATGCCCCAAATGGCAACGTGACTTGTGGACTCAGCAAATGTGCACAGCTTGACCAGACATATGATACTTCTGGAAAAAGCAGTTAAAAGAATGGAGAAAATGAAAACAGATGCAGGCATCCAAACAGACAGGCAACCCGTACGGACATCAAGCAGCCTAATACTTGCAACACAAACAATGAAAAAGTAAGAAACTTCCCGTTCAAAGCATCTTCTTTAGTGCAGTAGCAAATTTCTTTTAAAATTTTCAATTGAAAAAACTGTTTATGTCTACTACCATGATTAAATTCATACGACATCAAATTAGCAATCAGTCATTACAAGATCCTAAAATCAGAATAATTGTCAGTAACGTTTTCTTTCAAGATGAAATAAAGTGATTTAGTTCCCTTTAGTCAAGTAAAGTTGACTGTTCTGAGATTATAACTACTTGGACCTCTGAATTAAAATTTCCAAATCAAAGTGAATCCTTAAATAAAAATATGGAAATAAGAAGTGCACATCTACTAATCAAAGAATCCCAGAATCACAGAATGGTTAGGGTTGGAAGGGGCCTCTGGAGATCATCTGGTCCAACCCCTATGACAAGGCAGGGTCACTTAAATGACGGATCTGGGGCAGAGCTGCCCAAACCATGTGCAAGACCAGAAGCATAAGGAGTGCTCACAGCACCTCCAGGGCTGGACACTCGCTTCAGCTTGTGAGTAGAATTGGAGAACCCCATTTGCAGCTGGTGAAGCACTGGGCTGGACCAGAGCCAGAGGTATTAGGCCCTCTTCAGGGCTCTCTTGATATACGATCTTTAGCAAAGGATTTGATTCCCCTATGAATTTCATTCCCTATTTCTGCTGCCACAAGCACACAGACTAAACTCTTCCAGTACAGCTGGTTTATTCTATATGTTGACAGTGTCACATGAGCACAGTCTTGGTTAAAAAGTTACTATTCAGAATTAACAGTTTTGAGTACAGGACACATTCTGAGCAGGGTAGAGATAAACACGCAGCAAACAGAGGGACAGTATGTGGAGGAGGTCAGGGGCCTCCTGAATTCAGGCTTAGAGGAAGAAAGAGGACAAAGGATCCACAAAAGAAAGGCAGACCCTTAGCAGTAGCATCTTGCCTTTGAGTGCTTGCATGTAAGGCCCCCAGGGAACTTAAAGCAGTATGCTCTACCTCCAGTTTGGGAAAGGAAAGTACAAACCAGCACACAACACTTGAAAAATTTCCAATGTCTGCTTGAAGTGGTTTCCACAGTGTAAATAAATAACACTCTTTCCCTGTTTCTTTTGATTCCAGGTTCTTTTATTCCCCTTAAAACAAATCAAGAATTCGATTATTTAAGCAAATTACAACAGCAATTTTATGCAGTTCCCTTCCATTTCCAGTGAAGCATACCATGTCCAAGATTAACACAGCCTTGTGTACAATAGAACATTACAAAAATTATGTATCTTTTTTCCCTTAGTAAGACTGCTACCACCAATAGCAGCCTTGAATCTGCCAATTGTAATTACAGCTCTAGGATTTTATTGTCAAATACATTCCCCAGATAAATTGTTCTTGCCTTTTCAATGATTCTGACTGATGGGCTGAGCATGGAGTCATCTCTTTTAAAAGCTGGAACGTATGGGGCAATGTAGATTCTCTTGCCTTTTTACAGGCTATACAAAGCCTTTTTGCAAATGTATTTTTATTTTTAGTGCTTGTTTCTTATCTGTATGGCTTATTTTACATGAGCCTGCACTGCTTTGCAGCAAATCAGATTCAAGTATATCATTTGTGAGCTACATACAAAGGCAGCAGTAAGAGCATCAATCTATTCTTTTCAGCACACTAGGTCTCAAGAAGCTCCTACAATCCAGCATTAACAAGCTATTTATTTCATTTACCTACTTAATGACTGAAGAAAAAAAAAATGAAAATGATGATTGCTTGTTTGTTAATGAAAGGGTGCTGTGGTTAACCACCGGAAAAACTATTAAGCATCGTAAAATTGTCCTTGGAATTTGACACTTCTAATATCTCATCTGATGTGCCATACTAGCAATGCAATAGAAAAAGAAAGATCAATAAAGGTTTCACCTAACTCCCAATTAGACAATCTCATGGATTTGGGGAAGAAAATAAAAGTTAACTTGAAAAGAAAGAAATCTAAATATTAAACTATTTTAGATTATTGAACAGTGAAAGATGACATGGATTGAGTTTTGCTATTTTATGATCATAATTTAGCTGCCTTATAAAAATGTGGACCTATGTATTTTTTGTATGTATTGCCTCTGTTTTTGTCCACTTAGGAAACTTGCAGATCCTTGCAGGTCTTTGCTGGATTAACAATTAGCTTCATAAAAATGGAAAACAAAAGAAAGATTTTTTTCATAGATTTTTATATTTTCCTTGTTCTTTGTATTGGGAGCCTTGCAGAAGACACTGTACTGAGGAGCTGCTGACCTTGAAGGGTCCACGTCTCTACTCGTACCGTGGGCTGGAGCAGGCTGTATGCAGCATGAGTAGCCACTGCAGGGGAACCTGCTGGCATGCCCAACGCCAGCCTGTGCTGCAACAGTAGGTCGTAGGGCAGAGGCAACATCCCAGCCTGTCAGGAGACTCTGATAGCTGAGCAGTTTCCCAATATAGCCTGTAACTTTTCATATGCTTGGGAACAGAAGAGTCTATGCAGATCACGGGGTGCAGTGAAGTGCTTCTGACTGGGAGCCTGCTGCACCTCAGGGAGTCGGTGATCCACATCACGGTTGACCTGAGACCTGTGCTGTGCTGGGCCACCTGTCCAGTGTGGCTTCAGGATGTGTGGTGTTGCACAAACAGCTTGGTTGCAGGACAAACTCAGCCAGCTCATCAGGACAGAAGAGCCTGCAGACAGCTCCCCCTTGGTGCTGCAATTACACCACCTGTATGATCTCACCTTTAACTGGAAGTGCAGCAAAAAGCCTTCTTGAGAACATCCTTGATGAATAGAGATGTTTGCTTGTAAGAAATTTTAATATATATAGCTCAAAGGACTGGAAGGGAGGAACCTCTCTCCTTGGACAGGATCTCTGCAGCCTGACGTGGATATCAATCCATGGTCTCTCTGATGATGCATGAACTGGAGGTTCCCAGCATTTGAAGGGACACCAGATTTATTCCAATAGTCTTCTTGAGAGAGTAGACTAAGAAAAAGAAAATAAGTTAGCCCTATATTACTAAAAAGACTGTTTTGTTAAGCCATTTGTTGTTGGCCCATCTCTCTCTCTCTCTCACTGCACCTCAGTATCTCAGGCTTGGAACTTCGATACAATGTCTTTTGTAAGGCTCCCAATAAAAAGAAAAAGGAAAAGATAAAAATCTAAAAAATTTTATTAGAACTGTGCCAGCAGATCACTACAGAATGAAGTGATTACATTTCTGACTATGGATGTCACTATATTCCCCTTTGATTTCATCCTGCCCAAAAATCTTGGCTAACTTTTGACTACTCAGTTCTCAGCTGGTGAACTCTGCAATTAGCATTAGAAACTTAGTCCTGCAAAGAATGAGGGCTGAAGATATAATAGAAACTTACTGTCACAGCAATCTGGAACATCAGATCAGACAATCATGGACATTAAGGTATTAGGGACCAAAGTGGAACCCCCATATAATAATTAGGTTTTTAAATAAGTAAGTTGGAATAGCATCAAGGTTAGTAGGTGGGCAGTTGTAACCTAATTTAGCTGTAGGAAAAGCTCAGGAAAGTGAGAGCTCTTGAGGGACACCCCTCTCCTAGGCTTGGTCTCCAATTTTTGTAATACCTACAGACACTTCATCATGTAAGAGCATCAGCGCCGAACTTGCTGTTTTGCAGTTAGACAGGCCAAGGGCCTCTCTTTCTGCACAGCAGAGCATTCATTTCTTCCTTTCCCGATAAAGCCACAGGAGTGTGGAGAGTAAGTGAACAAATAGATTTTGCCCAAAATCTTGGGTTTGTGCATGAGATTGGAGCCAAACTGCTGGACAGCCTCAGGATTAAGATGCTGCAGAGATAGAAAACTTTAATTATGACTATGGATGTAAGAAAGCTCACAGGTTTCCAGTATTTGGCACAATTTTGAACATTCAAATTCTGGACTTAAATAAAATGAAAGCATCTAAGACTCAGTTTAAAAATCCAACTCCTGTCACAGATTTAAAGATAAACATATAGAAAGAAAAGACCGGATGTGTTGATAGTACTTTAGGAGTTTACCTGTAAATATCAAGGTATCCCTGTATGGATGACAGATCTTGAGAAGCTCCTGGTCTCCCATCTTTTATGTGTTGATTAGACTAAAAATAGAAATCTTACGGAGTCTACATGCGCAGTTTCCTATAAGCAAACAGTAAGATCTATGATTATGCTCACTGATTTCTCGGAGGAAGCTGACATACTAAAAAACACAAAGCTAATTCATGGCAATAGATATTACAATTTACACATGAAACACCAATATAACTGGGAATACAGGCAGATTTTTGGAGTTTATGAAGTTTATACACTGCCAATCTACTGAACGGGTTTATGTTCTCTGTAAGCACTTCATTTCATGGCTCTCAATTTTTACAGGGTACTCTGGAAAGAATATCAGTACTTATATCTCAGGAACCTCATGAATAGTATGTTAGAGATGAAGATGTAACCATAAAATTACTTTTGGCACTATCCATGCTGTCACCCTGGCCTCTCAATTAGGGTTTGTGAGGGGTTCTTTTCCGCCTTTGAGGTATGACCACATTTTTAAAAGGTGTGCAAAAATAAGCAGACATCAAATCTTCCCCTTGCATTGCTTGAGTAACACTCAAAACTTGAAAAAGAACTGAAGATTCTCTTATGGAAGATGCCACAGAAGTGAAAAGCAATTCTTGAAGTGATGGCAACTTCATTTAGTAACCTTTGAAGCTCATTACAATTTCAAATCCAGAAACCCTTGTAAACTAGCATTCATTACTTTCAAAATATTTGCATTACATACATCAACTTTATTCTGGTGTAAGACTAGCTTTTAGAAGAAAGAGAAAACCCCCACTTATTGTTGGAAAAAATTAAGATTTTCTTTTATTTGCTTTATCTATTTCAGATAAAAGTTGGTTTCTAAACAGTTCAGCAAATAGCAAACATTTCAGCCTATATGCCTTTGCTCATGTGAATGGTGTCGGTACTGATTTTATTTCCAAAAGAAACAAAAGATTGTGGAAACAGAAAAAAATCCCTGGCTGACTGTGGAAAGAGAGGGACTGAACAGAAGAAGGTTTAGGTCTTCCACAAAGTCCTTCCTTAGTAGAACAGCCAGACATAAATATAGATAGGACTGAAAATTTTAATTCAATATAAAATATTGAATTATATTCTGGTCTCCAACTAGATTAGGATTTACATCAATCTTTATTGATATAAACAAAAAGATAACATAAATGGTCAGGTTCTCAATCAGTTATAACAAAATACTAAACCTGAATTAAAGCATACACTGTAGAGATATTAGATACACATAGAACACATGATATAATAGAACAACAATGTAACATAAAATAATACCTAAGTAATTTAATGAGTGTAATGTTCCTTTGATCAAATAAAAAGATTAACCAATAAGTACATTTCTAGTCTCCAGCAAAACCAATTCAAAATACGAAACATTATTTTCATTCTTTGCTGTTTCTGTGTAAGCTTCCTCTACAAAACGGGCCTAGCATTCATTCCTTGCCCAAACTAAAGCAAGGGTGCATTTGAATTATGGATGGCAGAAGGAGGATTGCTTGATATCCAGAAATGTAACTAAGGAAAGTTCCTTTTTTAACAATTCTTTATGATTTATTTTATCAATTGCACATATTGATTGCAAAGCATCTCTTAAGCATATGTATGACCATACTAGGTATGATTCTATTGGTCTCAAATCACTTTGTTAGAATTGCATCAGAAAATTCTATTACTTGTAACATTTATTGTTACATATCTGTCTTTACCTTACTCTTTATTACAAACAAAAAGTAATTGTAGCTTATGACTCTACATTAACAGAAATGTCCACCTGTAATTTAATTTCTGAACAAGGTCAGTATAACCTTTCACATTTAGCTTCTGTGTTGTCAACAGTGCAATTTGTTTATGCTACGCAAGCTGCCTAAGTTTTCACTGCTTACATTTCTGCACAGTTAAGACACTTGAACATAATCAGCCCTTCCTTATTCTGAGCTTCAGTGGATTCTAATATATTAAAATAGCCTTCTAAGGAGTACAAATATTTCACCATTCATCTGCACCAGTGCCAGAACTACAGGCTACAGTACATTTCAAACTAGTAAGAGAGTCCACCCTCAAAAAAGCCTCATTGTAGGAGATGAAATATTAAGATAAAAGAAAAACAACAACAACAGTGGAGCTGATAAGGGGTGCAGCTCCATGAATTGCATTCATCTTGGGGGTTTAAAGGGGACCCATAATCTACAGCAGCTGAGTGCATTGAACGACAAAAGATCAAAGCTTTTCTCATGGGGCTTTGATATTGTGACAGAACTCATGGTGATAAAGTCAGGAAAGTCACAGGCAGAGTATGTGAGGTGATGAATACCAAGAATGAGTCATTGGGGACAACATGATGAAGTCCAACTTGAAATCACAAGAGGAAGGAGGCCATGTAACAGGCTGAAGTAACAGAAGAGAAGTTGAACACCTCTAACAGTCTCTCAAAGATGCCATAGTCTCTTCTCAATTAAAATTATCTTCATTAGGCATAAAGAAAAAGCTTTAAAAATGTGTCAAAGCAGAGATTCTTTTTTTAATATGTTAATAATAATAATTCTATTAATTGCTTGCCTTAAAAAGTGAGAATAGTACCAATAGGACAATAGTGAAAGGGGGACATCACTGGAATGAAAAAGAAAAAGGTGACTTCAAAAAAGCCAGTCCCATTTAACTACTGAAGACTGAAAAAATACTTTTCTGAAGATTCAGTGCTTTGTCTCACTACATATCTGCACTCCTTCGTTTTGGAGACGCTCTGCTTTTACCCGAGAAGTTTTTCAAAAGCCAGGGAGCAGTATCAATGTTTCTAAATGCACAAACAAAAAAAACTCAATTCCCTTAAAAGTGGTTTTGAAGGGAAGAAACAATGCAATCACTGCAAAGAGAAGAGACTCCTTCAGCTACACACTTCAGAGACTTTCATCATGCTAATAGTTCCTTAATCACATGTTTGAATTCAGGTACCTTGCTGAAATGCCTTAACATTAGGCAAGAAAAGTAACAAGGATTGCCCGTTTCTACCCTTTTACAGGTGAATGTAGGATTTCAACACTTGTGGGAGGAAAACTTTTCTGAGAGGAATCTGGCTAAACTACTCTAAAGAGGCTTTTATTTTTAACAGCAGTTTATATCAAATTAGATATATCCAAGTAACCCTTCTATGCTGCCTTTATTTCTTAAGTAATATGATAATAACATCCTGTATAAAGTCAGAAAGGGAATAATTCCTTCTACAGAACCACAGAGAAAACTGAATTTTCCTTCACAGATTTCAGCAAAAATTTGAAAATGAAAGTTTATGACAATAAGCATATTATTCTGGTTCTGAGCAAGACACTTATTTACAAATAAAAATTAAGGGAAAAAATAAAGAAATAACTGCACATACTGCAATGTCATGATAAAAAAGAATTTCCATAAAATCCTATCACAGCTATAGCAAAGATAAAAAAAAAGTGAAAGTAACAGACTTTTTTTTACTTTTCTATTAAGTACACAGTAGATATTAAACCGATAATTCATAATAAACTTAATAGCTAGTCTCAGGAAAGTGGGAAAATAAAACAGCAGGAAATAGGAAATTATGCATGAAATAATATTATCTAAGCCTCCCAGTGCATCTGGATTTCATACTTGGATTGTATAGTATACCATAGTAGATATTGTGGGCCCCTGGGCAATTTGCACTGGACCTAACTATGCCTTATCAACTATCATAAGGATGTAAATTTTACCTCTTGTCTATTTATTTTTTTCCCACTACTTAGCAAGGGAAAGGCATTAAAGCTGAGTGTGGTGCTGCAACAGTGTTGCAAAATGCCACTGAAATATTTTGCTTATAAAACAACCAGGCTGCCTGCCAGCTTCATTTTCACTGCTCCTATTGTGTACGTGAATGCAAGCACTACACCACGCTTTGTCCAGGTGAGCTTACCTACCCTGCACCTCCTTCACACCGTGAGGGATCCGTGTGGGGTTCAGGCTTGAATGATTGCTCCATCCTTAATTTTGTACGTGGGGTGTTGACTTTGGCTGGCTGCCCAACACCAGCTCAGCCACTCGCCCACTCTCTGCCCTAGACAGGTCTAGGAGAAAATGCATTTCCTCCCAGTCATTCTCAGACTTTTAACGTTTATAGGGTTGTTCCCCTTCGTCACTCTTGTCTGTGAAATGCCAATGCATTCAGGCATTGCAGACTTCTTGGTTATCTGCTTTAAACAGCACCAATCCCTCTTCTTAAATTTCATCACTCGTTTTAATATTCCAGTCTAACTTCTCCCCTCTCCCCACCACCACTACCATTCTTCCCTTTCTCTCCCCCCAGTTCTTGTGCTTTCTACTTAATTCTTCACATTCAAAAGATACATGAAAAGGCTTACATCAAGGGATGCTGTCAATTATATATTTACATCTAGGAACAGGGTTTGGTGATTGTTGCAAAAAACATGTCATTCAAGTGCAACCTCATTTCTTACATAAAAACAACCCAACAATTTAAGTACCATTTGTTCACTGAGTCCTTTCTGTGTTTAAGGCTCTCCTTTTCAAAGCAGCCTACAATATTTCTTGTCTATTATTAAAAATTACTTTTTCGAAATTTGGTTCGGGTTTAGACATCAAAGGTTTACTACCTCGGATGGCATGTGTCAAAGTTTTTTGACAGCACTTAAAAACTCCTCTTTGCAATTCTTTTCTCCTGAAAAAATCAGCTTTATAAATGCCACTCCATACAGGAAATATTGGAAGATTACCGCTGTTCTAGTCCTTCAGTATGTTAAGCATATTTCGCAACACAGCCAAGTATGTTCCAAGTTAATGATGTTTTTAATTTTGTCCTGTAAGCAGGACATGACACCATTTAAAGCTGTGGATGAGCCAGTGAATTCCAGAAATTGCAGTATCTGTATAGCATTGAAAAATCTTGAACTTGTAAGTTATACAAGGGTCCCCAATATCTCAGAATTAGAGGCTGAGGTATAAGAGAGCTATGGTGCACACATGTGCACATTACATTAGAAATCAAGGCTAGCCTGCTGAATTTTCAAAAGAAGTGTGTCAAAATCAGCCGTCTTAAAATTGGTACTGATGCCTTCCCACATTAATAAAGGCCACTGTTGTAAATCCTGCCTATCTACAAAGACCTAGGTCTGATTATTTCTGTATTGAAGATATTTACAAAGCCTGAAAACAAAGCCAAAAAACATTACTGTTCACTGTCTCAGTGTTTGGATTATACAAACTAATTTCCCTATTTTTATTTCTGGACACAATAATGTACACAAGGATGTATGGAACTAGAAAGTTTTCACTGATGAAAATATGTTTTCTTATTTAAAAACTTATGTCGTACTTTTTAAAGAAGGAAAATAAATGTCAACAGCTATAAAACAGAAATACAAAGAAAAGAACAAATTTAAGAAGCAGCTTTCATTGATCAGCATATCTGCAGATAAAACTAGAGGGTGGATAAGGAGTGGATAATTTGAAAGTCTACCCCCTTTAAAAGTTTGGATCAGGTCTTCTAGCTCCCTGTACCTTCTCAAATCCTCTGCTATTGAATAGGCACTCCAAAAGCTTCTTTTCAGTCAACACTGTAATTAACACTATTTTACGGACAATCTTTTCCGTAGATGTTTGTTAAACTGCTCTCTCCTAAAATAGTCTTAGGCACTGCTATACTCAGGGATATTTCCTCTTTAAAACCTGGAATACCAAAGAAGTAGGTACAGAATTTATCCAATACTATAATAAAGTTCTTAGTCATCTCTATTTTGTCATTTGGAAATGAATATCAGTAGGAAGGATAAGTTACCCCATTATTACCTGAAAAGTGGTGTTGATGGATAAATGGCTCAAGCATTTAGCTGTCCACCTGTACTATGGGATCTCAAGGTGGCATCTGAAACTATGATAGAAAATGACTTAATTTTTAAAGGACAAACCCCAGCATCTTCAGTTTCTCCAATAGATAATATGCAAATGAGCAGGACACTTAACTACTTACTGTCAAAAATATAATGCAGTTGGTTTAAACTAATCTGACTGCAATGTGAAAAAAGTATGCTTGAGGAAGAAAAAATATTTTGCCACACAAACTGTCAGAAAATACCTCAACAATATTGCTAGAAAACTATGCTGTGATGTCTTCAAGCTATTAAAATCTTTTCTTCTTCCACAAAAATGAACCTTATTTTAAGGTATCCTAAATTATCTTCAGAGGTGAGAGGGTAGGGGACTGCGGAGGGGATCCAGACTACCCTCTCCCTGTCTACCATATCTGTGTTGCACACAGTCAAACTTTCAAAA
>VZTA01024168.1:82540-107973 GCA_013398855.1 Mohoua ochrocephala | reverse complement strand
CCTCCTGCTCTTCCTGCTGCTGCCGGCGCTGGGAGCGGCCGCAACGGGAGAATTCGACCCGTACCGCGTGCTGGGGGTCGGCCGGAGCTCCAGCCAGGCCGACATCAAGAAGGCCTACAAGCGGCTCGCCCGGGAATGGTACGTGCTGCCCTTCCGCCCCTCGCCCGGCCCCGGGAGCGGCTCCCGGCGTCGGCTCGGTGACAGCGGCAGGCCCCGCGGCCGTGGTGGCACGAGGCGCCTCGCCTGGCTGGGCGCCCCGGCTTCCTCGCAGGCCGGGAGTCAGCCTGAAACACGTAGATGCTCCATGCCAGCGATCCGTGCGGCGAAACCCTTTGGAGTCTGGCTGCGGGGGGGGAGAAGTTCGCTCAGAGTCTGCTCACGAGGGGAAAAAGTTCTCCCAGAATCAGGCTACAGGGGGAAAAGTTCTCCCAGAGTCTGGTCAGGGTGGGAAAATTCTCCTGGAGTCTGGCTACGGGGGGAAAAGTTCTCCTGGAGTATGGCTGTGGGGGAAAAATTCTCCCAGAGTCTGACTACAGGAAAAAAGTTCTTCCAGAGTCTGGTTACAAAGGGAAAAAGTTTTCCCAGAATCAGGCTACAGGGAGAAAAGTTCTCCCAGAGTCTGGCTTTTGGGGGAGGGTTCTTCCAGAGTCTGGCTGTGGGGGTAAAAGTTCTCCCGGAGTCTGGCTACAAAGGGAAAAAGTTCTTCCAGAGTCAAAGTGATAGGGGGAAAAGTTCTCTTGGAGTCTGGCTGTGGGGAGAAAAACTTCTCCCTGGGAACTTCTAATACACGAGGGTTGAAGTCTCAGCTTGATACCTCGATGTGCAAGGGCAGTTCAGTCCCTGTGCTGTGGAAGGGAAATGCGTTGGATGCGCAAATGTCACGCCCCCATGCAGGTGGTGTGTGGTGAGGGGCAGGCTTAAGGCATAGAAATAAAATGAATAAAATAGGCTTACCTGGTGCTTTTAGAGCCCATGGATGGCTCTCTGTGTGAGACATCCACAAGGCCATGGCAGGAGGTGATTTAAGGAAGAACCCGGTAGTTATGTAGGGCAGCAGCCAAGGGAGGCATTGCTATGAAGCAGACACGCTCCATGTCCTGGACTCAGGCTGCTGGGGATGGAGCAGACGGAGGGACAGGTTCACAGGCACACGGCACACGTCCCAGTGCTGCATTTTGGGATGGGGTTTGGGCAGGGACAGCACGTGCTGGGTATAAATCTGATCTCAGCCTCAGGGATGTCACCGCACGCCCTCACTGCCCGTGTCCTCCTTACCTCCAAACAGAGGCCGACAGCTCCCCGTGCCCCCCACTGACCCCTTTTCCTCTGTTCTGCCCCATAGGCACCCTGACAAAAACAAGGACCCGGGAGCAGAGGACAAATTTATCCAGATCAGCAAGGCCTACGAGGTAACACATGCTTCCTGTAGTGTTAACGACAGAAGGAGTTTAAGTGACGTTGTTTTTCCATGCATGGCTTTGTGCTTCTCCTGTGTATTTCTCTGCGGGAAAGGTGCTTGGCCCTGTGGAGATGGACGTTACCCACCCAAAAAGTTTGCTCATCTTTGTTGACAGAGCCACTGGAGTCACCAGCATGGTTTCTGCTGCAAATACTTTGCTACGGGTCTGCCCTGTTTTGGCTAAAAAGCCTCAAAGGAGGAAGGAGTGGGTATTCCCCAAGCTCTGCTTGGCTGGGCAGCGTCTTGACTGTGTCACACATACATAAAAGCATTTTGGGGTGATGTAAGTAATGTTAATCATCACAGGGCTTTGGTCACCTCAAATTATTCTTAGCAGTAGTTATTTGCATGTTGTTCTGGAAATTGGTTGCCCCAGTTTGTGGCAGCCAGGCCCATGGAAATCAAAATAAATCCTTATTTTCCTGCTAAAAAGTGCAGTTTCTCTGCAGGGCTTCTGGCTACTCAGTGAAACTTTCGGTACTTTCTGAACCCTCCAGATTCAAAGAGAGACCAGCAAAAGCCACTCCAGAAAAGAGCATTTGTGCTCAGAACACAGGATGTTCAAGGAGCTGTTGGTGACAGAAGAGGGTACAGCAGTCTGGATTTAGGGGCTCCTTTTCTTTGGGCTTTGAGGGTTTTTTACCCTTATTTACCACAGCGAGCCTAGAAGGACGTGATGCTTCCTTCTTCCAAAATATTTATCCCTCTGACGCACAGCAAAGGCTGCACGTTCCTTACGTCGTTTACTGAGGGATTACGGTCAAGGCAGTTCCCCCTCATGGTTTCAAGTAATCATTTTTCTATCATTTGCTTTCCAGATTCTCTCCAACGAGGAAAAGAGGGCAAACTTTGATCGCTACGGAGATGCCGGGGAAAGCCAGGGCTTTGCTCAGCAGCAGCATCGCCAGTTCCACCGCTTCCACGACGGCTTCTATTTTGACGAGTCCTTCTTCCATTTCCCTTTCAATTCGGAGAGGCGCGACACCTCCGACGAGAAGTATTTGCTCCACTTCTCCCACTACATCAATGAAATCGTGCCAGATAGTTTCAAGAAACCTTACCTCATTAAAATCACCTCAGACTGGTGCTTCAGCTGCATCCACATCGAGCCCGTGTGGAAGGAAGTTGCTCAGGAATTGGAGGCGCTGGGTAAGGATGAGGTTGTTGAGGTTGGGTGTGTGTCCCTCGCCCGGTGAGGCTGCAGTGGTTGCCTTCAGGTTTGTGTGACCCAGTTTAAACCCTGTGGATTTCCTCAGGGATTTATCCTAATGGTTTCCCAGACATTCCTGACTCCAAAGCAGGGTGCTGGGCAAAGAAGCGGGTCATCGATTTTCCACTGGGCATTTGGGTTGCTGGGGATCTTGCGGGCGAACCTGGTGCTCTCCTTTTCCAGGAGCAGGGATCGGCGTCGTTCACGCAGGGTACGAACGGCGCCTCGCCCATCATCTGGGTGCCCACAGCACTCCCACCCTGCTGGGGCTCATTAACGGGAAAATAACCTTCTTCCACAACGCTGTCGTTCGGGAGAACCTGCGGCAGTTCGTGGAGAACCTTCTGCCGGGGAATCTTGTTGAAAAGGTAGGTTCTAGCAGGGGTGTCAGATGCTGCTTCTCCTCTCTGCCTGGAGATCCCTCTCTCCTTGGCTGTTTCGGTTGCTAATCTGTTTAATTCGGGCTCCGAGCTGATCTGTGTCACGAAGCTCCAAACCCTGGAGCTGTCAGAAGCGTTCCCACCCCGCAGCTCCGTAACACTTCTCCTTGAAAAGAGCTGATCCTGCTACTACGTGGTCACACCAGTGATTCTAGTGCCGGCTGCCCCCAGCTGTGACACCCCACAGCTGCCAGGGCTCCACCGAAGCTATCCCTAGGACGGGAACCTGCAGGGTTTCACTTCCCTCCTCCTTTCTCAGCATTTCATCCAGCAGATTAGGGACCACCTGCTACCTCAGAGGTCACGTCTGCTAAAACTCACTGACTCAGAGTCCGGTTTGTTTTGCCCAGTTTTCTTTCAGACCTTTGAAACTGGAGCTGGCAGCATGAGCCCTTTCACAGTCATATGTAAACCTCCTAACTGATAAAATAGTCCTGTATTTCAGCCTTCCAGTGATTTTTGGCAGAGTCCTGAAATGCCCACCACCCCTTTCAGTGCAATGTGGCTGGGTCAGCTCCCACAGCACTCTCACCTGCCTGGCTTCTGCTTGTGGCCTTGTTCACCTCACCTCATTTTCCCTTGGGATCTTCACCAGGGACCACTTTCCCCAACAGACTCTTGACTTGTCCTCTGAGTATTGCAGTTATTGGACTCCTCACCCCCAAAATAGGGTCTGTTTCCCTTTCTACAGTAAATGCAGTCATTTATGTCCTTTCTGAGAGGTATCACACCTGAAACAGAGCAGGTTTAATGGAGGTGCCTTTTATCACGGGTATCACAGGTGCCTTTTAACCCTTGGCTTCCCATTTTTTATATATATATATATAAAGAATGTGGTCCCAGCAAACAGGAGAATAACAGTGCCATTGGCATTGACTTGGAATGGAGACAGAGGCTGCAATAACTAAGAGGGCTGAAGAAGGTCAAGAGTGATGGTTTTAATTCATTCATTAATCAGGAATACCTGGTGGAAAGAGCAACCCACAGTCTGCTTCCTGGACAGCCCTTTCAGGCTCAGTCCTCATTTAGACACCTCCTTGCAGAGCGTTGCTGGTGTCTGACAGCTCAGAGGTTAAACTAATGTTCCTGTTCTGTCTAAAGATTACAGATAAAAACTACATCCGCTTTCTGTCCGACTGGAAGAAAGACAACAAGCCCCACGTGCTGCTGTTCGATCACATGCCAGTTGTGCCCTTGTTATACAAGGTAATGTCATCTCTCTCACTGCGTTCTTGACTTGCTTGTAAATACAGATGTTCCGAAAGAAAACACGCCCCTGCTGCGAGCAGAGGTGGGCTGATGCCTCCAGACACCACTGACTGGTTCTAGGAGAGGCAGGTGATTTGTGCTGGTTGGAAATGGCACGGCCATTTGTTAGGATGCCAGCTTTGTTAGGAGCCTCTTTCTTTGTCCTGACACAGTTACCCTTGGTGGGTGTGAAGGTGCAGGTGTGTTTCAGAGGTAGCAGCGACACAGGTGTATAACCTTTGTTGGGAATGAGAGATGTTTGTGGCATGTCTAATTTGGGTTGCTGAAAATCCCATTTCCTAAGAAGCCCCTGCTACCCTACAACATGTCAGGCTGTAAATAAAGCTGTGGATTTGTGGAGGCTCCCGGCACGACGACTAAGAGGACACAAAATGTGGTTCAGTGAGGGAGAGGAAGGGCTTGTACCTCTCACAGCACATCCGATGGCATTCAAACACTGGGATGTGTTCTTGGAGCAAAGTCACTGTGGGTACTCGGGGGAGAAAATGCTTACTCTGTAACATGAACACGTGCTGGGGTTTTCCTCCCACCCAGCTGACGGCCTTTGCCTACCGTGATTACCTGTCCTTTGGGTATGTGTACGTCGGACTCCGAGGCACGGAAGAGCTGTCCAGTCAGTACAACATCAACGTCTACACTCCCACCATGATGATCTTCAAGGAGCACATCGACCGGCCTGCTGACGTTGTGCAGGTATCGCTCAGAGCCCTCTCCAAGAGCTTAGGGAAAACGGGCATGGAGCTTCTCTGACCGAGCTGGCGATGAGGGGTTGGTCAGCAGTGCAGTTTGGAGGAAGAGTGTTTGTTCTCAGCTTAAGCTCAGGCTTTGGAGGAGAAGGAGAGCGAGTGTTAGGACAGGGGAAGCTTGGGAGACTCCAACCTGTTGGGGAGAGGGGACACATGTAACTTCCCAGTCTTGGGGCCTCTAAACATCTTGGGTGATTGCACGGAGGACCGCAAGGCCTGGCAGCCTTCCCCAGGAACATCCAACAGCTTTCCTCTTCTCTTCCTGCTCAGTTCCGATTTCTGCTTTCTTTGTCCTTGCCAGGCACGAGAAATGAAGAAGCAGCTCATTGATGACTTCCTTTCCCAGAATAAGTTCCTCATGGTGGCCAGACTCACCAGCCAGAGGCTGTTCCAGGAGCTGTGTCCTGTGAAGAAGTCTCACCGTCAGCGGAAGTAAGTGGCGTGTCCCCCTCTTTTTTTCCTAAGGCTCTGGGGCTGCTCCTAGAGTCACTTTTGGTTTGATTCTGAGGGAAAAGAGCAATGACTGCATTGGATCATGCCCAATACTCACACTGTCAGAGAGGTTTCTGGCTCATCAGGATTGTTCTGGCAAGAGGAAAGGGGTTGGTCTTTCACCTCCAGACTGGCTCTTAATCCCCCATCTCGTTGTGTCACCCAGGCACTGCGTGGTCTTGCTTACCGGGGAAGGAGAGAAGTTTGCCGAGGCTTATGAGGCCTTTTTGACTTTTGCTGTGGCCAACACAAAAGACACACTGAAGTTTGTGCACGTCTACAGCGATCGGCAGCCGGAATTTGCAGACGCCTTGCTGATGGATGAGGAGAAGTATCACGGAAGATCAGCTGTGAGGGTTTCCTTTTATGTTTTTAATCCCTTCTTCTTTTGGCCTGTCATTTAATTGATGCTGTACCTTGATCTGACACCTGCTTCTGGGCAATGGTTTGAAATGAATCATCTGCCCCTTCCTCTCTGACATCTGCCATGCTCTTGGCTCATCCAGGTGGTCATTCTGGAGAGACGCAATAATGCAGGGAAGATCGCCTACAAAGCCTTGGAGGAGGCCTGGCAAGGCAGCAAAGAGGACAACTTCATCCTCCTGGATCTCCTGGACCAGCTGAGGACAGACCCGGGCCTTCTCTCGTCAGAGACCGTCGTGGCAGACCTGAACGACGAGCTCGCTCCCGTAAGTGCACAGCCTTTCCAGATGCCTGACATCTGTGTTACCTTTGTGGACAGTCCCATTAAGGTTGTTCAAAGGCATTATTTATATTTTAAAATACCAAGGCAAGACTCTTACAAGATTTCTTGCTTACAGAAGGAAGCTCGTGGCGTGCTCTGAACCTCTCGGGGCTCTTTATAGCAGTTTTGTCACTTGTTTTTTGCTTTTCATTCTTTTTGAACAGATGTTCCTTGTCCGATGGTTCTACTCCACACTGGACTACATCTCAGACTGCTGGGACAGTTTGTTTCACAGTAACTGGTACGGATTGGGCATCCATTGTTGGTTTTCACTGCTTCCCTGTCGCCTTATTTTAAAACAGATCCAATTTTAGCCTCCTTTTGGGTGGGAGCAGGACAGCACTCAAAAACCTGATGGTCTTTAAGACCCAAGAAACAAGCTGAGTTTCTGGGGAAGGCACACAGTATTATCTGAGGTAGGCAGGAACTGAAATTGAGGCAGAAAATGTGAACTGCTGCTTGCACATCTTCCCCTCAGGCGAGAAATGATGCCACTCCTGTCCTTGCTCTTCTCCGCGCTCTTCATTCTCTTTGGCACCGTTATTGTTCAGGCTTTCAGGTGAGTGCACACCAAAATGCCCTCAGGGAGAGTTCCTCAGTCCAACCCAAGGCCTTAAACACACACAAAATCCCCTTCCTCTGCAGCGATTCGAGTGACACAAGGGACTCTCCACCCTCGGGGAAAGAAGAAACCGCTGCAAAGACGGAGAAGAACGACGCGAGCTTCAGCAAAGAGAGTAACAGGTTCCCTCTCTAACTTCTCCAGAATGTTCTCTGCGGAAGCGTTGCTCAGGGAGCGCCTGTGCAGGGAGGGTTAGTGAAGAGCAGACAAGTGCTGCAGTTGCACAGACATAGTGCAGTCGTTGTGTGGGGCAGTGCAGGCACAGCAAGGAAGGAGGACCAGTGCAGAGCCAGGACCCAGCCAGCAAGGACAGGGGGACACTAATCTGCTCATTAAACAATTCCCACCAAGTTTGCCCAAGACAGCATCCTCAGGGGATAGGTAAAGGTCTGACCCACTCGTTGAGGGAGATCCAAACCAAGCCATTGCACCAGTTACACTGGCTTTGGCTACAGGGCACAGGGATGGCTCGGCATAACGGGCTGGTGAACACACTCACAGTTTCTCCATCCTCGGTTGCTCCCAGTCCCTTGCTCCCCTTTCACTCGGTCTTTTTGTTGCAGCAGGATTCCCAAAAAGGGCTTTGTTGAGGTGACGGAGCTAACGGACATCAACTACACCAGTAACTTGGTGCGCCTGAGGCCAGGGCATATGAACGTCGTCTTGATCCTGTCCAACTCCACCAAAACCCCCCTGCTCCAGAAGTTCGCCCTGGAAGTCTACACATTCACAGGGTAGGCTGGGCCCTCTCCTGGGCTTCTGTTGCTGTGTTAACCACTTGTGCGATGCTGCTCTGGTGACACGTGAGGAGCAGGCTTGGCTCCATTGCCAGGAGTGAACACTTCTGGCGAGCGAAGCGGCCTCTGTCCTCATCAGTGGCAATGAGCCACCAAAAACTGAGAGGCCGTTCCCAGCCAGACTTGGTGATGGTGGCCAGAGGGGTCAGGTGCTGCTGCCACTTTGGCTATACCTGTGTTTTGACAGAAAGCACGACAGTGCTGCATACACTGAGCTGAAAAAGGAGCTGCAGCAACACAGCACTGCCCCGCCCTTGTTGACAATTCCTTACCTGTCCAGTAGGAATCCAGCTGGACTTGGGACATGTGCTAACCCCACTGTCTTCTCTGCTCTTCCCCCAGGAGCAGCTCTCTTCACTTCTCCTTCCTCAGCCTGGACAAGCACCGAGAGTGGCTGGAGTATCTGCTGGAGTTTGCACAGGATGCGGCCCCCATCCCAAACCAGTACGACAAGCATTTCCTCGAGCGTGACTACACGGGCTATGTCCTGGCTCTGAACGGCCACAAGAAATACTTCTGCCTCTTTAAGCCTCACAGATCAGGGGACGAGGGGGGAACCCTGGGATCGTGCGAGGATTACGATGCTTTACAACATGCGGAAGCCAGAGGGAAACCCTCCTGCAGCCCGGGATCTAGATCCATTAAAAACAAATTACACAAATTGTCCTTTTGGATGGAACGCCTTCTAGAGGGTTCCTTACAGAGGTTCTATATCCCCTCGTGGCCCGCGCTAGACTGAGGGATTTTACAGAGATTCTAAGGGACAAACTTTTTATGAAGATGACAAGGGACAGCTCTTTCCAGGAATACTCAAACAAGCGTGATGAATGGACCTTAGGTTTTAGATGAACTCTCCTGGGGCCGGCAACTAGAACCCACCTCCCGCGTCCGGAGCCCAGGAGCGCAGCCAAGTGCACCCATGTGCCCTCCACCGCCCCGCCGTGCGTTTGGATGCCGTACAACCGAAGAGCCAAGAAGTCTGTTTTGCCCTTCTCGTCCTGCCACATCTGCTTCCCGAGTCGCCCCTGTCCCATCTCTTGTTTTACCTCGGTTGAAGAAAGCCGCGACTCCCCCGGGTCCGGACCAGCCGCGGCCGGTGACGCAGGCCGGGTCGCGGTTCTCCCTCCCTGTCCCCGTGTGCTTAGCCCATGGTGCATGGTGTAACTCTGGCAAGACCCTGCAGACCCTCCAGGCCCTGCCCTTCCGAAAGGCCTCCTCCCACCAGGCGGTCGTACTCTCTCGGCTTTCCCCATGGTAAGTGATGCAGAATCCGGTCAGGACCATCTCCCTCGTAGCAAACCTTAGCTGGGACTCCCCCGTGGTGCGGGCTCGTGGGCGATCTGCATGTTTCGTGCTCCTCGTGTCATGGTTCCACCTGCAGCTTCACCGGCTGAACCGTAACGGGGAGGGAAAGGGCACGGCCCTAAAATACTGTCAAAGTGTTGAGCCATTTAAATGTCACGTTGATTTTTCAGATGCCTTTTCTGCTTCTGTCGATTTTAGACGATGTATCCTAGAGCCATAACCTTACCTGTGTCCTCAGATTGTAGGCGTGAGCTGCTATGAGCCAGTAGATGTGTAAAAAAACTCCACGTAGCTGCCAGGGAGTCACCGGGGCTCCTTGCAAACACCTTTCCAGCTGTAGTACAAACCAACCTTCCTTTGTATCGAGGAACCTCATCCTTCAACGATTGTATTCTTGAAATGTTGCCCCAGAAGTGCTGTATCATCAGACCGTTGCGTGCGTGTGAAGCTCCTTTGGTTTAGTCGGGGAGTGGAGATGTTGGGTTTCAGCCTCTCACCCGTTTCCTTCTTGCCCCACACCTCCATTTCTCCACACTCAGGCTGCTCCCGTGGCTTTGTGTTTGTTTGCTTGGGTATTTCTTTTGTCTTTTGGAAGCGGTGGGGGTGTGTGAGGTTAGAGCAGCTGCCCAGCACAGGGTTTGGACGATGCTTTGCTGTAGCAGTGCCCCAACGTCTGCTTCCAACGCCACAGGGAAAGGGTGGCCCTGGGTAAGGCAGAGGGAGGACAAGCAGCAGCCTTGTGGCTGCTGAACACTCCTTGAGTGACCAAGCGAGGCAGCAGGGCTTCTCTTTATGGCCAGGACTGAAATCCTGTGAGGTTTGTTCTTCCTTTTCGCTGCTCCGGGGCTGACACTGGCGCCTTCCGTGGATCTGGAGCCCTGCGGCACCGTCAGGCTCCGGCGTTGCCCAAGCACAGGGAGGGGGGCCGGTGGCCTTCGCCGCAGGGCTTGGAACACAGAGAACTCAGTGAGCACGTGGTGTTAATTCCAGGCTCAGCCCTTACCACCGTAGTTACCATCTCAGCAGAGCAGCCAGTCAGTAGGAATAACTGCCAACCCCTGAGCTAGCTGCTGATCCCGCACAGAAGCCGGGAATGCTCCAGTCATTGCTCTCCCTACTTGCCCTAGTTGCTCCCAAAGCCTTGCCTCACCGCATTTCCCCATCCTGGGAGCAGCCTGGCATGCTCTGACCCCCACAGGTACCTCAGACCCCCTGTAAAACGTGCTTCAAATAAAGGCTGCGATGCTACAAACCAACCCTACGCGAGGTTAATTAATTCCAGCCCGGTGGACTCCAGGCCGCGGAACGAGGCGCTAAAGTAGAGGGAAGGAAGGAAGGAAGGTGAGGTCTTCTCCCTGCCCAGGAGCTCCTGTGAAGCTCCAGTGAACGCGCACAGGCAGCGCTGACAGAGAGCAGAGGGGGAATGAAACACCAGCCTGATGCTTCTAGACTTTATTTCCACGTGGCTGGAGCAATCACCACAGCACTCCTGCACTTTTCCCACAGCTTGCCGTGCAGGATGTGGCTGGAATAGGTTTTAGCCCAGCAGAAGGCTCCACATAAACATTTGCAAAAGTAGAAAAATGCTCTCTGGGTCTCTGCTGTCTCTTCAGCTGGTCAGAAACAAGGAGAAAACCCTCGACTCGTGAAAAAAAGTGCCTAGTTATGCTACAGCGAGGGAATTCAGCCCTGCCCTTAGGAAGGGGAGAAGGCTTTATGGCCTTCACATCCCTTGTGTGTGTTGCACGCTGCCAGAATCCTTGGGTTTATTTTCTTTTTAGCACAGGTAACCTCCCTTTTCAGCCGGGGTTGAGCTGAGGGAGTGCTTGTGCCGGCTGTGGCTGGACGGGAGCACAGCTCCTGGATTTTTATGGAAACTTTTGCCTGGGTTGAAGCAAAAGCCAAGCTGCTCTGAGCCCTGGGTTAGTCGGCTGTGGTGCCAGCATGGCGCTCCAGGTGTTTGTTGTCTTGAGACCGCAGTCAGAGCTGCTTATCCCGGGATCTGCCCTCTCCCAGCAGCCGTGAGCCGTCACCCCCCATCATTTGCCGAACATTTGCGATTCTGTTCCGCGCGTGGTGGTTCGTAATCCAAAGATTGAGGAAATTCGGTCCTAGTGCACTTTCCTAGTGAGATCTGAGCGATGGCACAGTGCTCACAGCTGAGGCGAAGGGATACAGGCCCCAGAGTGGAGGTTGTTCCCAAACTCCTCCCTGTCCCTGTCTTTGCCCTTCACCCACAGCAGCCAGGAGCCAGGACACGAGCGCAGCCTGACAAGTAGGACTGAAAACTAGGTACCTATTTTGCACTTTTGATACTGGGAGGGGGGGAATTAACTTATTTGGCAAACTTGTCTTTTTTATTTTTGGGTTTTTCTGTTCAGTTTGGGTTTTTTTTGTTTTGTTTTTGTATTTGTGAACAGGCACTGATGTCATTTTGTTTTAATATGATTACAGGTTCGCAACCAAAATAAACTATTTTAATGTGTGATGAGGTGGCTCTGTGTCTCCATGTACAAACTAACCTCACCTCCATGTCCTCTCAGAAATTCCAGGAGCATTAAACTGCTCCTGCCATAAGAAACTCCTGGAATTCCACCAGCAGGAAATCTAGTCAAGTATCTCCCAACTCTCAGCAGGAGGCCCAGGCCCCCTTCATGCCCTCCTTTCTTCTGCATTCATTGTCCTGCTGCCACATCCTAATGGGACAAACTTTTTACCAGTGACAGTTTTTCCAGGAGCCCTGTGAGCTGAGTGAGTCATTCCAGAGGCAAAATGGCATTAGCCTCATCTATCCCTTTCCCAAGCCAACTCCAAAGCTCCAGACACCAGTTAAATGGGGTGTCTAGCCTGTTCTCTACAGTTTCTCAGCTTAAAAGTACCTTTTCTAGTGGTAAATGGCATTTATTTTGTGCTGCAAAGCCCACGCTGGCTGCAGCCAGCTGAAGGGAAGGAGACATGGAAAGCCTGGCTGAGGACACGGAGTAGCATCGCCCCAGGGTGGGTGGGAACTGCCCTCACAGTGTCTTCACTCCTGGGAGAACACACAGCATCTCAAACAGCAGGTTTGCCCCCAGGAGGGCTGTGTTGCCTAAAAAAAGAAGACAAAAAAAGGAAAAAATCTGTGTATATCCAACAGCTTTCACCCCCAGCCGCCTGTGCCAGGCACTTGTCTTGCCCTCGTGCACCTTCAGACTCACCAGAGACGTCGTACATCGGTGCGACTTCCACGAGGTCACACCCCACTATGTTCAGGCCTTTGCAGCCACGAATAATCTCCAAAGCCTAGGGAAAAATGGATTTGGGATCAAGAAACACATCTGACCTAGCAGACCCATCAGGGCTCTGCTTTCCCCATGCTCCAATAAGGAAACCCAACCTCTACACACCAAATCATATCAGTTCCACATTTCCCTTCCTCATCACCACGAGGAAACACTTCCTGGCCTCCCTAAACTTCCACCTTGCTGTGCTGGTGAAACGACCTCCTTTAAAGGGAGCAAACCATCCCCTTCCCCTGGGAAGGGCAGCGGGGTCCCACTCACCTGCCCAGGTGTGAGCCCGGCTATCTCTGGGGTGCCGGTGCCTGGGGCGTACGCAGGGTCCAGCCCGTCGATATCGAAGCTGATGTACATGGGCTTGTCCCCCATCTGCGCCCTCACCTCCCTCATCAGCGGCTCCAGGGACTTCATCCAGCACTCCTCAGCCGGGACCACCCGGAAACCCTGCAGGAACACAGACACACGGGCACCTGCTTAGGGAAAGGGGGGAGATGAGCAGCATCCGCAGCCCTGCTGGGGGATATCTACCGGGAACAATCCTCATTCCAAGGCGAAACTGCTTAAGTGCACCTGGAAACACCTTCCACTCCCCACACACACTTTTTTACCCTCCGCTCAGCTGACATTCAGTGAGCCCGGAGTGCTTGTCCTGCAGGAGAAGCCGCTGGCATGGAACAAGAGGCAAAAAATGCGGTAATTTCCCTGCTGAAGCCAAGTAAATATGACTGACGTGGTACTTATGGCAGGGAGAGCACCCAGCGCTCGACTGCGGATCAGTTTACCTGCTCCCGGCAGTACTCGTTGGGATCGGGGTCGTAGGAGGAGCCTCGGATGCCGATCTGGACCACGCGGCTGCAGTCCAGCAGCCCTTCCTCCACGCAGCGCCGGAACGGGCTCCCGTGGTAGATCTTCTCCCCCAGAGCCGTGTCTCCGGTGTCGGTGTGAGCATCCACGTGCACCAGTCCCACGGGACCGTGCCTGCTCGAGACAGGGAGGCCACGTTCGTCCTGTCCCATGCATGGTGGTCTGCCAACAGCAGGGACAGCAAACCAGGAGCCCTCCTGAGGCTCTTTCCCAGGTCCCTTCTCTCCATCTCCAGATTAGAAACTTACTTTGCTGCCAGGGCCTGCAGGATTGGGTATGTTATGGTGTGATCTCCACCTGCAAGAGGACACAGGGAAGAGGGGGAGCACACTGCAAGAGCTGCTCAGCGCTCATTACTTTTGTTCCCAAGCCATTTTTTCCCCTCTTTGCATTTATCCTGCTCTTATTAATGCAGGCCTTCATTGCCAAAGGAAAACTAACGCTCCCAGGTGCAGGTTGCTTCCTCTCTCCTCTCCTGGGTCCTCTCTTCTCCTGGCCTTCCTTCTAGGGAGGACCAGATCTGCAGGACTGCCAGCAGGGACAGCCTGTGGAGCAGGACCCTTGATTGGGCTTATAAATAGACATTTGGTCAGCTTCTGAGGATGCTGTGACTGCTGACTTGCCCCCCGTTACTCCGCACACTCGCTCCCTGCAGCGATGCCAGGCTGTAGCAGCTGCAAACTTGAATGTGTACCCAAATCAGGCCTCGAGCAAAGCCTGGTGCTTGCTCAGCTGGAGGGACACAAGGGACAAAACCTGCTCTCGCTTTGGGTCCTGCTCACCAGGACACCAAAAACACGTCACTGGTTGTGTTTACAGACTGACCCATCCTCCTCATTTCTGACCCAAGGCAAGAGGCATCACAGAACATTCTGTTCAGCGGAGAGCCCGTGAATTTGCCCACGATACGGCACAACAGCCTGTGCAGGGGACGGATTCATCGCTCGCCTTCTGCCATGTCTGGATTGGATGACGGGAGGAGGAGGAGAGGGAGTTTGACGGAGCCAGGACGCGGTGGCAGGACAGGGAGACACGGGCTCCTTACCCAAGGTGAGGGGCACGCAGCCGGAGGCCACGATCTCCTGGTAGGACTCCCGGATGAGGCGGCAGCTGTCGGGCAGGTTGTAGAGGTTCACGTTCACGTCCCCGATGTCGGCCACCCGCAGGGAGTCGAACGGTGCCGCCCCGGTGCTGCCATTGTACCTCCTCACCATCGCGGACTCGGCACGGATCTGACGCGGGCCGAACCTGGGCGATGGCATGGCTGGGAAACGCCACCAGGCCTTGTTCCCAGCGCTCCTCTCACCACGGGAAGGTGATGGCCGGAGGGAAGCACCAGCTTCCCCGGCTGGCCCTTACCTGGCTCCTGGCCGGTTGGACGTGCCCGTGTCCAGCGGAACACCGACAAACGCCGCGTCCAGTCCCTCCGCCGATGCCTGCACGGGAAGCCTCATCATGGAGCAGACCCCCACGGGCCGGGCCACGAGCAGGGCACTGGGGGGCACGTTGAACCGCGAGCTCCAGCGGCTGGGGGCTCTGCTCCCCGGAACCAGGGGCTGCAGGAACGCTGCGGACGCACCAGGTGGAGAGCTGGAGGTGGCCAGAGGGGCCAGAGGCTGCAGGCCGTGGTGTGAGGTGGTCACCATAGTGGTCACAGCCGGCTTGGGAGCGCAGAGCCCGGCTCCCCGGGGCAGCAGCTGGCTGCAGGCAGCCCAGAGCAGGGGCCTCATCCTGACCCACACTCTCCCACCCTGTGTCCCACAGGGAACGGAGCGAGGGGTGCTGTGGAGCCCGTTCCCAGCTCGGGCAGAGCGCCAGCTGCCTCTCTCCAGGGATCAAAGTACAGCCAGACACTCCACTGCCCGGGGAAGAGCAGAAATCCAGTCCAGCCTCCACGTTCACCACCCCCTTTCCCAATGGCACAGTCCTAGCAAACACTGGGAACAAACACGGCAGCAAGGGGCAAAAGGCTGCGCAGGGCTTAGCGGGACAGGGCAGCAGGGACGTGCTGGGAGCTGTCCCAGTTTGCTCCCCTCGGGCATTTGCAGACAGAGCACGGCAGCATTTGTTGCATTAACAGCTTGTACTTTTAACCTGCACTTCACAAAAGCACGCAGAATGCTGAAGAATCATAAAAACGTCTCGTTAGCGGAAGGCAGAAGGGAAAGAAAACAAAAGGAAAGTCTGGCCTCAGCAGAACCGCAGGGGGACAAAAAGCAAGCACAGGGGAAGCATTAACAGGGATTTAAGGACCAGAGGGACAAGCTGCAGGACAAGCATTTTAGGCCATTTTTAAGGACAGAACTGAAGCGGTTTCCAGGGGAAGCAAGTTTCCAACGAGTGGAGTTCATCAGCGCAGATAAAACCTTGGTTGGGCAAATACAAACACACTTGATACTGGATTCTGCCCCCTACTTGTATAGAGATTGGCCCTGGGAGAGAGGGGGAAAAGCATGGGAACGATGTTCATGGCAGAAAGAGGGCTCAGAGTAGAGATCTACCACACAGCAACAGCATTTACTCCTCAAAAGGCTCCAGAGAGTGTCCAGGGCATGGGACTCACTGCCAGACCCGGGCACACACAAAGCAAAGGCAGCAGAAACACACTGCAAGAAACTCAGCAATGTAAGAAACAGCAGCACACACTTTGGTTGGGTCAGATCACTGTTACAAAGTCTTTTTTTGCAACTTCTTCCCCCAAGAGCTCATTTTCCCCACTTCCCCAGGCTCTGTGCTCTTTGCTGCACCGGAACAATGTGCAGAACTCGGAGCAGGTTACCCTGTGATGATGAGGGGTATCAGCCATTGTCATCCACCTGGAAACTGCAGGAGCAGCCAGTGATGCACCATGCAGGAGAGTACGAAACATCCCCAAGGCAAGGTCTGTTCCTCTTTGGGAAATTCCACTTGGAGTAAAACACCGTGTTCCACAGCGAGCACTGGAAAGAGCTGAATTCGCATTTAACGCGCCCCGGAACCAACGCTCCGCAGCCCAAATTGGATTGAGAGAACCCACACAGCCACAGAGCTTAATCTTTAATTTATTGTGCAACAAGCATAAATAACTTTCTCCCCAAGTTCCTCTAAACACAATTATAGCCATGAAATCGAATGATGTCTCATCAACGTGGCTGCTGTTATTTAAAGATTGACGTCTCCCGTCCTCCCCACCAAAGGATATTATTTCACTGAAGGAAACGCAGGCAGGTAAAAGAGCAGAGCATCACACTAAGCTCTTTAAGCAGGGGCTGCTGCCCAGCCTCACTTTGTTGAGAGCATTATCCCTAACTGGAGAGTCTGACTCAGCCTTGGACCCTGGGGCAGCCGCCACCACAGAGCTACAACAGTTAAGAACAAAGATAAGCGGGATTTGAGGACGATGTGCTTCCACTATCCTGCGTGCAACTGCGAGGTTTTTAGTGCTGCTGACGCTCGTGTTACCAGGCAGCACCTCATCGGGAAGTTTTCAGGCTGTCATTTCACAGCTCGGAGGAATATGAGTTTCAGACCACCCTGGTTACCCCAAGAACAGAGACTGCAGGTCCCTTTGTCAGCTCGGATTTCTGTGTGTTGTTGAAATGGTGACGTTTCCCTGTAAAATGCAGTCAGACAGTGCCTCCTCCCAGCCACCCCTCTGAAAGGAACCTGCTTCACTCAACACACAGCTTATAAACCAACCACGTACCTCTAGACACCTGCAAGGTCCACATACCCTCCCACCCAGAGGGTAAGGAAGCAAGGGCACCTCCTCTAGCAGGGGCAGAAAAGCAGCGTGGCTAACACTTGCTAGGGAGAAACTCAAGCTCCTAAACACAGGCCTGCAGCTTGTTGCCTAAAGCACTACAGGACTCCAGACAGACAGAAAGGACAGGTTCTTATGTGCCTTTAGAAAGTGCCATTTACATGGGATGCTCGTGTTCCAGGCGGTTCCTTCACCCAGAGTGGCTTCTCCAGGCCAGCAACAGGAATATTGCTGCCCAGAGGTCTTCAAACTCGAGGTTCGCCAAGAAGCACATCTTCATTTTGGTTTCTACTCGGCTCTTCTCCGCCAGCCTGTTGGTGAGCAGGGTGGCTGCAGACTGGCAGAGCAGCCAGGCAATCATCTGGTCGGGCTTCAGGGTCCTGGACGCTACAACACTGTCACCCCAGAGGCTCAGGTGCAGCACATTCGCAGCAACTCTCGCAGACAATCTCTGCAAGAGGAAGGGGAGGGGAGATTAGCTGATCCTGCTGCACTCAGCCACATCCCCAGCACGGAGCACTGGCACCTCCAAAACTCCCTGGGCCTCTCCTGAGGCACCGCCCTGTGAAGCAGAAAGCTCTTTGAGAGGATATAATGTTGTGTGTAACCCTCCAATGTGAGGTCCAGTCCTGACACAAACCTCTCCTGAAATCCCTGAAATGATTCAGCACCACTCAGCAAAGACTTTTTTGGCTTTGATCCTTACGTTGTCCTTTGATCCTGCAGTGAGATCTGGATTAACTCCTGCACCCACAGCCCTCCATGGCAAAACCATCCACCAGAGATACTCCCGAAGAGGATATCTTGAAGGCAACAGCTTCTTACCTTGTTGGGATCCCTCTGAAGCAGCATCTTTATCACCTGCTTCACCTCGAGGGGCACGTGGTCGGGCAGGCTTGGCAGCTGGTCCTCCCGGTAACTTCTGCTTTCCAGAGTCGAGTCCCCGTGGCCATAGAAAGGATTGGCCAGGCCCAGGATTTCGTAGGCGATTGCTCCAACAGCCCAAGCATCGGCTTTGCTGTAGTTGATCACCGTGCCTGGACCAGGTGACGCTGTGATCACCTGCCACGGAGAGGGGGCTACTCAAACAGACAGCTCGAGTGCAGCCTCTGAGCTTAAATTTGACTTTTAATGCTCAAATCAGCATTTTCCCTGTAATAAGCTTAAGGACACTGAAACCAAAGGTGGGTTGCATCTCAGTCTCTGGTGTAAATATTCCCTACTGGCATGCTCTAAGCCTCTGGCACTGCTCAGCCCACTGGGATGCTGGGAGGAGTTTGGACATTGCACCGAGGCTTTAACAATTGCCCCTGACCAGCATTCCCAGAGTCCCAAGGGCTATCTCCTGCTGGAATTATGGAGACAGGAGACCTGCAGGTGAACAACCAACACCACGGCAAGGTGCTCCAGGTCCAGCAGACAGTTAAGGGTGTCTTGGCTTTTATTAGGCTTATCATCAGAGAAATAAAAAGGAACTGTAAATAATTTCACAACTGCCTTGAACTTCAGCCAAAAGCCACTGTTGCAACACAAGGACTGCTGCATAAAATTATTAATAATTACATGGAAAGGGGCCTGAATAAACACTAAAGAGTAAATTTGGGGGGCGGGGAAAGGCTGACTCTGCTTCTTAACACCAACTGATTATGTTTCACCTCTTAGAGCTCAACGTGTCTATTCAACACAGCTCAGCACAGATGTTCACCAAGCCTAACTCGAGGTAAGACACAAACCTTCTATGCCACCAAAACTTCTAGTCCTGACAGAAGGACAAGCAGAAAAGCAGCACCACAAGAGAGATTTACCTCAGGTGCCATAAGACAGCCGTTGCCACCCCGATCCACGTAGGAGCTGGTGAAGGGCAGCCTCAGGCCGATGTTTTCATCCGCCAAACAGCAGCCAAAGTCGGTGATGACCAGCCAGGGGCACCCAGCTGTGAACAACATGGGGTTGCCAGAGTTAGGGTTCAGTTTGGGAGGACCTGGCTGCACCAAACATCACATCACACCAACACCCAGCTTGGTGTCCTCTGCAAACTGACTGAGGGGGCATCCGATCCCCTCATCAAGATCGTGGGTAAAGATGTTCAGTAGAGCAATCTGGTCTAGTGGGAGGTGTCCCTGCCCACGGCAGGGGATTGGAATGAGAAGAGCTTTAAGGTCCTTTCCAACCCAGGCCATTCCATGATTTTATGATTCTACATCCTGAGCCCTGGGGAACAGAATCCTCCATATCGTCTGCCTCCTGGGTCTGTCTCCAGGAAGGCAGGGTGTATTCCAGTGGTCTCTCTGTCTCTCTCCCTGATACTCTTCAACCAAATTCTTCCACTCCTAATTACACAGACCTGCCTGCCTACTATGGCTTCCTGCCCATTTGAATCTCAATCACACCGAAAAAGAGCTCAGGTAATTAAAATCTCCGTTAGAGGCTGACAGGAAAACGTGCCGATGAAAACACTGCATCAGTTCCCTTCCCTCCCAGCCCATGTTTCATCATCCCAGGGTGCAGCACTATTAACCTGGCCACGGGGTGGGATTTTAAGAGGCCCCCTGTGCTCTTTGGCTTGGGAGAGATGACAGAGCCAAGAGCCTGAAGCAAAGGCTCCTGCAGCATCCCAAACGTGTCCCCGGATGCTCCGGTCAATGCCGGCTGTGCTCATGCAATCCATCACCTCAGCAATACACTACATCCATGTTAATGATCCAAAAACCTCAGGCACAGACAGGATCAATGACTTGCTGCGGTGACAGCAAACACTAAGCTAAAAACTAAACCTGAGATTATTCAAAAAGTTTGATGCTTCTTTCCCCAAACACGCAGCTGGGTGGGACTTCCTCGAATACCTACGTGACCAAATCACTTCTGTGAATTCACTGGCATTTATCCTCAGTGATCTACGTACCAGAATCAAATTCAACAAGGATGTTGTCAGACTTGAGGTCTCTGTGTGCTATTCCATGTCGAACAAGATGGTCCACGCCTTCCAAGAGCTGTAGAATCATCACTGTGGAGAGGCGAACATCCGGAGTGTTCTCCCGCAGATACTGGCGCAGCGTGCAGGGGTAACTAGGCAGAACAAGGATAAAATGGGAATTAGCATCCCGGAGGCTTATCACTGGCGGTTCAACCTCAGCGTTGGCTCATCTCATTACTGATTCTACTCCATCTCTAGCAGCGTGCTCAGACTAGGGGTGAAGTTCAGGCTTAGAAGGGCAGACAAATGGGGACAAACTCCACATTTCTCACTTTAATTTGGGGTAATTATTAAAAAGAACGGTTTGTCTTCATTGTGGAAGCACAGTTAGAACCTCAAGGACTTGGAACAGGTCCTGGGAGGCGTTTCCAAGAGCATACTCTGCTCTTTGGCAGCAGCCCAGGCCCAAGCTTTGCAGGAACAGAGTACCCAAGTCACGTTGACCAGCTTCTCTCCACCTACTTCTTCATCACCAAGAAGAGCGTGCGGCTGTGACCGATCCCTCTGGGGTTCAGGCTCAACGGGAGGACATCAGGATAGTCAGCAAAGGCTCCGGGCAGCAAAGGGACAGAGGATGTGAACGCTCGGATCACCTGGATTATATTCGGATGAGGCTGCAGCTTCTTCCTCCCAAGGACAGGTTTTCTGTGCAGAGGAGAGACACCACAGATCGCACCCAGCCCTGTCGGTTCCGGTGGATCGCAGACGCATTGCTGTTATTGCTGGAATTACTTTTCATTATTATGGCCCATCCTCCACACCAAAGGGTTCCCCAGCAGGGAGCAAACACGTTTGTTCTGCACTGGAAGCCCTCATCAGAGGGAGATTAAAGCTGCACAGGGTGGATTACAGGACTGCACGTTAAGCAAATAGTCAGACACTCACATCCTGGAACCCATTCACTGAGGGAGAACGTGGGCAGCAGTTTCACGGCCCATTTCCCAACCAGCATCTCAGCCCAGCGTTTCCCAGGTGGATGCGGAGCACTCGCAGCCCATGCGGATCCACTGCAGCAATGGGCATCTCCCAGCACCTTCTCCAGAGCTCAGAACCCACCCTGGTGCTTCCCAGAGCAAACCGAGCCAGCCAAGGCCTCGCAGGGGCTCTGCTGTAACTGGATTTCCCTATTCATGATGGCCAAACAGGAAATAAGGTGCTTCACCTGCACTACAAGCAAAGCTTTGAGAAAAACCCTCACACATAACATGCAGCCTTTCATTTTACTCAAGCCCCACTGACCCTTCCGTGCTGCTAACAAAGGCAGAGCCACGCACAGGCCGCTTCTCCATTCAAAAAGAGCTCTATAGCAGCTCTAGAGAATAACACCCAAACGCAATTACTTTGTTAGACATATAATAAAGGTCAACTTCACACTGGGAGTATCAATTTAGACCCTCTATTTTATAGCACAGGCAGGAAGCTCTCACTACCCTGAAAAGCAGGTTACCTATCTGTCTGCAACACAGATCTCTTATCCCCTGAATGTCAAATATCCCTTTGGCTGCTCTATTGCATTCCCAGCCAGCCACGTAGGGCACAGAATTCATTATTCATTTGTATTGGCAGCCAGGATGGATTTGAAATTTAAATCAGACAATCTGGGCTGTGGACTCCATTGTTTCAAATGGAACAAAAAGATGCATTTCTGAACAAAAAGAGAGCTAACTTGAGGTAATTTAAAAGTTTCCATGTGATTTTCCACCTTCGTGCTGTTCGCTCACTTCCCACTCAGGTGAAAGAGTGGGAACTGAGTCATTTCCATTTTCCTTCTCACCAGTTTTCCTGCACTAAAACAGTTTCAACCTCCCTGTCCAGCACCCATCTTACACCAAACCAGTTCTCAAACCTCACTTTCAAATTGTATTACAGTAAAATCATTTGATGTTTAATACACTCAGACTTTTACCGATTACAGGGGTGCAATTAAAAAGCATCACAATGCAAACTCACATGGTGTTCGAGCAGTGGCTCCCCCAGCCTTTACCTCAGCAAATGCCAACACATTTCACACAAAGAGGAGCTAAGACACAGCCACAGCCACCCACCAGACCCTGGCAGGACCCCAGATGCTCCCAAATTATTGACGACTCGCTCTGGACCACACAGTCTAGCAATGCAATTCCCTGCGTGCCAACAAACTTAACAATCCCCAGGTTTATCTGCTTTCAGCAGCTATTCTAGAAAGCTCTGTCCACCTTCTTAACAGTGCAGACTGCTGCAGAATTAATCAAGGGATGAAATTAGCACTTGGCCATCTCCATAGTGTCCGTACCTGCGGCCACAGACAGCTCCGTACTCCCCGGATAACGCAACGCCTGTGGCTGGGACGAGCTCTCGGCCCATGGCATTGAGGATGGCTTCGCTCGAGGAACCAGCCTGCAACAACAATCACACCCCACGTTGGTTTCAGCTCCGAAATCACCCAGCCCCAACACAAGCTGAAAGCAGATAATCCTGCTGCTGGCACTGCGTCTGGAGCTGGATCGACTGAGACTAGATTCCAGGACTTCCCTCCCTTGAAAATCAAGGAAGGCACCTAACTACTCAGAGAGCTCACCAAGGGAGGTGGCAAGGCCTTTACTTGCAGAAAGAAATCTATTTATCACTTCAAATGCATCCTTGACCGTCAAGAATCCAAACTATACCTTAACACTTTCACTTTCACCTTCCAAATCCAAGTGGAAGAGCCCACACCTAAATGCCAGGGTACTTCTGGAGCCCAAGGGATTCCAGATGTTGGCATTTTGGAAGATTCTCTTGAAATATTCACTTGTCACATCAATGGGGAAAGCCACATGGATTTTTTTAAACATGGAAGAGCCACACTGAGGGGGTAGGTCACCAGTCACCCGGGCTGGGAAACACTGGAGCAGAGCTTGGACAGTCACCTCATGGCACAGGGACCCAGCAGGCAGGTTACTGCCCACCCTGAGACTCTTCAGGAAGAAAACCCACCTCTGTTCTGACACTGGCAAGGCACCAATTCCTAAATCACTGGCAGCAGTGGCTTTCCCATTCTCAGACCTTTCCATCAGAAAGGCCTCAGAAAACCTTTTCTTCCCAAAACATCACCTCCATACCCAACAGCTCCAGCAGCAGCAGCAGCTCTCAGTGCCGATTCCAGAGGATGATGAATGCTAATTACCTCGCTCTGGGACTCTTCACTAACACTCGACATCTCCAGTATCACCTACCAACAGCTTTGTTGTGACACACTCATCCTGCACTCCATAATTAGCATGTTCAACACTTCAGTATTAAACATTCCAGCCAGAATTCCCCAGCAACAGACACGGGGATTCAGCGCTGACTCCTTACCGAAATGTTCCACATCATTTTGATAGCTAAGGGAAAAGCCCCTTTCGGCTGGTGTTCCACTACAGGCTCCTCTTCAGCCCCCTGGGAAGCCGAGCCACGGTCCTGCTGCACGGCTGGGAGACAGCTGCTCTCCACACGATCCCGAGGACCGGGACAGAAGGGAATGGCCGCTTCGTACACGGCGGCACTGCAGCCCTTCCCGATGGGCTGGCCGATGAGATATTCCTCCAGCTTGAAGCCCTGCCAGCGGAAGGAGCTCAAGGGATCTTTCTGAGGCTTGTTCTTCCCAACAAACACGGTCTGAAAGGAATATGAACAGGAAAAGCTGCTCAGTTATCCCAGACTTCCCAGTGGAGGAGAACTTGGTGTTTCAGTGGTATTACACGTCCCGGTGGGTCAGCCCAACCTGAAAGTCACAACCAGACTCTTATACACTGGGCTCAAATCACTGTAACCACATGGAAGATAATTTGCAGGCCATATATTTTTTGTCTGATACAATCTACCCCTAAACCAGTCTTTCCTAAAGGTGCCCTTTGCGAGGGAAGAAGAACCAGGAGGGGGAGTCATTTGCTAATCTAGAATATAAATATATTTTGCCCAGAGCAGCTGTGGCTGCCCCATCCCTGGAAGTGTCCAAGGCCAGGTTGGATGGAGCTTGGAGCAACCTGGGATAGTGGAAGGTGTCCCTGCCCATAGCAGGGGGTGGGACAAGATGGGCTTTGAGGTCCCCTCCAGCCCAAACCAGTCTGTGATTCTGTGGCTGTGTAAAAGTTTAACTGAACACTTCCAAAAACAGATGCATTATTACATTTTTCTCCTCCTCCATAAATAAATCAGTTTAGCAGCATTTAAAAGAAAATCCAATTAAAAGCAGCAACAGGAAAAATACTATTTCCTGCCCTTTTGTGGGAGTCGACTGTGAGGGCTGGTTAGTTTGAGGAAGAGTGAATCCACGATGGGAGGGAGCTGGGGAAGGAAATCAAGAGATGTGGGAAAACAACACACAGAAGGCTGTTCTGTAGTTTCATTACAGTTCATGATCCTACAGATCTGGTGGTGCCCCCACTGTCACCCGGACTGATATAAACCAGTGGCCTTCTCTGTGAGCTGCAGCCCCAAAGAACCAGTGACCACCCTAGGGATGTGTCATGGGACAGTGGGACACAGACCCACGGAGAGCAAATGGAACTACCCAGCAAGGGCAGAGGAGAGAAAGCATCCTGGGAAACTTCAGGGAATGTGTCTGCTGGTCAGCGGAGCAGGTGACAGCTGGCTCTGAGCACCAAAGGTCTATTTTTACCCAGGAAATATGTTCAGCACCATCCGTCCCATGTGCCCTGCCAGCACGGCCTGGCCCAGCACCGCAGGGTCCCCGTCTGTCTCAGGCAGAGGGGGTGGACCTGTGGACCAATGTCAGTGTCCTGGGACATGAGGGTCCCCCAGTACCTGCTTTAGGGTGATGAGGGGCTGCTGAGAGGCCTCCCCAGGATCCTATTTTTGGGGAGAGAGGTGCCTGTGGGGCTGCTGCCAGCAGTCCCCACCTTTGGGGATGTGCCTGAGGGCTGCTCATTACAGCATCCCCCACCTTCCTTGGGGAGAGATGGGGAGGTGTCAGGGGGGCTCCCCACAGTAGTGATCTCCCTCCCCTTCGTGAGGAGGCATGTGAGGGGCTCCCCACAGCAAGAATCCCCCTTCCCCATCATGGATGATGGCTATGGGGTTCTCCATAGCAATGACCCCCCACTACCCTTAATGAGGGGTGTCTGAGGGACTCCCCAAAGCAAGGACACCCCCTTCCCTTCATGGGGGGCGTGTCTAAAGTGGCTCCCCACAGCACTGACTCTCTGTGACCTTCATGGGGGCTGGGGTTCAAGGGACGCTTCACATCAAGGACCCCCCTCTCCCTTTCACGAAGGATGTCTGGAGGGCTACGCAGAGCAACGACCCCCTGTGCCCTTCTCGGGGGGGTGACTGAGGGTCTCCGCTCCAGCAATGTCCCCCCCCGCCCCCCCGTCACGGAGGGCGCCCCAGGCGCTGCCCAGCGGGATCCCCGGGCCCGCGGGTCCCGCGGCCCGCTTCCCACCTGGATGTGGCGACACGCCGCCTCGGCCCGACGCTGCTCCTCCAGGCGCGGCTCAACCAGGCCCAGCGCCATGGCCAGCGCCAGGC
>VZTA01024168.1:34165-66642 GCA_013398855.1 Mohoua ochrocephala | reverse complement strand
GATCTTGGTTTTTTTTTTTTTTTTCTTATATTGTGGCAGTTTCCTCTCTTTAATAGACTGTATTAAAATATATATATAAAGAAATTATTTAATGTAATCACAAGAGTGCCAAACACTTGGAGATGCTGGAGGGCAGCGATTCCCTCCCCGAGACGAGCAGCACTCGGAGCTTTCTGCTCTTTCTAGGGCTCGGTCGATCTCTCGTGGGGTTTTCTCTGACTTCTCTTTTCTAATCTTTCTTTTTAACTATTTTGCATGATGTGCATAAAAACAAAAGGGGAAAAAAAAAGGGGGGGGGGGAACAAAAAGCGCCTCTGGCGCCCGGGCTTGGTTCTTGTTTCTGTTTGCGATTGACTGACAGACCTCAAGGCAGGTTTTTCTTTCCTCCTTTTCTTAAATATTGTGTATGTTGCACTTTTATCCACTACACAGGGCTATTTCTGCAATGTCCGAATAAAAAGGAAAATGAAACAAAATGGAAAAAAAAAAAATTATAAATGCGGATCTGCCGTGTTTTCCCGTGGGCTGCCGGGGCCCAGCGCCGTGAGCATCCCTCCCTGTCCACCCAAATAATCCCAAAATAACGAAGGAAAACCTCGACACTCTCCGGCACAGACCCCTGTTCATGCTGAATAATTAATTGTAATTGATATTTATTTGTGGGGTTTTTTTGTTTGGTGGGAAAACGCTTCAGGGGCACAAATTTAATGGAAAAACTCAACGTTGGGTCCTGAAAGCGGCCGTTTGGGATGGGGAAAAAAAGGTGGCTTCCCCTTCACTGATGGGAAAAACTGGGGAAAATGGGCATTTTCATTCCAGTATTGCCTCCCCTCCCCCCAAAACCCGAATCCTGGTGTTAAAAAAGGCCATTATCCCTTCTGCCCAGGCCACCAAGGGCACCAGCCAACCTTTGTGCCCAGGGAGGAGGAATAGAATCACAGATGGGAAACAGGTCCAGGGGTGGGATTTTATTGCAAAGGAAATCATATATTGCACTGAAAGCAGGATGCTGCTGAGCTGGGATTTGTACAGGGTGACCTGGGGGGCAGAGGGATTCGTTTGGGGTGGCACAGGGAGCTGGTACCCCATTTTTGGGGAACGAAGGCCGCACAATGCTCCCCTCCCCGCCACCTTTGCTATTTATTGCTCCATTTTTAACCCACACAGGCTCTCCCACATCCAGGGTAGGATGAGGAGCTTTGCTAAATTGCTCCCTTGAAAAATCCCCAATTATTTTCATTTTTCCCCCAGCGAGTTCAGCTCCGAGGTCGGGCGCTGTGCGGGTTGGACTCGGCGCACGCAGTTTTGGCCCCAGGATTTTCTACGCTGCGGGACCTGCTGCACCTCCAAAGCACGAGATGGCCCCCAGAAGGGAATTTTATTCCCCCAAACTAATGGTTTTTGTCCCAATCAGCATCTGGGGTCGAGCCCAGGGCTTTGGGGGAGCAGACACAGCCAGAGAGGAGTAAAGCAACCCACACGTGCCGAGGAGGCAGCACCTGGGAGCTCCTTAGACACAAAACTATGGGCTGCATGCAGCACTGGGTTAATTAAGTTTACCAAAAAGCCCCTTTTTTTGCTTAAAAAAACCTGATCTACGGGTCTGCCAAACCCAGTTTCCCGCTTTCTTCCACACATCAAAAGACCTCTGAGCGCTTAAACCACCCTGAAACCCAGACCCATCCATGGGTGCTCCAAGCATGGGGCCCAGGCACAGCCCCAGGAGCCCCCCCAAAAACACCTGGATGCCCAGGAGAAGCCGGGAATGAACCAGAGAAAGCCTGAAGCCAGAGGGGGAAGGGAGGCTGAAAGAAGAGGAGATTCTGCTAAATTATAAACCGCTCTTTTATATGCATCTTTCATGCACGGCACATAAATAATGGAGCAGGAGAGCCCGGCGAGCTCGCGTACGGGAGGATGCGGGATGGAGGGGCGAGGAGCGAGGGATTCGCGAGGGAGGGTGGGGAAAGATGAGCCCAAGAGACCAAGCCGGGCATCCCGCACGGCCGGGAGATGATATTCTGAAGGAGGATTTAAGGATTAAGCTGGCCCCGGGGCAGGAGTTTATTGCATACATTATTTAACAGATGGCCCAACGCAGGCGGCGGCTGCCTACGGTCTCCCCGGTGACCTTGGCTGGGAGATGCCGGAGCCGGGAAGGGAGCCTGGTGCCATCACCACGCTCCGGTTACAGGGATCAGAGGGGAAAGAAAACCGTACCAAACCCCAGGAGCCAGCACCCAGCAGCTCCAGAGCCAAATCCCCATGGAAACTGCAAAAATCCCCACCCAACCCTGCCCATATGGGCTGCTTGTTTTGGCAGGGGTGGGAAAAAAAAGGAGGAAAAAATAAAATGTATAGAAAAGAGCCATTTGCAGGTTTATTTTCCAGAGGAAACTTGGCACCTTTGGAAGAGCGGGATGCGGGAGGGACGAGCGAGGCGCAAAGGTCCCGGTGACACCCAGGGCACTTGCAAAACCCTACTCCCATGCCCAAACACACGCCCTAATCCCATTTTCCCAGGGATTTTGGCATCGGGGGAAGGTGCTAACACCGCTGCTCCTGCAGCAAAGCCAACCCTGACCGCTTCCACCCAGAACCAGGGTGTATTTTTATTCACCTCTAAAGCTGCTCGTTCTCCACAGGCTTTAAGGCATCAGCCTCTGGAAGCCCCCCAGGATTACACCAGTCCTGGGGGGGGCTCAGAGCAATGGACGACGATTCTGGGGCTGGATCAGTGTCCCCACCACTCATTTCCCACATCACAGAAGAAAAACCCCAAAATTGAGGGCAGTGTGTTGCAGCCAGGGCAAAGCGGAGCAGGGGGAGTGGGTGAGTCCCCCAAAGCTCTTCCCAAAAGGACGCCCATGTAGCAACTGCCCAAAATAAATATTCTCTTTTTTTTTTTTTTCCTCCCCTCCTCCATCAAAACTAGGGCATGTTAAACTAGGCCAGCACTCCTAAAGTAATTTATTTATCATGGGGGGGAGCAAGGAGGGACAACATGGGCTGCGGGAGGGGATGCTCCATCCTGCCCCGAAATGCCGTGGGTTTGGGGAATAAAATGGGTCAGTTCTCCCCTCTTCCCTTGTTGAAAAATCACAATTACTCAGAAGGAAGCAGCTTTAGTGACCTTTGGTGGAGAAGACACAAAAATGGCCATTTTAACGGTATCAAACCCTTTTTGATCCGTTGGCTCAACTGTTTTCACCGCGTGGGGTTCGTGTTTTATATTGCAGCGTTAGACAGAAAACATGCTTTAGAAAAACGAAAAATGGGAAAAGATGTGAAGGCAATTTTACCCTCCTGAAAAACTCGGGTTTTTTCCCTGCTTTTTAACACAGGAATTAAAAAAACCCAGTGGCTGCCCGAAATCTCTCCACCCATCCCTGCCAGGGAATGGGGCTGGCCGAGCGGGATTCGGGATGCAGCCCCATCCTGCTGGATGCTCCCCCATCGGTCATGGCCTTGGAGGTTTTTGGGGGGCTTTACCTTTGTCTTTGGGTCTCCCCATGGGAAGAGTGGTTTCTGGTGGGATGGACCCCAAGTGTTTCTCGTTTGGGGGCTTTGGGGGGCTGCGGGTCCCCCTTCCCTGGGATCTTTGTCCCACAGCCACTAGAGGCCACTGAGGCTCTGTGATCCCGGCTGATTGATTCAGGCAGGACATTTGGACACACATTGGCACCCAAAAACCTAAACCCGGGGGAAAACAATACATAAAATCCACAGAGCCAGCAAAACTGGGGAAAGGCAGGGCAGAGAAGGGGTGTCCCTGAGCTCTGTTGGTGTCTCCAGGGGCATCCCCACCCCAGGACCCCACAGGGAACAGGGGCACTTTTCCCAAATCTGGTCAAGCCACTCAGCTGCCCAGACTTGTGCTGAGCAGGAATTTTGGCTGTCCTGCCCCATGCTGAACATCTCCAGAGGACAGGGAAATGCTGTCCCACATGCAGCATCCTTCCTGGGCTCGCCAGGATTTTTATGGAGGGGTCAAGAAGACACTCCCATGATGTGGCATTCCTTACCTTGGGAATATTCGGCAAGAAAATCCCCAAATCCCTGCTGCTGCCGCTGCCGCTGCCTCGGGGAGCCTGGGAGTGGAGCTGCCTGCCTCCCCAGGCTCCTCATTTTCATTTTGCCTGGAGTTAAAATTTTCTAGGATATTCTAAACAGCCGTTCCCACTTAAGAGGGAAACATCAGACATCTTCATTTACACACCGCTCCAGGTGTCAAACTGTTGCATGACAATAACAAGTGGGAGACACCTCACCCAAAAAAACGGGAGAAGTTCCAGCCGGAGCCAAATGCAGCAGCAGATGCTCAGATAAAACTCAAACCAGGAACAGCACCAGGCTCTGCAACCTGGCCAAAGCCTTCCCAGAGAAATAATCAGTGTTTGAGGGGTGGGGATTATATTTTTTTGGGAGGTTGGGATGCCTGTGCTGCCTCACATTTGGGTATTTTCAGACCCTTGGTGGGCAGGTGAGAATGGCCACTGCCTTCTCAGGGCTGCCCCAGTTCCCAGCCTCGCTGGCTTTGGAAGAAGATTCCCTGCCACAGATTTTTCCAAGACAATTCCTCCCCTGAGTTTCAGCAGGATGTGCCTGTGATAGCAATTGCCCTGGTAAATTTGTGCTGGTGATGCAATGCCAGGAACACGAAGGAATATGAAGAAAACCAGAGGAATTTGGGCTCCCCTCCATGCTACCACATCTCCATTATTAATATATATAGTATTACATTATATAATGCAATATAATATTATATAATATATATGCTATTACATAATACATACAATATTATATATATAATTTTTGCAGGGATAAATGTGACGCCCGCATGAGCCCTTTCTTTTGCAGATATCCCACCCTGCTCACCCTTTCCCGTGGGAAGAGGGGAGCCAAGTGGCCGCTGGGAACATCTCAGAGTCCCTGGAGCTTTGTGTGCGCGGCTCGAAGCATCGGCCCCTTCCCGGGGTGGGGGGAATAAAAGAAAATAAAGGAAAATAACCAAACCACAAAAATAAATCCCCAAACAGGCCATGTGACACAACACTCCGAAATACCCGGCAGTGAGTCACGGGTGTGGAGATGGGGCTGATCCAGCTCTGACTCAGCCCGGGCAGCCGGTGCAGCCGGTGTTTGTGTGTCCCCCCCCCAACTCCCGTTTCCCATTTTTGCTCCAAACCTGCTCAAATATAAATAAATACTCCGTGACTAAGAGACACGTGGTGGGGCTCAGCCCGCAGCAGCCCCTTCAAGCCCCCCGAATTCCTGATGGTGCCACAAGGGCTGGGACACACCAGTATCCCGCAAAAGCCAGGCCTGGGAACCTTTGAAGTATTTAAAGTGTTTTTTAAAATATGTATTTTTGGAGGGGGAAACACACACACAGGAGGTTCTTGCTGATGCCACGGCAAGAAAGCACTTGGGATTTTCCAACCAGCTCTAATTAATTAGTATTTTCTCAGCTTAGCATCGTTTTAAACATGAAGCACCAATTCCCATCAGTCACAGCCAAGGGAAGCCAGCACGGAGCAGAGACCCTGCCCAGGGTGGGGTGAAGCCCCATTCCGGGACACCAACACTGGAGGGGCAGTGGGTGCTGCTGGAGCTGGGATGAGACTCAGTTCCCACCTGGGTGCAATCCAGTCCCAGCCCTTTCCAAGCCACAGCATCCTACAACATCCCCGGAGGGATGGAAAACTGCAAGAGATGGCTGATTGTAGAGGAGGTGCCTTAGGAAAGCTGCCCTTGGGTTATTCCCACTGGATCTGGACAAATACACGGGGTTGTAGCTGGGTTTAACCCCACACCGTGTTTAACCCCCCGGGATTCTCCGGGTGGGGTGGATCCCGGCCTCGTCCCAGGTTAATGCACCATCTCTGCGCCGCAGGGTAAGGAAAGGCAAGAGGCAGGATCAGGATGAGACCCTGGCAGCATCCTCAGCATCCATAACCAGTTTCCATAGCAACAGGTTCGGCCCCAGATCGGCAGCGGGTGCTGGGAAGCAGGAATGAGGAGGGAGCTCGGGAGGACCCCATGAGCAGCAAAAAATAGGGTTTGGTACAGAGAATCGCTTTGCACCTCGGTGCCTCGGGAGCGAGGGGAGCCTGAGGCTGGGCTCTGGGAGCTGTGACCCCACACAAACCCTCCAGGACAGCCCTTCCAGGGAGACTGGGCAGCTGCCCCCCATCCCATCACCCCTGCTCGGCACGGACCCCGTCAATCCATCCCGGGTGTGTCAGCACTCCCAGTTTAATTCCCGGCTGGGAAGCCAGGAGCTCTGCTACGCCCTTCCCTGGCTCTAGCCAGGACCAAACAGCCACGAGACCCCAAAGCATCCGTCCTACAGTCTTGAACGCCGGGAAAGCGCACACCTGGGGAATGATCCGGAGGGAGAGCCCGGATAGGGATGCTCCGGGCGGGCGGATGCCGGCGGGCCCCTCGCCCCCACCCCCGCGGCCGTGCCCCGCCCGCAGCACTGTTACACAAGGCTGCCGGCGCTTGCATAAGCGGCAACAGCGAGTGCAGCCTCAAGGAGAGAGGAAAAGTGAGCAGGAACCACGGCCCCGAAGCCACGCCTCGGGATGGGATCCGTGGCCAGAGTCCCTATCCCACAGGAGTCCCGTGGGATCTGGAGCAGGGCAGCGTGCAGCCACCCCTAAACGAGGTGACACAACCCCCTGCAGCAGGACTGACCCCATCCCTTTGCCATCCTCATTGGAGACCGAAAATAGCAGGAATTCAAGCCTTAACAGCTGGAGAAAGGCTGCCAGAACCGCCAAAGCCAGCGAGCAGCCTGCACACCAGCCTTTGGCATCCCACACTTGCCCGCTGCCACTTCTAGACCTGGAATTGGGGTTAGTCCCAGGGGAAGACCACTTTTAAAAAGCCTTTTAACCACGCAGGTGCTGGGGAAGCATCCTGCAGGGCTTGGGCTCCCAGGGAGCCTCTGCGGAGCAGGACAGGCGGGTGAGCATCAGCCCTCGGCTCCCGGTCCCCGTCCCAGGGGGGATAAGCACTGCCTTTAACCAGCACCACATCAGCACTCACAGGTGCCTTTGGCCAACCCCCTGGTAGTTTGGCACAGGGCAGCTCACCCTAAAACACGTTGTTCATGCCCTAAACCACGTTGTTTCTGCCCGCTGTGGTGCTTTGGATCTGGCTCAACTCCACAGCTGTCAATGAGCACGTGGCCAGAGAGAGCTGTAAGAACCTGCAACCCCAAGCAGGTCACCTTTCCCAAGGGAGTTGCACCCTTTACAGGGCTCCTTTCCAGGATTTCCAGGTGCTGTGCCCGCTGCACTGGGGCTGATGTTTTGACCCCAGCTCGTTCCCACCCCACAAACCCAAATTCTCTCACAACCCACACCCCTTGTTTTCCTGCCTTGAGCAAAGAAAGGATTAAAAACCACAACAAAAAGCCGAGAAATCCTCTAATTTAATAAGCAGAGAAGCCCACAGACCTCTAGCTTGGCTTTTTAAACATGAGCAATATCATATCTGTGTCTTGAGGAGATTTAATGATTTTAGCAATTAAAAGGCAGCACACGGAGGGGACAAGCACCTGCAGGACTCATGTGTGTCCCAGCCCAGCACAAACTTCCCATGGCAAAGGTGACTTTACAGGTGGCACAGAACAGAGAAAACCAGAAAAGGTCATTGCACAAGAGGGGGTGATGCTCCTGATTGAAATACAACCCCCAAACCCCACACTGCAAAGCCACAGGCACACCCAGAGCTGAAGCAAACACTCACCAGTGACTCTTGGGCAGTGACGCTGCTTCCTTGCAGACAGGGGGACAAATTTCCATCCTCCTTCTTTATATAGGGAACGATTCTATGGGGACAGCAGCCACCCCGAAGGCAAAACACTGGGACAACCAGCTCACTGGCAGGGTCAGATACCCCAGGTATGCACCCATCCCTCCTCTGAGACACCCCCGAGCCTCAGCCTCAGGCCTTGTATTGCCTTCAGGATAAACAAATCACCAAATCTCAGTGCAGCTGCCCTGGGAGGGGAAACAACCCAAAAGGACACAAACCTGAGGTGCTTAAAGAGCTCCCAGTCCCAAGGTGAGCATCCAACCATCCGATTGCCACTAAAAACCATTGTGAAGGTGATTCTCAGCAGAGGGCACACGTGGGGCCCCCAAAACCCCCCAGAGTCTCCGTTGTGCTGGGGTGAAGCAGAGCTGCGGGAGGCAGCGAGGGCGATGTGTGAAATCGTGGGGCGGCCGGCAGCTATTTCTGCTCCATGTCAGCACCCACTGACAGCACCACCCTGGGAACACAGCGAAGCTCCAGACATCTTTTTTCCAAGTGAAATCCACCTGTACATAGCTGTACTTCCACATTAGCCCCCAGCATTGCGAGGCGTGGAGCTCGCTGGGTCTGGGTGCAAAGCCGGGGGGTTTGGGGTCGAGGCGAGCTGCTGGCACCCTCAGGGTCTCCCTTTAGGGTCCCAAGATTCCCCCTTATCTGATGGGCAGAGGCTTCTACAAATCCCTTCTCCTTCCTTCTGCTCAGGGTCACTCTTTTTTCCCCTTAATTTCTTGGGACTTGGAGCGAGACCCAGGCAAATGCAACTGATTGTGTAACGTTTTGCTCAAAAAGCTTCTTAAACAGTCACATATTTCTATTGGATTTCCCTTGCCCTTCACTGCTGATTACTGGAGTATTTATATATAAATAGAAGCTGTCTTCCCCATAATCTGCTTGTTTCTCCTAATTAACTCAGGGCTGCTCTCCTTGGGCTGCTCAGCCCCTGGGTTTTGGGGTGCCAGCACCCAGCAGCACTCAGTGAACCCAAATCGGCCAAACTTCTGCTGAAATTGCTTTTTTAGCTGATTCTGAGGAAGCAAAACCCTCCTTTCCAAACTTTATGTGCTCAGTATCTGCCCCATCCTCCCAACCCCCAGCTCAGGGAAGCGCTCAAACGTGATTTCTTCATCTTCCTCCCTCCTCACCAAACTTTCCCCTTATTTAAGGAACGTCTCGATTTGATAATTATTTTAATCATTATTACTCATCTTTCCCCTTTCTTCCCCCCCTCAAAACTTCGTCCTGGGCCTGTCAATCACTTTAATAGCTGTTTACAACCTATCATCAAGTCTTGCATAACATCCACATGACTTCACTCAGATGCCTCCGACACCCAAAAGCTGCCCCTGAGCTCTATTTCAGGAGTGATGGAGCCCACGGCACCAACCGGCTGCATCCCCCGCCGGCATGCCCGGGGTCCTGGGATGGGGAAAATCAAAGGGAAAAACATGCCCGAAGCAAAACTGGTTTGTAGTTAACACAAGACAGCCCCGCGCTGCTCCCCGGTTCAGGTTTTGGGGGTGAGGGTTTGTTTGGTGGGCTCAGATCCCCTCCCCAGCATCGCAGGATAGACGCTGCATCAGTTTGGAGAGATCAGGAGCTAAAAGCACCTGGAGCGGTCCCCGGATCGCAGCGGGCGCTCCCCGGGGGGTTGCGGATGCAGCGTGGCCTCTGCCCCCTCAGCCTCCTCACAGCACCGGGACACACGCACACCAAACACGGCAAATTCTGTTTAAAATGTCGTTTTCTAGCAAAGTTCTCCACCCCGCGGCACCGCCCGTCGGCGGCGGGTTGGCGGGGGACGGGGGCAGAGGCGCAATCTGTGCTGGAACGGCTGCCAGCCCTTTTCCTTCGGCAGGCGATGGCTGGGTTGTGGGGCGGGGGGGGACACGACGGCTCTTTTTTAAGCTCTCCCGTCCTCCCCCTCTCCCTCAGGTTTCATAACCCTTCAAAGCACGAAAAGGCTCCTCCGGTTCCCGGCTAATGAGCCCCTGCGGAGGAGGAGCCGCGGCCCTGGCAGGAGGGAAGTTCGGCAGCAAAATCTCCCCACCGCGGGTGTGACGGGGCAGGGGGGGACACGGAGGGGTCTCTGCGGGGTCCCGCCATAACCCCAATTTGGCCAGTTCTCTCCCCAAAACGCCCCTTGGCACGAGGCTGCCCGGGCTGGGAAATCTCTCCCTCCCCGTGCAGCCGCTGCATGCAAATATTTATCTCCCCAGCATAAAGGGGGTTATTTATTAAGCCGCAGCTGACAACTGTATTCAAACTAATTTCTCTTAATAAGGCACTCGCGGTCACCCCGGCAACAGCACCGGAGCGCCCTTCCTTAAGGAGATGACTTAATGGGGTGACAATCCCCTTGGATGCAAAGAGGGTGCTCAGGGGGCCTCCGGAGATGCTGGGGCTGGAGACACCATCCCCCCTTCTTGGAGACCCGCTCCACCCCCGGAGACGGAGTCCGGAGGGAGGGAATTGGGCCAGAAGTGTCTGTTCTCTGTGAGAGATGTATATCTACAGAGGGCACCAAAAGCAGGAGGGCATCGGAGGGGGTCCTTGCTTGCCAAGGGGAAAATAAGGGATAGCAGAGCTCCTACGTCCTGCTTTGGACTGGAAAACACAATGGCTGCTTTATTAACACCTGTAATTACAACACTAATTAAGGAAGGTATGGGATGAAGGTAGGATTTCTGCTTCCTTGCACTGACCAAGGCGACAGGTTGAATTGTTGAGAGTAAGACAGCAGAAGGATTTCTCAGCTCCATCTCTGCCTCAGAGAATAATTAAACCCAATTTCCCCTGGCTTTTAAAATCCTGGATCCATCAGCTTACCAAATGCTGTGCAACCCAGGGTTTGCAAAACAAAACTCCCCAAAACCCGAAGGAAGCTCCTTATCCCCTCTGAAACCCAGACCTAAAGTCACACACTAAATTATGATGGGGTTTTTTTGGGGGGTGTTTTACTGAACAGCCACACAATGCTCCAGTCAGCCAGGGCGGCCCCGGGGAAACCCACCAAGAACCCACCCCAAAACAAAGGACTCACACTGGGAAGTAGAGCAGGCTGTGATTTACTGGGACAACAACACTTCTGCAACAACAGAGAGCACGACTGCGCCGAGGCACCCGGCCGGCAAACCTGCAGCACCACTGAGCATTGCCACACTGGGGACCCGGACAGGTGACACCAGAGCAGAGACCAGAGGGATGTTTGTGGTCCTGGGGACTCTGGAGAGGTGGCACCAGATCAAAGGCCAGAGGGACACCCATGGTTCTGGGGACCTCAGAGAGGTGACATCAAAGCAGAGACTGAAGGGATGCTCGAGGTTCTGCGGAACCCGAAGAGCTGACACTGAGAGCAGAGACCAGAGGGAAGCTCCTGGAGACCAGAGGGAAGTGAAACCAGAGCAGAGACCAGAGGGAAGCTCCTGGAGAGGCAACACCAGAGCAGAAACCAGAAGGATGATCCTGGGGACCTCAGAGAGGTGACACTGAGAGCAGAGACCAGAGGGATGCTCATGGTCCTGGGGACCCTGGAGAGGTGACACCAGAGCAGAGACCGGAGGGGTGCTCATGGTCCCCAGCACTGGTTTCCCTCCTGTCTCACCCCCAGACACACAGACACGAGACAGAAGCCTGCTGGGACAGGGCAAGGCTGCTACGTGCCAAGGGAGGGAGCGAAAGGCAGCGGGTTCTGGATGGGCTCCACAGGCATCGCAGCCATGCTGGAGACAGTGGCACAACTCCCTCCGTAGGCACTTGATCCTTCAATCCTGGGCACCTTGGCTCTGCCTGTGAAGCTCCAAAGGCACACGTTGGCTGCAAGGGATCTCACAAACTCCTTCTGGGATTGCAGAGGGGCTGAGGGAGCCCAGCACCGTGTGGATGTGATGGGGTTTGGTCCCAGCCTCCAACTGGCCTGGCTTGTTCGTATGGGCTCGATCCTCCTGGCTGTGACAGCAGGGCTGCTCTTCACACAGTCATTCCCAGCCCACATTCCCTTTGATCCATGAGATGAGCATGTTGCCAGACCTTTGCCTTCTCTGAAAGCCATCTGAGATGGCAGGAGCCAGGCAGGAGCCTCAGGAAAGCAGAGACTCAGGGCTGAGGGGCTGCAGCGGGGGCTTGGCAGTGATTCAGGGCTGGGAAGAGGCATCTAAGCAAGGACAGGGCAAGTGGAGCAGGCCACTAGATCTGTTCTGGAAACTGGGCTGGGAACCAGAAGAAACCAGGATCAGAGGGAACTGCTGTAGCTGGAAGCGCTGCTCCAGCTGAAAATAAAAGGCATCTACTGCAGGCAGCGGTAGGTTCCCTCCCAGGGCAAAATCCCGACTGCTGAGTGCAGGATTTTGCCCAGGCTGCTGTGTTTGCAGGGTTTGCTCTAATAAACGCACACATCCCTGCAGCAGAGGAGTTGAGCTCCTCGGAGGCATTTCCTTAAGGATGAATCCCTGCTCCTGTGCCCTCACTAATCTGCCTAAGCCTCCCTCCTCCTCTCTACACGCTGCCTGGGTTGTAGCACAGCAGGTTGAACTCCAGGTTTTCATCCCAGTGACGAAGCAGCACAAAGAGCTGCTGGGCTGCGGCTTTCACCGCGGCCAGGCTGGATCCCTCCGGGAAGTCCTGCCCGCTCAGCCACAGGCTGGCTTTGGCAGCCACCAGCTCCCACTCGATGAAGTAGGAAGCTGAGCTGTGCTCCAGCCAGGCCAGGGCCACGGCCGTGGCCCACAGCATCCCCTCGGGCTCCGTCTGCTGCTGCAGCTCCACGTCAGAGAGCAACGCCTGGACCTCGGAGCCGTCGGTGTCCCAGCCCCGGCCGCTGTCGGCCCGGCACTCGGCCGGGGAGGAGAAGCGGCGGATGGTGATGGCCGGGGGGGACAGCTCCTGCTCGGCTTTCAGGGCTCTGCAGATGCTCTCGGCCGCGCTGCCCGACAAGTGCCGGGGGCGGCCGGTGTCCTCCAGCACCGCTCCCCGAGCGATGTCTCCAGGGCTGGGACCCTTCCCCTGCCCATTGGGGACCAGGAGCTGCTGGCTGGAGTTCAGGATTTTGTGCTCCGTGGAGGGACTGTTCCTCTTGGTGCTGTAGGAGCCGGAGGGACTGAGGGACAGGCGGTGGCAGGCGAAAGGCGATGTCCACTTCAGCTTCTCCATGGGGATGTTGACGGCATCGCAGAAGGCAGAATTCAGGAGAAAGGCACCGCAGGCCAGCTGCAGGGACACCTGCAAGGCAAGGCAGGCACAAAGGGAAGCTCTGGCACACCAGCCACTTGTGGGTAGCTCGGGAAAAAGGCATGGATGGATGGAACAGCTCTCCATCTCTGAGCAGGTCACTGGACATGGTTGTCAGAGACAGCAGGAGGAAGATTTGGGGGGATCCTCCTCTGCTCCTCTGCAGTGACCACGCAACCCCAACAAGACCCAGGGAGGAGCTGCTCACCAGGGGAAGGTAGTCCATGCTCTCATTGTCACCCTCAGAGCCAACTTCGCTCCCTCTGCTTGGAGATTTACTCATGAAGCCTTTGGCAGCTCGAACCAGCAGCCTGGTTTTATTGAGGGTCAGCCTGTGAGAGGATGAAAAGGTGTCCGTGACCTCTGTGCTCATCCTGACACCCACCCTCCCTCCAAAACCACCCCTGCTCCCCAGACACTGGCACCACATTTGGTCCCAGCTCTGGCCGCTATCCCTGGGGTCCCTCCTCTTCCCCTGGCTTGTGCTCACATCAGACCCACGCAGGTGAAACCTGCTGAGGTCAGAGGAAGGTCGAGCTGGCTCATACCTGGCAGCAAAGAGCCTCTCGATGGATTTTTGGGCTTGCGCAGAGGAAGCAGACAGGCTCTGGAGCGGCCCTGGGGAGAAACACAGTGCTGGGGGTAAAACAAAGTGCTACAGGGGAGCAAAAGGGAGCAGAGTCAAGGTTCTGGGACAAAAGGTGGCTTGTTTGGCTGCTGAACCTTTGGCAAAACCCTCCCTCTCCCCTTGCCTCGTTTTTCCTATGTGGATAATAAAATTCCCACATCTCTAAAAAATGAAGCTGAGGGAGATTTATACCAACAGCTACACCAGGCTCCATCCTTTGCACCTCAGAATGAGTCAGGCCCTGTGCTCGTAAGCCTAATTTTAGGTCATAAATTCTTTTTAAATTCCCCAAAACTCAGCACTTCCCCAAACCATGGACTCGATGCAGCTGCACCGAGTGCCAGCAGCTCTTTCCCTACCTTCGGGGACACGGCAGCGCTCCCAGGCAGAGGAGGACGGGGTGCTGGAGGGTGAGGGGCTGCTCTCCTCAGCATCTGCAACCGAGGAACCCCATCAGCAACAGCACCCAGCCAAAACCAGCACCCTCCCTCCCACAGCACGATCGGGTTAATGAGCCTCTCCGGGGCTCTGTTAATTCAGCTGCAGCTCTGACAGTGCCAGACAAGGTCCGATCCAACTCGTCTTCATTAGCGGAGGATCTGGTGACAAGTGAGTGTCTCACATCCCCCCTGCCTCTAATTACACCCGTTTCATCCTTCGTGTTATCTGCGGCGCGGCTGCCAATTAACTTCCGAGCATTGTCAGCAGCACGACCTGCGATTGCAGGGTTTCGGGGGAAATTGGAGCTTCCTCGACATTTAAGGAGACGAGCCCCAGCCTGACACGTGTCTGGTGAGCGCCGTATGCAAAAGGGAAAGGCAGAATTTAAAAAGACCACAGAAGACGTCCCAAACCACTGAGATCTCTAACACCAGGAAGGAGATAAAACCCCAGGGAATCTTACTCATGCTGTAAAATCCATGGTCTCCATTCTGGCCACACGCTGACTGAGGACGTCCAGGGGAACAGCCACGATGCCTTCTGTTTCCCCAGCTCTTCTGTTTCCTCTGGTTGCCTTGCTTGGATGTTGCCCCTTGGCACGAGAGAAGGGAATGGCCAGTGTTAGAGAGGGATTGGCACACGCACGATGGCAACGAAACCACAGAATGAGCTTGGTCAGGAACCGGAGTGACAGGACAAGGGGAATGGCTTCAAACTGGAAGAGAGTAGGTTTCCATGAGATATTGAAAAGAAATTCTTTGATTTGAGGGTAGTGAAGCCCTGGCACAGGGTGCCCAGAGAAGTTGTGGCTGGCCCACCCCTGGAAGTGTCCCAGGCCAGGCTGGACAGGGCTTGGAGCAGCCTGGGCTAGTGGAAGGTGTCCCTGCCCCTGGCAGAGGGTAGAATGGGATGAGCTTTAAGGTCTCTTCCAACCCAAAACATTATGTGATTCTATGGTCATCGCTGCGTATCCAGACCTCAGAGGAGTCCTTTTCCCTGGCCATGGAGAGTTAAGAGTTCTTGCCACTAAGAGCTTGGCCATGGCCTTGGGTATGGCTCTGCTACTGAAGTGGGCTGTGGCTTCCTAGGGTTTGCCCAGAGAGAGGCTTCACAGTGACACCTTCCCTGCCAGGACAAGGTTCCACCCCTGTGCCAGCCCCACGTTACCTGTGTGGATGTACTGGACCACGGTGGGCAGGTAGGAGCTGGTGCTCAGGTCCACGGGCACGAACGCCGTGTACTTGCTGATGATGTTACAGGCCTTGCTGGTGTGGACAGCGCTGAGCTGGAACCGCCGCCCGGACCCTGCCACAGGAGGGACAGCGGGGTCAGAGCCCATGGGCCCGTGGGCTCCCCCGCCCCTCACACCCAGCTCCCAGCCCCACCTCCATGCTTGGGGATCCGTGCCCAGCAGGGGCTGGATCCCTGTATCCCTCTAAACTCTGCCTACTCCTACTCCTGCTTTTATTTTACAAGCCCAGATGCACTTCATGGGGGAGAGGGCTGACACGGCCCAGGGACACGTGTGGCCCAGGGCAGTGATGGGGCTGCTGCTGGAGTTTGATGCCACTTCCCAGCTCCAGGTGACCAACTCCTTAAAAATAACCGTGTTACCTGGTGCGTGAAGCAGAGGAATCACGGAATCATGGAACATACTGAGTCAGAAGGGACCCTCAAGGATCATCAAGTCCAACTCCTGCTCCTGAGGAGTGGGAAGGAGCATGAGCTCGGGAACGATCATGTGCAGCAAGGCTGCAGAAGCAGAAGAGCATAAGGCAGCTGAAGTGGGCTGTTATTTGGGAGCTATGTGAGACATTCCCTAATATTTCACCACCAGCAGCTCTTGTTTTCACTCCAGTGGCTGCTGAGACTGCTGGAAAGCCTTCCCGAGGCCGGGCAGGGTCTGCCTGCAGCCAGCTGCGCATTACCATGCTCGATTTCACACTCCCTCTCAGCAAGCTGCTCCAAGTCCTGGATGAGCGACTTGGCTGCCAGGTGGTGGAAGGTCTCACTCCACAGGTCTGTGTCTCCATCCTCCCGGCTCTCCCGCTCTCGGAACAGAGGGTGGATATCAAAGGTGACTTCCCACTGCACGGGCTCGTTGTTCCTCAGCCCCTTCACCACTGCCTTGCAGAGGGTCCTGGGGGAGCGCGGGGAGCCGCAGGCAGTGCCGACATCCAGGTCCTGGGGCTCCCAGTCAGAGGAGGTCTCGGTCTCAAAGGTGAGGGATGGATGCTGGGCAGACTCTGCAGAGAGGAGAGAGGAGGATCATTAATCACCTCCCCGGGAGCTGAATTCCCCACTGCCACCACAAAACCATAATTAATCTTTCCCAATCTTCACACGGTGGCATGGAGCGCGATGCAATGCCACCGGACCCCGGCACGGACAGGTGAGGCTGCCCGTGCCTCCCCCTCTCCCAGTTACCCAGATTTTCGGGGCTCCGGCTGTCCGACGAGGAGCGTAGGCTCGTGATGGCATCGGGTGCTTCCAAGCCCCTTGCCGGGGCTTCCTGCAGCCCGTCCAGCAGCGCCGGGGAGTTGGCGTCGTGGCAGAAGGACACGCAGCTGCGCTGGAGCAGGGCCGGGCGCCGGGCGCCTGCGCCACGGATCCTGGTGGCAGAGCCATGCCGGGTGACCGGGAGGGGCTGCGAGCAGAGCAGATGTTCGGGCTGGATCCGGCTGCAGCCAATGGCACGGACCTGCTCCGTGCCCTCTGATCCTGTCTACTCTCTTGCACAGACCTGCTCTGTCCTCTCTGATCCCGTCTGCTTCCTGCTCAGACCTGCTCTGTCCCCTCTGATCCCGTCTGCTCCGTGCATGGACCTGCTCTGTCCCCTCTGATCTTGTCTGCTCAGACCTGCTCTGTCCCCTCTGATCCCGTCTGCTTTCTGCAGAGACCTGCCCTGTCCCCTCTGATCCCGTCTGCTCCCTGCCCGACCCCAGAGAGGGATGCGATCACCCAGGTCCTTCCCTCTGCCCATTCCCGGCTGGGATCCGTGCCCAGACAAAGCCCTCCACCAGACCTCGGGATGTCCCCAAGGGACCCTGGCCCCAGGGGCTCCTTCCCCAGACATGCAGAAGGTGAAATATGAGTTTCATCCCTCCAGACATTTTAATGACTTCACTTGGGAACCAAAGAAAAGAAGAGAGACAGAAAGATCAAGGACCAGTTGCTTAGTAACGAAAGGAGAGAGGCGCAGGGGATGGGAGAAAGGAATTTTTATCTTTTTTTCTTTTTTTTTTTTTTATGAGACTGTTTCTCCACTTTCAGGAGACATGAATCCCCCACTTCAGCACCTCTGGTGCCACATCCCACACAGATGCTCCCCTCTGCAAGGTCTGGGTTTCATCCCTGTCCCCAGGGCTGTGGGAAGATCTGTGTAAAACACACAGACTCTATATTCCTAGCACAACACCAGCAAAGAACAGAGGTGGTAGAAGGTGGTGGATGGAAGGATACTTTCTCTGCGTGACAGGCAAGGATATGACCTCCACCACCACCTAATTTTTGTTGTTCTGAGACCACCAGCAAAACTGGGAGCCAGGCGGCTCCAGGAGCGATTAACCAAGCTAATACTGACATATCCTGCCAGATCCTTTCCCTTCCAAACCTGCTCCTTCTCCTGCCCGAGCTCTCCTCCTAGCCAGAGGAAGCCAGCTGGGAATGGAGCTGGGGGTTTAAGCTGCCCGTGGCTGGCACTGACCTTTCCTTCCCAGCACAGCAAGCGTGGAGATGAGCTGAGGGCTCGGCTTCACACCCCCGAAAATGTCAAGCCCTGGCAGCAGGACTGGGAGCTGGGAGAGCTGCTGGGAGCCCTGGCAGCAGGAGGGATAGCAAAACCAGGCTGCATCTAATTAAGAGCAGGATGCATGCTGTTAACCATTTACTGTCCTCCAGGAGGGAGTCAGTTCCACCCCTGCCTGCATGCCAAGGGCAGGAGGATGCTCTGGGGACCTTCCCAATACAGGGAATGTTGCCAATACCCCTAAAACCTGCTTGTTCTTGGTCATTGATGCTGTTCACCATCCTCAGTTCTGTAGCCTGAGGGCAGAGGTCTCATCCCTCCCTGTGGAGCCTCAGCCCTGCTTCCCCTTTGCCCCCTCATCTCCCCTCCCACCCCCCACCCAGCGGTCTCTAACCCACAGCAGAGGGGAAATGAAAGTCCCCGAAATCCCGCTCCGAGTTTCCATGGGAACACAAGTGCTGCTGGTCCTCCCAGCCCTGCAGATGCTGATTGCAGAGCAGAGCATCCTGGCAATGCCAAGGATGACAGAAAACTATCCCTATCCTTCCCATGGATCAGTTGAAAAATCTGCCCTAATTCCACCTGCTGCAGGCAGGGGACATAACCCTGTTCAGCAGGTGTATCATCACACAGGTTCACGTCTCATCCCAGTACTGCATAAGGCTGTGGATCCAGCTGGGAATCTGCTTTGGCACTGAATTCCTTTTCCCTGCCAGGCACAGAAGTGCCACGGACATGGGGAGAGTTTGAATCCTAAATTGTAGTGAGATAAGAAGGACCAGAGGAGCAGCAAGGTGAAGCACAGGCCACTAAGGGGAAGGGGAGCGGGGAAAAGCAGGCTGCCGTGGGGAGGGACTGCTATGGGATATCAGGATGGCACTCTGCTCCCTGCTTGGCTCATTTCCCCAGTGTTTGTGATGTGCTGCAGAGCTACATCTATTATCTATATCTATTATCTATTATCTATATCTATTATCTATATCAATCTTTTAGAACTAGTGTGAGTCAGGCCCTTTCCCTCAGGCTCTTATCCACCTGATATTTTCCTGCTTCTCCTTGCTGGCTTCTACCTGCAGGCAAAGCCTCTCGGGGGATCACCTACCTGGAAATCCACCTGCCAGGGCTCGGGGCTGACCTGCTGCAGGTCCTGCAGGTGGGTTTTCCGGAGGGGGTTTTTCACCAGGGCTGTGCCGGGATCGCTGGCTGTGGGCACCTTCCTGCGAGGCTCGTGGTCAGAGATTTGGGTGGTGCTGTACGCCCGTCTCCGGGACAGAGCCTTCACGTCCATTCCTGAACGGTGGGAGAGAGGATCGGCTCCACTCCGGAGTGGGATCAGCCAGCACCACCCCCCTTGGCTCATGGTGGGAGGCAGGGAGCCCTCCCCAGGGTCCTGCCAAAGCTCAGGGGGCCACACTCAGCCCTGCAAAGTTTTAAGCAAAGCAACGAAACCACAAAAGGAAATAGGAACACTCAAAATTCCTGGGGATGTCAAGAGAGCAGGTTGGGAAGGTTTTGTCTGAGGAGTTTTCAGCCAAAAAAAGCCTGACTGCATTTCCCCAAACCTCCCTGGAGAAGACAAAGGGTTTACTAATGAAATTTAATTAGTGCAGACACGCTCCTGTCAGAGCAAGACTAAAATTTGCCTTGGAAAGACACGATTTCTCATTGCTTTTGACAAGTTTGAGGGGATGCACAGCACAGCTCCTCTTGGAATAAAAGGGAAGAACATCCCGTGAGTAACAGAGGTTTCCCCAGCTCCGGGGTGCAACCAGCTGCTTTATGCCACATGCTGCTGGCACAAACACCCAGCCAAGCCATGGTGGAGAGCAGTGACACCCTGGGGACAGGGCTTTGGATCCATTCCCCCGCTCTCCTGACTGGGAACTTGCTTTGCAGGTACAGGGATGGTCTAGCAGAGCTACCCATTTGCTCACTCCACTCCTCCTCACACCACTTGGGAGGCTTGTAAATAATTATGTGGCCAAAGCTAAAGCTGCTTTGAAAATCTCCAGGGGACCCAGCTCACCAGGGCTTCCCTTGATTTCCTGACAGGTTTGGATAAAACATCCAAACCAAACAGACTTGCTCAAGCCTCAGGAGATCTGTCAGCTCTCCTGCAAACTCCTCCAGCTCTTTGCAGCTGAAGGCACGTATCTATCAGGCAAAAGAATTGGGGGAGCAGTGACAGGAGCTTGATTAGAGAGACAGAGGCATCACCCCCCAGAGGCATGTACAGAGGAAACTCTGACCCGTGTCCGTGTCCGACTCTCCCCCGGCATCTCTGCCCACGCCCAGCTGGTTGGGGGAGCGCTCGGCAGGGCAGGAGCCCTCCGAGTCTCTGGAGTGGTTCCAGCTCTCCAAGCCTGCTCCCTCCTCCTGGGAGTGAAAGAAAACAGAGCTGCCCGACTCCTGGGAATGCATCATGCTGTACCGCCGCCTCTTGTCCTGGGGGGAAGCACAGAGAGGGAACAGGTCCCATCACCGTGTCCGTCCACGGCTCCCAGCCGAGACAGGCTGCACCAGCACCCTTATCCACTATTTCCCCCCAGACTCTCACCCGTCATCTCCCTTAAGGACAGAGTTGGATTGCAGGAGACACCTCCTGACCACGCACAGAGCCGAGACCCTCATGTACACCCCCAGCACCCTCCACTCCCGGGACAGCTCCGCGGACTCACGGATCTGGGGTTGGAGAGGTACGGGGAGGTGTCGCAGATGATACCGTAGCTGACCAGGCGGTCACCAGGGAACAGGCAGCTGGTGCTGACAGGGGACACCAGGACCTCAGTGCTCTCAGGAAAGACCCACTCCACGGACACGTCGCTCAGGACCGGTGCCATCGCCTTCTTCAGTGACCTGATCATCTGCAAAGGGCAGGGGGGAGAGGTTCAACACCAGCTGGACACGGGGTGAGCCACGGTGCACGTGCCATATGCCACAGGGAAGGGGAAGATTCCCTCAAACAAACCCGTCAGCTGATTCCTACCCTCTCCTGACAGTCTGCTTCCTCTTAGTCTACTCTGATGCCCATCCCAGCACCCCCATCTCCTTGGCACACTTATACTGGGTTAACGGTTGGACTTGACAATTCCAACCTAAATGACTCCATGATTCCATGATTTCTTCCCAAGAGCAGATAGTGACGGAGCACGGGGCTGATCTCCCACACGCTGCTGGCCCAGAGCAAGGTGGGAGCTTGTGGCCAGAGGGATCTTGCTCTGATGTGAGGCAGCATCCCCCGCTCCCCTCCAGCACCCAGGAAATGCTGTCAGCCTTCACTGGTCTGAGCCCCAGCCCCAGCCCTTGCCCCAAGCCCAGCACTCACACACCGATATTTTTTGGAACAGCTCATTGCTGGCACAAGCCATTGCCAGAGAACAGCAATGCTCTGCCAGTTCCACATGTGGAGAAGACCAATATCTGTGAATACCTCATGGACAAACCTCCCAGGGAGCCATCTACACGAGCTTCCCTGCACGCCAAGGGAACTGAACACCGGATTTAGAGGCAGAACAGCTCAAATATTCCCTATTGTTCCCTGCTTTTTCACAGGCTCGGGAAGACACACCAGGCTGTGTTTTACAAGACATTAATTGACGCCTCAGACTGCTGAAGGCACCGAGCTGCACAGCCTGCAAAGCTCTTATTAATAGCTCTTATTAAAAACCTCTCTCTTCACTGTCTTTGCTTTTAATTTACATCAGAAATGTTGATGCTGTTCTGTCTTAGAGAGGTTTTTGTGTGCTCCAGGTTCCTGCAGAGGGGGGAGTTGCCGAACTCCTCCTTGTGAGATCAAGAAGGTAGGAGCTGGCTTTTTGGAGATATTTAGGAGCTAAAGACCCAATTCTCTCTGGGTTTAGTCATGCAGCAGGTGACAGGCTGGGCTCTGTGCGTTCACCAGGGGACAGAGCCATCCCTACGCCAGATTTGAAGCACACAGTTTTACTCTTCACGGAGAGAGAGGGAATGGAGAGGCTTTAAAGTCAGCTTAATAAGCAAAGCCATCACAGTGCATTCCTCCCGCTCCAACCCCGAGTCCTTCTCGCCTGAGCAGTGCCAGGGCTGAGCCCGACTTCAAAACTAATTGGCTGCTTTGATGCCGGTCCCTCTGCCCTCGCCGCGTCTGAGGCAGAGCTGCCTTTGAAGGCAGAGCTGCTGCATCGCGGCTATCGCGGCCCCCCAGCCCCGGCGGAGGGAAACGCACCCTCCCACTGCCTCCGACGGCCGGCCATGGAAATGCTCTTTCATCCCCTCCCGCTCGCCCACCTGCTGCGAGGGGCACTTGGGAAGGCAGGGCCAGGATGGGGAATGAACCCGCTGGGAGCCGTGGCCTCCCCCTCGCTCACCCAGAGCATCGTTAGAGCCCCACGGGGTGGCCTCGGGGAGTGGGGGCTGTACCTTGGGCTGCAGCCTCTCGCCCTCTGCCAGGAACTCGGAGATGCCCCTGGACACGGCGGCCAGACCCCGGACCAGCCTCCTGCAGGCGTTTGGGCCGATGCCGAAGCTGTAGCACCTGCAAAGGGACAGGGAGAATCAGGATCCAAAGGAAAAGCCACCCCTCGGCCCCATGTAGCTCACACACTCCCTCAGGCAGAAACTCCCTCTGGCTTTATCCCACTGCTATGTCCAGAGGAATAAAGCAGCCCCTCTCTTGGGTGGCTGGCAGGAGGGTTGGGAACCTCCCAGTGCCTAAAGGGGCTCCAAGAAAGCTGGAGAAGGACTTTGGACATGGTCATGGAGTGGCAAGACAAGGGGGAATGGCTTCCCACTGACAGGAAGTAGGGTTAGATGGGATGTTGGGAAGAAATTCTTGGCTGTGAGGGTGGGGAGGCCCTGGCACAGGGTGCCCAGAGAAGCTGTGGCTGCCCCTGGAACCCTGGCAGTGTCCAAGGCCAGGCTGGATGGGGCTTGGAGCACCCTGGGTTAGTGGAAGGAGCCCCTGCCCACGGCAGGGGGTGGAATGAGATGGGCTTTAAGGTCCCTTCCAATCCAAACCATTCTGGGGTTCTATGAACCGCCAGCCTCCTTCTCTCAGCAGACCCCAAACCCCTTCCCTGAAGACCAGCCTTCAGCAGTGACACTCAGGGGTTCCCAGCAGGACCTCCAGCCTTCCCCTCCTCTGCAAACACAAACAAGCTGCTTTGCTCTCAGTTCTGCTCTTTTCTCTGCTGGCTGTGGTCAATAGCACTAAATATCCAGTAATTATCTCTGCTTGCAACTACAATAAATGTTTTCTCAAGGAAAGAGGATCAAGCCAGGTGAGGCTGCTCCCTCAACTCCCAGCTCCGTGAATCAGGATTTGGTTTGGGCTGAAGGCTGGAAGTGGAGCTAGAGCCCTGGCAGGGAGGAGCAGTGCTAGGTGGGGATGGATGTGCCAGGAAGCCAGAAGGATGGGAATGGGTGGGATACAGCATTTGGGCAGGGCAGTGGATTGCTGAGAAAGCACCTTCAGCAGCAAACTACATCTGCACAAGGGGCTTTTCTCTTGGAGGGTTTTAATCCCCAGCTGGCTGCAAATCCTAGGCCAGCCTCACACTCCTCTTAAATAAGGCTCCGATCTTCTTTTAAGATGGGCCATGCCCAGGACTCTCCCTTCTGGGGTCACCCGAGACCACGCTCCAGCTCTGACTGCACTCAACCCTCCCCTACAGCTCCATAACAGCGAGGGGTGGGACAGTGGGATGCCCTCTACACTGGGAAGCACTCAGACCTCTGTGCAGTTACAAACCCACAGAGCGGCTTTCCTGATAAGCCCCAAAGTCTGAGAGAGGGAAGAAGAATCAGGATTTCTTACATTTTTCTCATGTTTTGTGCCCCTTAAAGAGGCAGAGGAGAAACCAGAACAGCCTGTGATCAGAGCTGGGGAGCCAGGCTGGGAGCTCGTGCACAAATTAGATGCTTTTTACATTGCTCCCTTTCAGCATATTCAATTCTGCACAGCCCCATCCTGGAAGCAGCTGGGGCCAGCCCCAGATGTGCTTTAAAAAAAAATTGAAAAAAAAAAAGCAAGGAAGATTGTTGGCGTGTCAATCTCTCCTAGCAGGAAGCATCAGCCGAGAGCTGTGAAGTTGTCAGCTCAATTATTCTGCTTTTGATTGTTTAAAAAGCATCTGAACTTCTGGGATCCGTTCCAAACCCTTTGAGGTTCTCCCATGGCTCATAGCAGCAATCTCTCCTGCCTCTGTCTCTGAAGTGGGGACGTCTGTGAGATGGAGCTGCGCTCAAGGAGAGGCACATCCCAGCCTGTGCCAGGCTTCTGGCCCTGCAGGGGTGAGCCCGGCTGCCTTCCGTACCTGGTGGAGCAGGAGTGGTCCCGCAGCAGCTCCAGAACCTTCCCAGGGTTGCTGATGGCCCCGCCCATCAGCAGGAAGAGCAGCCGGGGGTGGCCCCTGTGGATGGGCTGGCGGAGGACCCACTTCAGGGGGGATAAGAGGTTGATGCTGCCCATGTCAGCCCGGATCCTCCTGATGCTCTGGCAGGCCATCGCCAGGCTCTCCTGCACAAAGGAGCAGTGGAATTGTCAGCACCAGCACCCTCCAAGAACCAAGGAGCACCACAGGAGAGGCTGAGGGAGTTGAAGTTGTTCATCCTGGAGAAGGAGAGGCTCTGGGGACACCTTAAAGCCCCTTCCAGTGCCTAAAGGGGCTCCAAGAGAGCTGGAGAAGGACTTTGGACAAGGGCCTGGAGTGACAGGACAAGGGGGAATGGCTTTAAGCTAAAAAAGGGCAGGTTTAAATTTGGTATTAGAAGGAAATTATTTACTGTAAGGGTGGTGAGGCCCTGGCACAGGTTGCCCAGAGAAGGTGTGGCTGTCCCATCCCTGGAAGTGTCCAAGGCCAGGCTGGACGGGGCTTGGAGCACCTTGGGATAGTGGAAGGTGTCCCTGCCCGTGGCATGTAAGATCCCTCCCCACACAAACCAGTCTGTGACTATGGGCTGTGGGCTCACACACCTCACAATAGGCCTGGCTGGCAGGAAAGAGGGTCTTGAAGGTGGATCCAAACCCAATGACGTTGAAGAGACACGCTGGCATCAGGCTCTTGAGAATGACCAACAGGGCATCCTGAGGGGTGGAAAGCAAACAGATATCAGCACACTTGGACACTCCCTGGCTGCCCCAACGTCACCAGTGAAAGCTCTGCCCAGAGTCATCCCACCTTCATCTGACAACAAACCAACTGCTTCTTTCCCATGCCTCCATATGACCCCGCTCTTTTCAAAGTCCCCTAATGTTACTTGGGACCCGAAGCAGTGAGGAAAATGGGGAGTCTTTGGGAAAAAAAAAAAAAAGACAACAAAGAGCTGAACAAATTTTTCTGTTTGTTTTTAAGGGATTCAATTTGTGCTGGCAACACAGTGCTGCAGCACAGAGCTGGTGGGTGAGAAGCAGAGTGTGAAATTGAGAAGTGCGACACGCAATGCATCTCAATGCCTAAACTTGCAGAAAATAAACAAACAGCTTAAAGTTACACAAAAGGAAAAGCCTCCCCCATCCCCAATTCTCTTGTATTCATAGCTGGCTTCAATTAAAATAACTGGGAGACGACAGTTTTAAGCTATTTTCCTTACCAGAGGTGGTTATCTAATGTGCCTATTCCTGGGCTTTACATAAGACAAGAGCAACTTGAATTGTCACAGTGATGTCGTGGACAAGTCCAGGACAGAGCTTGTGATCACAGCAACCGGGCAAGAGCTGCCCAAGGAGCTCTTGAGCTTGTAGGCGCAATTATGTGGCAGGAGAGGAGGCCCATTTAAAGCAAAGTGTTTATTTAAAGCAAAATGTAAAGCAAAGTGTTCAGGAGCAGCTCAGTTCTATTTAAATGCTGATCAAGGCAGACTCCTGCCAGTCTGCCGAGGGCAGCAGAAACCCTCGAGCCAGCCCCTGGAGGAGCTGCCAAGGTCAAATGAGCAAGAACAACCTCCTGGAGCTGGCCTACCGGTGGCAGAGACCGAGTGACCACAGGGGGACACAGCGAACCCCCTGCCTGGGACCAGCAGGGATGTGGTGCCGGGTCAATCCAGCTCCCGAAGCCTGTAAGACTCAGCAGCAACACAGAGCTGGAGCACTGAAAATCAGTGGAATAATGTACAAGAACAGGGCTGCCCTTTAACAGGCTCTGGAGTACTTGAATCCAAGCTGTTATCTCAAACCTACGAGGATATATTTATACCACTGCTCCCAGATGGCTCCTGGGATGCTGGCTCTTCCAGATCTCAATGCTGACATCCCATCTTGGAACTCATTACAAGGGAAAAAATACAAATTTCCAAATATTTCTCTTAAAGCACTTCCCAAAATGGGCAACTGATGCCTGCTTGCTGTTTCAGCAAGCAGAAAGATTTATTGCTTCTTATGGTAAATATTGATCTTGATCCTGTTGCACTCAATAGCTATATGGCAACTCAATAAGGAGGGATGCTTGCTTCCAGAAAAGTCAATTCCCAGTTATTAGTGTAGTTTTGCCAGCGAGCACCATCACAGCCTGGCTCTTCTCCCTGGCTGCATCAGGGTGGGAAAGGAACTGGCTGCAGGAAATTTAAATCCCTGAATTTTCCACTCCAGCTGCTTTGGATGGATGCCCTCCTGCTCCGCACGGGCCCTTCCATCCCATCCCTGAGTGCATCCTGAGGCTGCACAGCTCCAAGCTCTGTCATGCCGTGCATCCAGCCAGCTGAGGATGATGCAGAAGGTTCCACCAAGCAAAACCCACCCGAACCCTCTCAGAACAGCCCCTGCTGTAGGTCCCTGGTGTCTGCGAGTGACAAACAAGGATGGGACACTCAAAAGAGGGACAGTGGGTTTCCCCCTTAAGGTATCTCCTCCAAAATCTCCTCCATCTCCCTCAAAACATTTTCTCCTGAAGGGGAACAGCCATTTCCCTGTTTCTACAGCCCTCTTGCAATGGGGTTTCCATTTTAGGACCTCTCGGAGGAGGGCTCTGATCCTTCAGGTCCCCATCCTCAGGGGACAATCCTGTCTCCACAGAGGCTGCAGAGACTGTGGTGCCCAAACCCAGCCATGCTGTGAGTTGGAAAGCAAAATGCACCCTGGGACAAGATTCCCAGGCTCCTATAGGTGCTGGGGAAGGGGGTACAACCCCAGAGATATCCTGTTCCCCTTGGGAACGGGCTCCCTATCCCAGGGGATGTGCTGCAGCCGTCCGCAGGCTCCCCAGCATCCCAATCCTTGTTGCTGAAGGTGTCTGTCCTTCGGCAGTTCCCATGGAAACTGGAGACAGATGGGAAAGGAGATGTGCTAGAAGATGGACAAGCTCAGGAGTGGGTCCATGGGAACCTCCTGAGGTTCAACAGACCAAGTGCAGGGTCCTGCACCAGGGCTGGCACTGGGTAAGAGCCACATCTGACAGGGGAACCTCAGACTCACAAAATATCCTGACAGTGCTATTTTTCATCGAGAGGTCTCGACATAACCATCCACCAGGCTGCTGGCATTTGTATTTGGAAAAGGGGTGTCTCATGTTTCAATCATTTCTGTGGGTGCACAGAGGTGCCCATCAGCAAAACCTCTCCTAATGCACGGTCGGCATGTCGCTCCCCTCGGAGCTCCCTGGAGGTTTCCCCCTAGGCAGCCATCACCCAAAGCGCTGCTGGAGGCAGGGAGAACTGGAAAAGGGATGCACAAAACATGCCAGCAAGAGAGGGAAAGAAAATAATTTTGCATTTTATGTGCTGACAGAAAGAAGGGGAAGAGAACGGGGGAGAGTCACCTTCGTTGCAGGTACTGAACAAGCACCGTGGTTGAGATGACTAAAATACAGCACATAATTACCCCCCATCCCCTGATAATGAACACTTCTGCTCTCAGCACCCCCACTGCTCTCTCTCATTCATCCCTATTGACAGGCAGGTGCTTCCCCTCCTGCAGGTACCTTGGCACGGTTGATGTTCACACCACTCATGCTCCTGCTGCGGTCTACCAGGAAGATAAATTCTCCCTGGGCTTTCCGGAGGCCTGGCTGCACAGTCCTCAAGTCAGGGCAGAAGTTGAGCATGATGACAGGGTGGTGGGGGATGTCCTTGTTCAGCCGCTTCCTGATGATTTCCGTCTGAAAGAAAGCAGGAGAGAGCTCGAGAGGTTCATTTTTCCACCCCATTTCAACTTGATGGGAATCAGAGCAGGGGTAAAAATGTGAGTGCGTGGCCTTTTGTGGGCCAGAATCTGCTTGTTCTGGCCTCAGAGGTGACAACACCAGGGTGGGCCAATGTCCAGATGTTCTGTTCTGTCCACACCCACAGTATTCACCATCCCTGGAAGTGCTCAAGGCCAGGTTGGACAGGGCTTGGAGCAGCCTGGGATAGTGAAAGGTATCCCTGCCTATGGCGGGGGGTGGGACAAAAGAAGCTTTAAGGTCCTATCCTTCTGGGATTACGTGGAGCAACTGCACACTCAGATAAAACCCTGGAGAAGAAATCAAAAGACCTGGCCCTACCCAGCACCTTGCAAAACTGATTCTCCAAACATTTCATTAGATCCTTCCCGAAAACCTGGTTCATTAGCACAGCTTAGCATCCCACTGAGGCACGCCAGAGGTTTTCTCCATGGTCACTCACTAATGAAGTGTGAGATGCAGCCCTTGATGTGCTGCATTCGCCGCTCCGATTCATTCCTGCCACCTCTGGTTTGCTGCTTTTTCTGCCCATTTCTTTTATCACTTTTCTTTGTAGAGATTGAAAGGCTTTGGAAAGCTGAACCGGCTGCTCCGGCCGTGGTTCGATAGGAACCTGCATGATCTGTCTCTGCACTGCACACAGCTCCATTGGCTCTCTGCATTTTTCTCCTTCTATTTCAAGTATTCGTTACAAATGGGATAAAATTAAACGGGTAAAAACCTCTTGTGATGGGTTTATAATGTGCTGTTACGTGTGTATCGAGCAGTAACGGGTTCGCGGCCTCAGCTGCTTTGGAGGGAGCTCCAGGACCCCACATCAGCCCAGCCGTGGCCTTTCATCCCTGGGTCTGAGTGTGGAAACAACTCCACAACAGCAGCTCGATCCTCAGGGGCTTTGTTTGCCTTTTTTCTCCTCTTTCTGGCTGCTTTTCTCGTTGGTTTCACCGGGAGTAAACCAGACCCCAGATAACAGGGCTCGTTTTCTCCGGCCATGAGTCACATTCCTCAATCTGTGAGCTGACGACCAACCTTTGTTTTCTATAACTCACCAACTCCCTGTGCCTCAACACACACACACACACACACACACACACACACGAGCTCTGCTTTCAGCCCCTCTGCCTGAGTGCTGCTTCTCCGACCCAGTGAAAAGACAGGTCCCACTCACAGGAACAAGCTAAGCTCCCACTCATCCTCCTGCCTTTCCCTTCCATGCTATGGGGTATAAATTAATCAGCTGCTGAGAAATCAAAGGGCTTTTTCTATTTCCATTTCCCTCCAGCCTTATGACATTATTTTGTTTAACAACTTTTCCAGTTTATCACATTGCAGACTAGAGTGTTCCTTGCTGCCTCTGTCCAAAGACTGAATCGTGGCCCTGGACCTATCCACAGAACTCCCTGGAATGCTCTTGGGTACCCACAACATAAATTTCCTGTGGGATCGGGATGAGCCCACATTTTGGGATTTCTCGCTGACTCTGGAGGGAATTTTACAGGCAAATCTTCAGTAAACAGCTTCAGAGGTGCTGCTACAGGTCAGCCAGAAAAGAAAACATCTCCTCACCTCCCTTCCGTTCCCCTTCACCCATTATCCAATTACAGTAAACTAATCAGATTTTGTCAAGGAAAGTTGATTCCAGTGTGCATCCATCCCCACCAACCTGCAGCTGACAGCATCCAAGCCTTTTGCATAACAAACTGAGGGATTAATTATCATTTACTGCTGAAATTTCTGGGCTAATTTAATTTAAGCCGAGAAGTGGCCAGAGTCCTGCTCTGAGCAGCAGCAATTCCAGCCCATCATCTACCTCAGATATTCCAGGCATTTTCTCTGCTCCCTGCAGTTGTTTCCCAGTCCTCCTGGGGCACAGGTGGCTTTCCTGCAGGGAAATGTCTCCAGAATGATCCCCCCTTAGATAATTTGACATGCTAAAGACGCAGAAATAATTAGGGAGCCATCCGAGGCGTAGCGTGGGAGTTTCATCTCATTCCACCTGCCACACGCTGAACACAATTAGAGGAGACGCCTGCGGAGTCCCAGCCCCACGAGAGAGAGCCGAGGGCAAAGGGAAGGAAGGAGAGGAGGGCTGACAAGTCTCTGGTGAAAGGAGAAATCTTGGCAGCACAGGATGGCACCCCTGCAGCAGGTCTGGGATGTCTGCCAAGAGGGACCCAGGACCAGACACGTGGAGAAGGAGTTTAGGGGGAAATGAGCATCCCTGGGCACACAGGAGAGCCCCAGCTGTATAAAACAGGAGCTGACACCATCGGCCCTGGCTGTGGCCACACAAGCACAACCTGTCCCTTGGGGGAAGACGCCCACCCTGGAAATCCAGAGGGCTCTGAGCCGTCCGCTCCTCTCCGCTGATCCCAGACACGCCGAAGTGCCGGGCTGTCACTCATTCCTTCAGAACTGCTGGAAGACGAGGTACAAATCCCAGCGCAGATATTTTTCTTTTTGCTGCTCAGCAGAACAAAGAGAAGTCTCTCCTACCTTGTCTTCAGTTCAGCTCATTATTCCAAGGAAAATCACTTCTTTCTCTCTGACAGCTACCCAGAAACAGTAAACATTTACTGAGCAATTAAAAGAATATTTTATTCTATGTCATTGCAATAATTATAATACCCTTAATGCTATCACAATGCACCTCTCTAATTATGCTATGCTAGACTAGCACTAATTATACACACAATAACCATCTCAGAGCTCCTTCCACTCTCAGTTTATCAGCAGCACCGCTGAATTTTCCCCTCTTCCTCCACACAAGCCCCTCTCCGAGGGAGGATGTTGAAGGTCTCATTGGGACAGTGATGCTGGAAACAAGGAATCATCTTCTAGCTCGGCTCGAGTCCACGGGAAGCCTGAGCTAACACCTGCAGCTCGTGTTTCTCACCTTTTTCTTGGCACTGGGGTCTTTCTTAGTGCCTTTAATGAAATCGTTCTTCCCCTTCAGGTGTCGTTCGTACTCTGCAGGGGTCATGTCACCCTCTTCCATTAAGACGTGGGGCATGTGGGGCTCTGGAAATGCAGAGAATTGTGTGAAGAACAGCCGTGGCTACACTTTGGGTCTGGCAGAGATGCAGGCACCCTTGGCTGGGAAAACAGCAGTATCTGTGAGCTCGGGGAGCTCAGAAAACCCTGAGAGGGGCCGGGATTACCTCCTGGGAAGCCTAACCTTGACAATATTTGCAAAACCAGCGCTAATACAGCTGTCTCCAGAGCTACAGGTGAGGATCCCAGGAAGGGGCAAGACCAGCAGAGGGGAAGCAGAGCCCACCTACCACTTGGATGGATCAGGATCTCCACGGGTCTGTCAAAGGAGTGTTTGTTGGCCAGCGTGATCACGATGCTCTTGGCGGAGTGAGCCGAGGGGTCGGCGTCTGCTCGGATCTCGTGTGTGGGGCTCTCAACTCCTGCCCGGGGAAACCGAGGTGCCGGTAGGGATTGAGGATGGGGGAGACCAGGGAGAAGAGATGACAAGGTGGCAGAGGACAGGAGCCCACGTTAGCATCAGCCCTGTACTGGTAAATCCACCCCAGCACAGTTAAGTTGCCAACACAGATTTGCATTGAGGAGGAGGAGTGTGGACATTGCCTTAGGGAGGTGACAAATCAGCCTTGTGCAGCAGGACAGCCCCAGTGCTCCTACCTGCCAGCAAACACGGCCCCCGGATCTCCAGGTGGAAGCTGAACTCGTACTCAGAGGGGTTGGTGGCCTCACTGTCCAGCAGCTGAGCCAGGCAGAACCTGCTCCCTTGCTCTGGGCTCCCCGATCCGCAGAGGTGCTTGTCCCTGCCGGTGAAATAAATCCCAACAAACCCTGTGAACATGTTCTATCCCCGCAGGAACTGCAGGGCTGCCGGAGGTAAAGCCTGCAGCCACTCTCCAGCCTCCTGCAGCTCCTGCTCAGCCAGCCCTGCATTCCCCAGGATCAATCCCAGACAGAGCCCATCCCGTGGTTTTCCGTACATTCGGAGCTGATGGCTGGAAAGGCCGCTGGCATTCTCCAGGCTGGGCTGGGGGACCCTGGGGACACACACAGCTGGCAGGAGGACCCTCACCGCCCCGCTGGGCAGTGTCTGCAGCTCAGAGGAGGTGCTGATGAAGATGGAGACACTTTCCAGGGGAGGAATCATGCCCAGGTTGGCCACAAAAACAATCCTCTCCAGGTCCTCATCCATCACGATCCTTCCTGCACAGAGAGAGGACCACGCCAGGTATTGCAACCATGGAAAATGCTCCTTTCCAGGCCTCCCACAACCCCCAGCCCTGGATCAAACACCCAAAGCCGCCCCCGCTGCACACATCAGCTTTCTCTGAACAGCCCCAGCTCCTGCATCACTCCTTTGGCTGCCCAGAAGCAGCAGTGCTTTCCAAGATGGGTAAGACTGACACTTTTGGCAGGGACATGAGCACCACAACCTCTCAGCCTCCCAAAAGAAGCCCCCTTGGTTCCACAGCACATACCAGCCTGC
>VZTA01024168.1:23799-34099 GCA_013398855.1 Mohoua ochrocephala | reverse complement strand
CCCCACCCCCCCTTCCCCTCCTTTTCTCCCCACATTCCCTAAAACACCCTCAACCCCCTCACCGCTTCCATCACCAGCTCTTCCAGGGGAAAGGCTGCAGCTGTCGAAGTAGGTGTCATCTATCTTGGCTTTGTCTTTGATCTGCACTGTCACCGTGCGCCGGGACACGGCCGCCTCGAAGCCCACGACAGTCGTGCCCTCGTCCAAGGGGTACACAAAGAGACCTGCCAGCCAGGAGGGGTGTTAGCAACACCCACCACTTCCCTGGACCCACCAGCCAGGTCCCTCTTGGCACTTCCCAAGTGGGAAAAAAATCCCACTTGTGGGATTTTTCACACCTAAAAAGTTGGAGACTTGGACACAATACACTTGGTTGTGCTTCCCACCAGCCTCTAAAGGTTGAAGGCATGCACAGAAACCCAGCACTTCCATATCCTGACTCTAAAGTTCCCATTCCAAGCTTGACTCCTTAAAACTTGCCTTCCAAAGCCTGGGGGTCTGGGTTGTGGTAGGTGAGCAGGGCTGTCATCCCAAAGGCATAGCCGCTGACGCAGGATGTCACCTCGGACGCGATGAGGGGCAGCCGGGAGAGGGTCACCCGGTTAATCAGCCCTGGCATCTTCCCGGGGGTCTCTGGGTGATGGCGGGGAGCTGGAGAGAGAAAGGTGAGAATGGATGTGGAGCCCCGAGTGCCCAAAATGTTTGCATGGTGCTGCCACCTCATTCTGAAGCCCTGAGGACAGAAAGGTGAGTGACCTGGGACAGGATGAGACCTGGGCTTGATGACTGCAGGGATGGGGTTGGGGATGGAGCAAGACCCCGGTGGGAAGACTCAAGGAAAACCCTTGCCCCAAATCCCCATTGGCACAAGGGAGGAGGTTCAGATCAAACCTCCCTGGCTGGGGACAGCCAGCCCCGGAGGTCCACGGTCCCCAGCTCCCGCACTGCTGGAGTCTGGGCAGAACAGGTGAACATCTTTTTCTGTCCCTCTTTCTCCTCATTATCCTCCAAACCAACAACTTTCTCCAGGATAAGACTACGATCATGAGAGTTTTCCTTTATCCTGGGGAAGGAAGAGCAGGCAGGCAGAGCCAGGCATCCTCCTGCCCTCCCACGCCCTTGCCCATCCTCATCCTCGGTGATTTCGGGGAGATGCCACTGCTCTGCTGTCCTGCATCTCCAGATCCTTCCTGCACGGGCTGACTCATCCCTCCCTGTGCTCAGCCGACACATTCAGATGCAAAGTGACTCCTTCTGCCAATTACATTCCAACTCTTTTCCCTAAGCAGGTTTTCCTCCGTTCCAGCTCCTCTCCCCCAAGCCTCAGGGTTTTAAAGGAGACCTTTCAGGTGGATTTTAGGGCCACATCCTGCTCCCCCGGGGAACCGGGAGAAGTTGCTAGGCAGCAGTTCTCCCTGGCTGGCTCTGCAATGCTTTATGCAGTGATTTACGAGGCCCAGGAGGAGCCAGCAGCACTGAAATACATCAGTTTCTCATTCCCTACCAGTCCTGCGTTATTAAAACCCACCTTTATATGCAAATGCCACAGAAGACATCAAGGCCACGAGCTCGATGAGTGCTCGGGCAGGAAAACGGCGTTAAGAAAGGAAAAAGGGAGAGCCAGGGAGAGCAAGAAGGGCTGTCCGGGATGGGGGAGAGCAGCCAGGGAAACCGAGCAAGGGAAACAGCAGCGAAGATGATGATGGAGGGCAGTAATCCCAAGGCACGCCCCTGAATCTCGGCCAAAAACCTCAGCCATTCCCATTTTAATCCACCTCTCCTTCCACCACAAATGCTGCTCACGCCAGGAGCTGCCCAGGGAGGTCGGGGATGCATCCACGGGGATGCAGCCCCGCACAGCCAGGAGATGAACGGGAGTCCTGCCTGAGCCGGGGGAGGCCATCCCACGCCGGGATGCTCCAGCTGTGCCAACAGGGCTTGGGAAGTCAGGAGCTGGCGAGAGCTCACCTGCCACAGGGAGAGATAATGAAGGTCCCCTCACTGCGAGATGTGGCTGAGGCCATCAAGGTATCGGGAAGTGATTAAATGCCAGGAGGGGGAGGAAGGAGGGGGAATTATTTTACCTTAGGGAAGAAATAATAATGGGAAGGAGCTCTCTAACATATTGGCACAACAGGAATTCATTACAGGACCGCCAGAGGGGTGAATTTGGGCTCCAGAAGCGTGACTTCAGCTTGGAAGTGGGGACTTAGTGCAGAGCCGTGGGTGAGATCGAAGCCCCTCACATCTCCTGTACCCATGGGGAGACTGGGGACATAGCTCCCCTGGGAACCACTCTGCCAGCAGGGATTTCTGCATCACCTGGGCCAGGACAAGCACTAAGGGACTCTTGGTGGGATGCAGAGCCCTGTGCCATGTCCTGTTTGAGCCAGCCAGGAAAGTTGCACCTCTCCTGCAGCTCTGAGGTGGCTCAGAGGAGCCTGGCACCAGCCCTTACTGCAGTGCCAGCCAAAAAATCGGCCCCACAAGGACAGGGAGGGCTCAGAGGGCTCTTCTCGGCAAAACCCCTTTGATAGGGGACGCTGCCAGCAGAGCCATGGCGCTGCTCCACACAGCTCGTGTCACCAACGCCATCAAGTGACTGCAGCATGGAAAGGGAGAGCAGCGGAGAGGCTGGAGTGAGGGAGAGCAGTGGGAAGGCTGGAATCTCTGTCCCGTGCCCCCCAGGAGCTCAGCACCGGCCCCTTGCCTGCTCCCCATCCTGCCTTTGCTGCTCCGGGATGTGCGCTCAGTCTCCGTTCAGGTCACAGGGCTGGACTCTCAGGGCGGGACCTGGCAGGACCCTGCATCTCAGAAAAATTACCAACAGCTTGATGCTGCACAGGGTATCCCTACACCCCCCCAGTCCTCAGCGTGTCCCCTCACTGCCACCAAACGTGTCCTGCCTCCCGCACACAGCAGGCATGGGGCCATCCCACGGACCTGGTCAGGTGCCTCCCGACCTCACACTGCATCTGGCATCCCAGGAAAAAGGGAAACCACTGGTTAATACCTCCAGCCCTCAAAATACACCGGAATCCCATCAACTAGGGAGCAGCTCAGGGCTGGGGACAGACACTGTCCCTTGGCCAGCACTCCGGACCTGGCACACCAGGCTGCTACGGGATCGATCTTTATTTTCCCCCTTCCTTTGTAAGCGCTCTTTCCATGACAATCCACTGCTCTTCCTGGCCACGGAGGGGAGGGAGACACGGAAACGTGATCACCCCACTCCAGGCAATACCCTCGGCCAATTCCTGTGCCCGACTGACGGGGAAGGCGCTGATGCTGCTGCGACGTCTGCGGACGGTCTCCGTGACGCGCAGAGAGTGCAGGGCTGCGAGCCGGAGCACAGGCTCCAGCCCCTCCACAGGGCTGCAGGCGCCTGCCCCAGCACCCAGGAGAGGCTGGGGCTGGATTTTAGGGGATGGGAAAAGGTGTTTATGTGCCTGAAAAAGGGGGGTGGTGCCTGGAGAGCTGCTCGGAGCTTCCCGGGTGTCCGTCTGTGTCTCTAAGCACTGATGTGCCCTCAAAAAATCTGCCTGAGCACGTGGAGTAAAGACGGGCAGAATAATGCTCCTCTGAGGTGTATTTTCGTGCACTGAATAGGAAAACAGAGCAAAACTGTGAGCACACAGCCTTGGCTTCTGGCAGGACCCGACTCCCAGGAGCGGGCTGGGGTCCCAGCTGTACCACACCACAGGATCTGCGGCATCCGCAGCCGACAACAGGACAGGGAGAGCCAAACCACGAGCTGGGATAAAACCCGACCCAGCCCCACCCGGCCCTGCTGCCTGAAGGGCAGATATCAGAGGCAGCCCGGCTGCTTCAGCCCGCCAGGACAGGAAGGCAGCCGTGTGAAGCCCAGCCCTGGTGCCACACCTTGTGTCAGACGCATTTTTGAGCCGCTGAATCGCTGCCCCGCCCTGCTGTAACTCCTGACCGGCTAAAAACGGGTTCCCTTGGAGATCTCGCCTCCAGGTCCGAGCTACACCTGGGGCACATCCCCACTGCTCAGAGGACGCCAGGTTTTCTGCAGCTGGGTAAAATATTCCTTCCACGTCGTCTGTCTCAATCAACACTGACATCCAGTGGCTCGCCGGGATGACGACAGCCGGAGCGCCCTGTGGAGATGTACAGGTGGACAGACCTGGCCAAGGATGCCTGTTGCTCCACAGCCTTCCATCAGCATTCCTGGGCAATCACCACAGGGAAGCAAACTCCCCCCTGTTTGCAAATCCAAGACAGGAGAAGCCATGCGCTTCCCAAACTTTCAGGGCTCTCGAGTAGAGTCACACTCGGGAATTCTCCCTGGTTTTTGGGGGCAGCAGGGCTCAGGGAGCAGACGTGGGCATGCTGCTGAGGGACCCCTGGCTTCACCGACCTGACCCACATCACTGCAGTTCATGACTAATGCAGGACCCCTCCAGCTGCTTTCTCCCAAAGCACGAGGCTCAAACCTGGCCAGGAAACTGGGATCACCCCCCAAAATACCTCTAGGAAGCAATAAGAGGAAATGGGGTTTGAAAGAGCACACATAGCACTCTTCTGTCTGGAAGAGCCATGGATCCACCATGGCAGACCTGTGGGATACTCTCAGGAAAAGCTACAGGAACCGTGCTCCCACCTCCAGCCTCCCCTTGCCTCAAACTGCAAGCGGAGTATCCCACTTGATGGAAAACCAGGAAAACAGCCACTGCAGGCCCCCCGAAGGGTGACAACATGGCCCCCCACTGCCACAGCAGTGACAAGGATTGCTGGCCCCAAGGGCACCCTGAGGCCTCAGATACAGAGATAGGGGAAAGGTTGGGAAGCAGCTGCTCCTGCCAGAGCCCAGGGGAAGCAACCAGGTCCCCCTCCCCGAGGTGACGCAGTGCCAGGCTGGGACGTGACTGACAGCCCTGGCAGAGACAGACTTTGGGGACTGTCAGCCATACCCCTGGCAGGTCTTTTTCTGTCCCTCTTTCTGGACCACCAGAAAGGTGGTGGTCTTGGACCACCAGCCTGGCCCCAGAGTTGGGTCTCAAGGACCTGGATTCATGTCCCAAGCTCCTTCCTAGAGCTGTTAATCACACATTTCTGACATAGGGCTTAGTTAACCCCCACCTTGCTGGGCTCACAGCTGGGGGGAAGATCCCTGGGCTGAACCAGAGAGGGGGTGCTGGCCCAGACACCCCTCAGCTGGGCTAAACCCACCAGGCAGCCTGCTTCCTGCTTGGGATCCATCCAGATCCAGGGAGACACACAGGGCTCCCCGGAGCAGCACAGCCCTTCTCCACCCACCCCTGTCCTGCCCTGCCCCAGCCAGCATGGTGGATTCCAGCCAGGTCTCAGTGTTTTGACCCTTACCGGGGGGGATTAGCCTCCCTCACCCTGCCAAAGTCACTCCTCCTTCCCCAAACAGTGTGTCCACACAAGGGTTATCCCACTTGGCTGCCCAGGACAGCAACAGCCTGTCACCCCCAGCCTCATCCCCCCATCCATCCCTGTCCTCTGCCTGCACAGAGACAGACAGTCAGTACTAATGTCTGTACAATTTTTGGGGAGGGATGGGATGTTCCAGGACTCACCATCCAGCTGGGAAAAGGCAAGGCTGGGAAGCAGCAGCTTGCAAAGTGTGGGCTTGTGCCTGCAGAAATATTATGACAGGGATCTCTTCAGTGAGCGGCTTTGTGCTGGGATCGTGCACAGCCTTGGGAAGTGACACACACACACACCCCTCACACCCACCCCTGCGGAGCTAAAAAGGTGCAGGAGCAACTGGAGAGTAGCCACTGCTTTTCTTACCTTTCCTGGGAGAGAGGAGGAGGAGAAGGAAGAAGGGGATGAGGGGGTTGGAGCAACTTCACCCACTCTTCCAGCCCCTCTGCGGCTGGGCTGGGGGGGGCAGGAGGAATCCCGAAGGCGACAGGCACAGCTGCGGAGCGCTTTTGTCTCTGGAAGACGGGGAGAGAGGGAGATGAGGAGAGAGGGAAAGGGAGGGAGAGAGGGAGAGGAGCAAGCGCCGGGGCTTGGGGTGGGGGAGCGCTGCACCACCAGCCACCTCAGCAACCGGTGGCATCACCCCCCCGGACCCTCCCCACCGGGCAGCGGGGCTGGGGGAAACCGGGGAGTCTGGGGGTCCCGGGGGGGACGAGGAAGGGTCTTACCGAACCGGCTGCAGCAACATGTGCCCCGGCAGGGACGCTCTGCCCGGAGCCAGGAGGGTGTCTGGCTCCCCTGGGAGGGGGAGCTTCTGGATCCCCAGGGTGGGTCTCTCGCCCCCCACCGCTGTCTCAAAGTGTCCGGAGCTGTCTGGGTGACCATCACCATCATCATCATCACCCAGTGGAGCCATTTGTTTTGCCAGAAAGGTAACCATGACAATCCCCCCGAACACCCTGGCGGTTCCCCCTCCCCTCGCTCCCCTCCTGCGCCCGGGGGCTGCAGGGGAGGGAAAGGGCGAGGGGCGAAGTCCACCCGGGCGGAGGAGATGCCCCCGAGCTGGGCAGGCTGGTGGAAAAAAGAGGCTGCGAACTCCCCTCACCCATCCCCACGATTTGTCTCCCCGGGATTTTCCGCAGCAGCTGCTGGGAGGGGAAGAACCCACCGCATTCACCTCTCTCACCCCCTTCCTCTTTCAAAGGAAGGAAAGCACCCTAAAGCCCCCCAAAATCAGGATACATCACCCCTCACTGGCCTCCTCTGCAGCCCTAGGCTGGATCTCTCTTCCACCCTTGCTGTTGCCCCCATTCCCATCTCAGCTCATCCATCCTCTCCTCCCCAGGAACACCCAAAGCCCCTCAACCACAGCCTCCATCCGTGGGGGTCTAGAAGGACCCTCCCCACGGGAGCAATGCTGTCACTGAGGGATGTCCTTGGTGGGATACAGTCTCTGCCCTGAGCAACTTAAACCCAGAAAAACAACTTGTAGAAGGGGGAAACTGAGGCAGCTGGAGGGGCACAGACTTGGACATTGTCCCAAAGCAGAGCTGGACACTGAGCCTGGGTCAGAGCACACACAGGGTAAAGCTCCTCCATCTTCCCCTGCTCTCCAAGGACACATCCACGCCGTAGGATCGGGATGACCAGACATGTGGCATCCCTAATGACCCATCTTGTTCCCCAAGAACAATGTGCTTTAGAGGAGATGGCAAGAAACTCCACAAACAAATGCCTGTTCAAGAATTTTCTCCTAAGCCCAGCTCCCAGGGCTGACTTCAGCCCTGAACCTCCAGAATTTATGGTTCTTGCCAGACAAATAAGTCAACCGTGGAGAAACCCATGTCCCGTGTTCCCTGCGCCTGTAAATGTTTGTTTACCACAGCCTGTGGCTTCTAGGAAGAAAATAACATATGTCAGGAGAAATCCTGGGATTCAAACCAACGAATGTGGTAGCAGCAGGGTATTTGTTTAGAAGATAAAGCAGCATCTGACATGGTGGATGAGGCAAGTGTGAGACCCCAGGAGGACACACACGGAGCTGTTTCGGGGGGAATTAATATTTAGTGCTGATGGTGAAGCTGCATCACCACGGGCATCAACGAGGCGTTCAAAAGTGCTGCCCAAAACAGCTCACAGGGGCCTCCAGCTGGTGTTTGTTCCTCCTCATCTTCTCCAGGTTGGCTTTGCCCACGACACCCCACCATCCACAGAGGCCAGCCCCTCCCAGGGAGCAGCAGTGGGGAATTGGATGGGTATAAATGAGGCAAAACTGGGGAGGGGACAAGCTAAAAATAGCATTTGAGGTCACCTAAGCACCATCTCTAAGCTCGTGGCTTTACCCAGGCGGGGCCAGGCAACAGCAGCATCTCTAACCACCACAGAGGAGTATTTCCAGTCCTGGTTCATGCCTGGGTGGACTCTGGGACTGGCCAAGCACAGGACAGGCTCTCCAGGCTCATTATCCAGCTCACTCGAGTGTGCAAGTGCGGTGCTTTTGTGCTGGGAGATTCAGACAAGGTCAAAACTGAAAAAAAGAACAGGAAAAAAACCAATACTGAACCAAATCTCCTGCTGGATGGACAGCAACGAGCACTTCCCATGATCTCCATGTGTGCTCTGTATGTAAATGCCTTTTTCCTCAGCCTGGAATGCTCCGAAGAAACAAATAATCACCCTGTTGGGAGATGGTGATGATAAAAAGTGATGACATGGGGCTGGGCAGGGACTGCCTCCTCCTCGTCCTCTTCCTCCTCCTCCTCCTCTTCCTCCTCCTTTTCTTCTTCTTCCTCTTCTTCCTCTTTGCAGCAGGTTTGTGTGTGGGCAAGGAAGGTTCTGGCCTGTTTGGTGTGTAAGGACCACAGATAATTCCAATGAAATTCCACCGTCCAACCTCCACCATTGTGAGATCCCTCATTCCAGCACAGCCAAAGTCTGCTGGTGAGGGGAATGAAGCATTTATTTAAATTAATCTGAATCTTTATCTCATGTTTAAATGAATAAATATGTGATTATATGACAGCAGAGTCTCCAGCAAAATCAAGGACCCTGCAAAGAACCCACAGGAAACCCACACCTCCAGGAGCCCATCCCTGCTCCAGAGACTGAGGAGAAAAGTCCTTCCTCATGGACAGAACAGAGAAACACCCACTGCAGTCACACCTCACTGACAAGTCTCACAGCCCTGAAAATCCCAAGGAATTATTGCAGCCAAGGTCAAGGAGCAGAAGGGAGGAATTGGAAGGATCTGCCCCCCGCCGATGTTGCCTGACCACAGTTGTCTTCTTCTCAATGCCTCTGTTTTCCCCTCTCCAAAATGGGACTAATCCCAATTAAATATGTTTATGGAAGGTGTGTCTGGAAGAAAACATTAAATTGGGAAGCACGAGCCTGTCAGCCTCTGGGACTTCCCACATTCATCTTTATTTTTACCCTAATTAACTAATTAATGTCTCCGACTTGCCTTTGGCTGCCTGCTCTCTTCCCATTGAAAATCTCCTCGCGTTCAGCTCCCGTGTTCAGCATCCTCCTGTTGCCATGGAAAAAAAAGCCATGAGGTCACCTCCACAAATAAAGCTGCCAGACCCCAAAGTTCGCGTGTGGGGCTGGGGAGGGATCCCAACACATTGAGGGACACGGGGCTACCACCTCCAAGCAGGAAACTGAATTAGATGGAAAGGCATCAGATGATAATATTTGATAACGATGGGGTTTAGTTTTAAGGAAAAAACCAACCACAGTTGGTGTGAGGAGCAATAGCGAAGGGTCCAGCCCTGCCCGGGATAAGATTTCTCAGCACAGAAAGAAATAACTACTCAGATGGAGTTTTTAGGCTGTGGCAACAAATGAAGGGTCTCCATTAAAGGGGAAGGGGCAACTTTGACACAGGGGAATAATCCTCGGTTTGGGAACTTGTGGCTGATGCCTGCAGGCTTGGCCATTTTACTGGTTCTGCTGCATGGAATAAAAACACAAATTCAGACCCTCCTCGAGAGCTGCTCTTTCAAACAAGGCTCAAGGAAGGGAACAGCAGCCCAGCGAGGAAATCCCACAGGCTCTTCCCACACTTCTTTCATTTCTACTTTCCCTTTTACTCCTCTTTATTCCAGGACCTTTAAAGAACAGGTTTGATACCGGGCCTAAGCCGGCTCCTGCTCTACAGCAGGAGACAGGACGGAAATGACTCTTCAGCTGCTGCCACTTCTACACCTCCGTGACTCATCCTACAACCTTGTTTTCACCTCCATCCCTGTTCCAGAGACGGAGCTGCAGTTCCCTCACAAATGTCACAGTGTCTGCGTGATTCTCCCCCGGCTCTGGCTCCCAAAGGGGCTCCATTCCACGGGAAACAGAAGCTCCAGCCTCACACCAAACAGGGGGGCAGACCCCGCACCAGACGGCACAGCAGGGCCTGACCCCAGCCCCAGCCCCACACCGTATGGGGGGCCTGACCCCCAGGGAGGGCCACGTCACACAGGGGACTGAGCCCCACATCCTGTGAGACACAGGCTGACCCCCAGATCATACAGGGGTCCTGATCTCAGCCCCACAGCATTCAGGGTACCAGGCCCCCGACTGCAGGTCCCCTCAACATACAGGGGACCTGACCACCCAGCCCCACAGAGCACACAGGGTCCACAGCCTCACCTCACATAGGGATCACAGCCCCACAGAGCACAGGGCTCACAGTCTCACCCCACAGAGGGATCACAGCCCCACAGAGCACACAGGGTTCACAGCCCCACAGAGCACACGGGGCTCACAGCACCACAGAGCACACGGGGCTCACAGCCTCACCTCACATAGGGGTCACAGCCCCACAGAGCACAGGGCTCACAGCCCCACACCGCACACAGGGCTCACAGCCCCACACTGCACA
>VZTA01024166.1:862177-920993 GCA_013398855.1 Mohoua ochrocephala | reverse complement strand
GGGGCCGGGCGCCGCCGCGATGCTCCGCCGCAGCCTCAGCCGGCTGGTGAGTGCGGGGCCGGGGCGGCGGGCGGGGAAAAGTTGGCTGTTTTTGCCTTTTTGCCGTGTGTTGCGCTTGTTTCCCCGCGGGGGCGGGCGGGTGCTGGGCGCGGGGCGCATCCCCCTCCCCGCGGGGCCCCGGCTCCGTCCGACCCTGCGAGCCCTCCAGGAGTTGCCTTTGCTGCCAGAGCCCAAACCTTGTTTTTTTCCCTCCCGAAACCTGTCGGAGGGGACTTCCCCGCCCCGGCAGCGAGCTCCCCGAACCGCGTGGCTCCTCCTGCCCCGGGCGGGATGCAGGGGGCTGCCCCCGCCGCCGCTCCGAGCCGCCGAACGCATCCCGGTCCCGTCCCGCTGCCACATAAGCTGCTCGGAGATTTCACCGTGACCTCATTGCTTGGCCTGAACTCTGTAATTACTCATTTTTTCCTTTTCCGCAGCAAATGTGGCAAAACCAGTGTTTTAACATCATTTCGAGCGCTGCTGTTTATTCAGCAGTGTCATTGATTGCGCAGTGCGTAGTTAGCAAAGTTCCTGGAGTTCGGGCAGTGGTGTGTGCTGTTAGCGCAGCCCAAACACCCCGGGAGGCTCCGGAGCCGCTTCCCGAGGCACCACCCTGTTACCTGCCGGGATGATGGGCTCTGCCCGCAAGGCCGGAGCCGCCGGGAGATGCGCTCTCGTATCTCGTATTGCTTTGGAGCGAGCTGTTTGTGCCAGATTTTCCGGGCTCGGAGCACAAGGGGCTCTAAATCTCCTTTTAAAGCTCTGCGGGGCTCGGGGGGGCCGGCGGTTGTTTTTGCCATGTGTAGGCTGTGTTTCTGTCGCGGGCTCTGGGTTAGCCCTGTGGAGCACACACCTGCCGCAGCCGTTGTTTTTCAGCCTCGGGGACGGATAGATCAGATAGAAACTCGGTGCCCCGAGTTTCTGGCTTTGATGCCTTCTGACTTTAGCTCTGCTCTGTGTTGAGTGCTTCCTACCCCGCCCTAGCAGGAGTTTTTTTCTCAGTCATGTCGGGAGGCGTTTGTGGTTTGAGGCATCTCCACGGAGTTCAGTTGAAAGCGTTTTTGGGTGACTGCTTCCTGTAAGCGGGTAGCTGTGGAGGTGCCTGGCTGGGCTCTGGATCCAGCACCCTCCTCACTCACCCTGTCCTGCCTGGGGTCCCACGGAGTCTCCGTGTCACCTCTCACGGCCCCTCGGCGTGGGGAGGGGACGTTCGGTGCTGCTGGGGTGTGATGTCCTTTGAGGTGGAGAAAAAACATCCTGAGCACAACCCAGGTATTTGTAAACGCTTCGTGCAGGGCTGAGCTGTTGCAGCACGTGTTTGGAAGGGTAAAGGTGGTTTTCTGGCTGGAGGAACAGCTCTGTTCAGGGACCAGGACAGAGGGTCGGGTCATCTGCAGTGCTGGTGCGGGGGTTTGGGCATTGTTTCCACCTCCTGGCTTTGTAAGCAGCATCTCGGCAGCAACGAGCTGCTGTTATCAGGCTGGTGCAAATGCACGGGTCCCCCCATATCAGCCTTTGGCTGACAGAGCAGCTCCTGCCATTCTGCTGCAGCTCTGCCCTGTCCCCAGCCCTGCAGGGTGCCACAGTGGGCTTGGGTCAGTCCTCTCTCTCCAGCTCCATGGGAGGAGAGGGCAACCCATGCCAGTCTCCATGGAACTGTCCCCAAGCTGCTGTCTTGCCCTCAGTCCTGGGTGGGTAGTGCTGGGCTTCAAGAGATGCTCATCTTGTGGCAGTGGCATTGCAGAAATTCGCTGCAGTTATTAAAGGCTGCAGATTTTCTGACACTTAAGATCCCATAGGGCTATTCAGACAAACGTTGTAACCTCTCCACTCTGTGGTCTCTGCCAGAGGCTCATAAATACCAACAGATATTAAAAAATCCTGTTTTCAGTTGTATTTCACAGCTTAGGCACAATGGATGTGACTTGCCCTATCAACATGACTGTGGCTCTGTTTTTCCCTCCTATAAACTCTTATCCTGGACAGGGTATGAAATGGGATGGTAAAAAGAGCAAGAAGGGTAGAGTGGTGCATGTGGGTCTGCTTAGTTACCTGGGGGTACAGACTGATGCTCTGCAGAAACAAATTGGATTCTGAACTTCAATTTGTATCACTGAAATAATCCCTGTCAAAGGAAGAGTGGGGCTGGGATCACTGCGGGGAGGTGGGATTGAATTGCCATGGTTAATCCACTTTTAGGAGATACTGTCAACTTGAAATATAACTTTAATTCTTTTTTGGAAACAGATTCTAGCACTGGAGTCTTATTTTTAGTCTCATGCTGTTCGTACGGCTGTTGTGGGGAGGATGTGGGCGTGGAGTGGGGAAGTGCGGCGGTGTCCAGGGGAGGATTGGGGTCACTGCTGTGCTGGGCTCCTCACAGGACTGGGGCGAGCACTGTCCACTTCCAGACGGGCTGGGAAGTGCTGGTCCCTGTGTTGTGCATCAAAAGCAATGTGCTTTTTCTCACTTATTGCTCTCCTTGGATTCTTGGAAGCGTGCAGGCAGCCGTACCCCGGGGCCACAGCTCTGCGCCACAGCTCTGCCAGTGCTGCGGGGCCGGTGCCCGCTTGGGCTGTTGCAAGAAATAAGTGAGAAATGCAGAAAGAGAAGTTACTGGTGCCCTCGTTGTTTTCAGTTTTCCTCAGCCTTGCCAGGAAGGCTGGGATGGTGGGTGAAGCACCCCAGGGTGCTCTCCCTCCTCTTGGGATGCCTGGTGCTGGCTGAGCCCGTGGGCTGATGCTCGCCTGTCGTGGCGCTCCGTCCTGGGTCTCCTGCCTCTGCAGGTCCTTGCTCTGGTACTCTCCTGTTTGTGTTCAAAACCTAGGATAAGTAAGAAAACAACAAACAGTCTGTAAACCGGGAGCAAAATTCTTCTGTTTGCGCAGTGTCTAACAATAGGACCTTAGTTGTGTTATTCCCATTTAATTAAATACCTTGGGGCCTGATCCTCTTTGCAGCCCGTGCCCTGGTAAATCCCCGGTGTTTGGCGAGTGCTGGGCTCGTTGTGAGCTGCTGGTTCCCAACAATGCTTGCTTGGTGTTGGGGGAAGAAGGTGCCTCTTAGATGGGCTTGCAGTGGCTGTCCCTGGGCTGGAGCCGTGTGACTCTGAGCCCTTGCCTTGCCGTAGGCTGCAGTGATGTTCTCTTGCTGCTCCTCTCCTGGGGTCTGTGCCCCTCTCTCCTGTGCAGCAAGGGAGGTACCCCCAGCTCGGTTATGAGGCCCTGTGGGGGCAGGTCCTACCTGGAGCTCTGCAGAACATACCCCTGCTGAGATCCACTCAAATGGCAGAAAATGGGAAATGGCCCAGAGTCACCTTTTGGATGGGAAGTAAATTCCCCACTGGCACTGGGGAATGGGTGAGAAGGGGCAGGGGCAGATGGGAAGAGCCCTGGGGTGCACTGGGCAGTGTGGGGCTGACCACTTGGCTGGATGCTGGAGATGGGGGGATGCTGGAGTGTGGCTTGTGGAAGATGTCCAGGTCTGGGGTGGAGGAAGCTGATTTACACTCCCCTCTTTAGGATTTGCAGCAAATGTGTAATAAAATCTATTTTTGGACACAGAGCACATCTGTGATTTTCTTTCACACTTGTGGGTTTTTTTCTTCCACAGTGTGAACCAAACATTAGTGTGTGATTGCAGTTCCTATTCTAATACTAAAGACGACTATAGGTAGGAGTTGGAAGCTGTAAACATTGTCTTTTCCCCCCAGTCCAGCTGTGCTAACCCCTGGAGAGTGAGGCTGCATGTCAGATACCTTGTACCTGGCTGCCAGCTTCTGCAGGAAGCGTTTTGCTTTCATTGATGTGACAAAAACCTGCAAGCAGCAAAGGTTGGGGCTGGGGTGTCTCTGTGACACCGGGTGGCCGTTCTGCTTGGACAAATCCCACACTTCAAAAGAGTGTGGATTTTAATGAAGCCACTTGAATTTTTCGTGAAAGTTGCCGAAATTTTATTTTGTTTGATGTGTTTAACGTGATAACAGCCTTCCATGAGCTTAGGGCCAGTTTCCCTGTAGCAGCCACATGGCAGCCCATGCTTGACCACAGAGAAGTCAAGGAAGGCTCAAATAGGGAAGCTGGAACTGTGAAAAGCTTGGGGTTGCAATCCCTTATTGGTGCTCCTTCCCTGGAACACGGGGACGCAGGAGTTTCTCAAGTTCTGGGGAATGTGGGGACACAGGGGTTTCTCAGATTCCTGTAACCATTTCTTCTCTAACGTCTCCTAACTGTAGACTTATTCCCAGAAATAGCTCAACCATTTGGCTAAAAATAAATAAAAATCAAACAAAAAGCTTGGCCTGAGATAAACAGCTGCATGGAAGCGTTCATGTGTGCAGCTGAAGTTTGGGGAAGTTGGAAATGGCTGTAGGGAGGGCTGGAAAGCACCAGTCAAACATTAACGGTAAGTGATGCTTCTAATTAAACCTGTGGCACGCCGAAACTGTTCTGTGGAGAATAAGTTGTCTTGGCTGTATTTTCTTCTTCCCTCCATGCCGCTTTTGTCCCCAGCAGGTATTTTGCTAAGAGTAGTGGTGATTGACTGGGCTGTGTGGGAAAGGTTCGGAGCTGCAGCTGAAGGCATGGCAATTTGCTTTTAATAATGAAATTTGTAAAAGCAAACAGGGCATCTATTAATAACAAGCTTTTCAGCCTTGCCTTTAATTTCATCCTGTTGCCTTTGGTTTATGCACTTCCTTTCTGATTAAAGCTGCTGTTTTCTGGCTGTAACTGTCTCTAGTGGAGAGATTTATTTTTTTTAAGCGTTAGTTAAAGGCAAAGCTGATGGAGAGCGTTCATGGGGTCTGTAAGTCAGAAGAAGCCTTCATACCCAAATTAGTTGTCATCTGCCAGTGATCATGTTTTTAGCAATGCAGGTTTGGTCCCTATGAGCATCTTCCTCCCATGGCAGCATGTTTCCATCTCTTATCCCAAATGTGTAACTCCTTGCGTTGTGGGACTGTGTTCCCTTGGGAGACCTAAACCCCACTGTCCTTGCTGAGAAAATGCTGGACTGGCCGAGTGGGGGAACGTCTCTGTGGCCAAGATGTGCCTGCCCAGGGCATTGCAGGGGTGAGGGAGTCACTGAGCTGCCTGCCTGGGGTGCCTGGGAAAGGGGAATTTTCCAAGGAGCTTGGACACGGGGTGAGAGTGTGCTGTTCACCCCTTCGCCTCTCCCCGAGACTGTTTGCTCGGGGTTTTTTCGAGGGAGTTTCCTGTGTTTAGCCGTGTGTGGGAGGCGGGTGCTGAGGCCGGAGAGCAGCAGGGAGGTTTTCCTGCACGGCTCGGGCGGTCACTCCGGTGGCCCTCTGCCCAAATGTGTCCCCTGCTGAGGGGAGAGGGCAGCAGCTCCTGCCCTGTGCCAGCACAGCCTATCCCGAAATATCTCTGCATCCAGATGGAAATCTGCTTCTCGCTGCTCATCTCAGAAACATTCCTGTGCTTGCTGAGGTCTGGGAAGGACGGGCTGTTTTTCCCGAGCAGGTTTTGCCAGTGCTATACTCAGGGTCTCGTGGGCTTCACCTGCCTGTGCTCTCCCCAGCCAGCGCACCTGTGTCCAGGCCTGGGCTCGGAGCCCTACAGGTGATGCTGCAGGAGAGCCTGGCACACATCTGCAGCTCTGCCCCTGCCAGCTCCTTCACCTCTTGCAAGTAGACAAGATTTTTTTTTTTCCCCTACTTTAATTACCAAGCAGTATTGAGGTTCAGTGGTAGGGTTTTTTAGTGTTTGCCTGGAGATTTGCAGCTTTCTCTAACTTGTGGGGGCCACGCAGATGGTGGGCTGCAGGCAGGGCTGGTCCCCAGCAGCTCGGGGTGCTGGACTGGGGCTGTGTTTGGTGGTCACCCGCTGTCGCCCAGGAGCCTCGCACCGCTGGGTTGCTGTTAGCAGTGGGCACAGTGTGAAGGACACGGTGGGGTGGGCTCTGCTCAGACCCTGTCCTGCCCTTGGGGACACTGTGCCAGTCAGAAGGGTGTCCTGCTCGTTGGAAATGGGTAACAAGGACACTGCTGCTCAGGTTGCTGATGATTGTAAGCCATTTCTGTTGTTATTATTGAAATAATTGCACAGTAATCTGGTGTAGTTCTGCTCCCCTGAGGCTCCCTGCACCCCTTCCCCAGGCTGGCTCCACGACCAGCACGCAGCCCCGGCTGCTCTCGGTGTGACCATCCCGCTGCAGTTTGCTGAACTGCTTTGAATTATCCAACACCTGCCCGGTGACTTGTTCGCTAGGTTTGCCTGAACTGGCTAACATTTGATTTGGGCAGTCAGTATTTTGCTTTTTTGCAACGAACTTGACTCCGGGACATGAGCGTGGAGCTGTTCCGCGGACTGCCTTAACCTTCCTGTGGGAGCAGGGCGATGCTGCTGCTGCCTGCACGCTGCAGGGGATGGCAGCGAGTGGCAAACTGGTTTAAAGCCTGATTTACTAACTTGTAGCCTGGGGAAACGGTGAGACTTCCCTGTTTTAAAAGGCCTCCTCTGGCTCCTGCCCTCACCTGGCTCCTGCTTGGCTGCTGGGTCAGGAAAAGCCTGTTTTGCCCAGAGGCTGCAGTGACTTCAATACAGATATGCATTAAATATACATGCATGCAATATATGCACATTAAATATGCATATAAGCAATATATAGGGATGCATTAAGTATATATATTTATTTATTTTTGCTTATGGGCTCTTTCTCAGGCCTGGCCAAAACCCAGGGAGCTGCTGGGCAGTGATTGGCACAAGGCACCACTTTGATGGCTGCAAAGTGCATTTGGATATCGAGCTGCATGCAGGACAGTGGGGTGGGGAGAGGAGCTGAGGCTCGCTGGTTGGGGGGAAGCAGTGCTAGGTTTTGCTTCTCCTCCCCTGCATCGTTTTTCATGCTCTCATGGGGATGCTCACTGCCAGAGATGCTGATCAGAACCAATACTCTCTAAAATTTTTAGCTCTTTATGCAACCCCTTCTGCACGTGATTTGCAGTTTGTCCACTCTCGTGGGCACCTGTTGCATCCTGCTGACTCCAGTGGGTTTTTTTTCCCCCAAAACTCAGTGTGTTGCTCGGGATGGAATTCCAGCTGAAGCCCATTTAGTCTAAAAGCAGATCTCCTCTGGACATCCAGCCTAATTGATAGTGCTTCAGAGGCATTTGTCCTGCCCTCCTTATGAAAGCTTAGTGCGTGATCCAGTTGTTTGTAAAGAGCTTTTTGTTTTCCTCCTGCAGCAGAAGGAGGGGCGAGCCCCTGCAAGGCTGTTCTAGCCGGGTATTTTGCTCTCAAATCAGGCTTTTCTTTGGTTTTTTCCCCCATCTTGAGCAAGATTCCTGTTAAACTCCATTGTGGCCTTTGCTGAGTAATGCTTTGCTGCAGGCTTTTTGCTCTTGTTTTCAGCTGAATTTTCAGGATCTGTAGGTGAAAGGGCTCCAGCCTTGCTTACGGAGGGCTTGGTAATTTCTTGCTCTGTGTTTTCAAAGAATCTTTTCATCTGGCATGTCTTAAAGTGTGCTGTACACCCTAACAAGATTCTGTAAGGCGACTGAAGTGGGGAACAGAGACATCGCTCACTGGGTCAGTGTAATTTGTTTGCAGTGTCGTGGCAAATGCACTGATTTGCAGAACGCAGGGATCCTCTGTTTCTTGTGCTGTAAAGGACCTAGAAAAGCTGAGTAGGATGTGCAACAGGCAAGACCAGACGATTTGAAGCGCTTCTTTGGTGCTGCAATCCAAGATCTCTTCAGCAGTAATACAAATTAAATACTGCTTGACTGCAGCGACGCTGTGCTCTGTTGCTGGAGTCTCAATTGGCTTAAGAGGGGAAAAAAATAAAAAAAAAAAAAAAAGAAAATCTCACTGCCGGGAAATTAAATGCAGGGAAAAAAAATCCACTTTTGTGAGCAGCCCTTCCATCTTTTATTATGATTTCTGTGTAATTCCTCCCCAGCATTCATACAAAGCCAAGCAGCTGCTATCTGTAGGGACTCAGACTGCGCTGGGGGGGCTCCAAAGCCAACCTTGAAACGCAGCATTAATGTCCTTTTTTTCTGTTTGCTTTGGGTGGTGTTTTGCATGCCACTTTTGTTGACTCTGAGTTGTGGAAGTTTTTTATTCCTTTTGTTTTTTTCCTCCTCCCTTACAGCTCACCTTTACTTACGTTGTTTGCTCAGGGAGGGAGCGCAGTAAAATTAGCTGTGATGCCCAGAGGGCTGCCTGCCGTCCTCCTATCAGCCAAATTAGTGTTGTGGAGTGCGTAATTTCCATGGGGTGGCTTCTCCCGGTGCAGCTGAGTGGATGGAAGTGGGACTTCCCACCTGACAAGTGCCATTCCAGTAAGGGCAGGGTGGGAAGCAGCCGGGCAGAGAGAGGAAGCCTCGGGTGAAGGAGCTTGTGTTGTGTGAGAGCAGGAACGCCCTTGCCTTGGTGCCAGGCTGGGGAAGGAGCCTGATGGGCTGGAGACAGCTGAGTGATCCCCAGGGATGCTGTCCCGCTCTCCTGCACAGGATGGGCTTGCTTCTGCAGCTGGTGGTGCTGGGGTGGGCTGGAGACGGCTGAGTGATCCCCAGGGATGCTGTCCCGCTCTCCTGCACAGGATGGGCTTGCTTCTGCAGCTGGTGGTGCTGGGGTGGGCTGGAGACGGCTGAGTGATCCCCAGGGATGCTGTCCCGCTCTCCTGCACAGGATGGGCTTGCTTCTGCAGCTGGTGGTGCTGGGGTGGGCCGCAGGGAAACCCCTTGAGCTCCAAGCCGGACATCCCAGGGCCAGCTGAAACCTCAGCTCCCTGTCCCTGCGGCTTTGCAGCTTTCCAGGCTGCTGTCCCGGGGCAGTGCTCGGTGTGGGGCTCGCTCAGCCTCTGCTCTGCCTTACCCAGCCGGAGCGGGAGCCAAAGGATTTCCTGAAGATAAACAGTTCTAGGCCACATGGTGAGGATTTCTCTCCTGACTGGGTGGATTTCACTGATCCGGTGCCCTGGTGTGACTGTGCCTGCAAGCCCCAAGGATGAATCTGTTGGTCATTGTAGTACCCAGAGATGAAAATATTCCCAGTGTGGTCTGGGTCACGTGGAGCTGGTTTGGGCTGTGGAGCAAGGGGTGAAGCAGGTGATTTCTACCTCTTTTCCCTTTTATCTCCTGCTGCTTCTGTGGGAACATTTGTCTGTAGTACAGCAAGGGGCAGAGTTAGGAAACCACAGCTTTTATGGTTTTGGAGTTGAAAAACTTGACCTGAAGCAGTGTGAGTGAGGAGCATGGGGAGAGGTGCTGGCACCTCAGGTACCCATTGTGGGGATTGAGGGCACCCCGGGATGCTGGTGCAGAACTCAGGGAGTCCCTGCAGGCTGGGCCTGCCCTCCCATCCCTCCTGGTGGCTGTTGTGTGGGAGATAGGACAGCTTCCCTGGGGAAAAGCTTGATCTGGGGGGGGTGGGTCTGGGCAGCCCTGGGCACTAGCCCTTGCTCCTGGGGTGCTGTGGTGAGGCACACCCTGGCAAGGGCAGTCTGTAGCCTCTGCCCCTGGAGCGTGGACAGCCAGGCGGGCTTGCTTCCCAGGGGAAAGGGAAGAAACTGCTCTGGGAAATGGGCTGCTCGCCAGTCAGCTGGCAGCCTGGCTCTGAAATGCTGGGAAAACTTAAAAAGGGGCAAAATGTTTGTAGGTGGCAGAGGTTGGAGTAGCGTCTGGCCGAGCTGGGATGCATAACATAGCATTTAGGGTTTGTTTCCATAACTGAAGAACTCAGGCTTTCAGAGGACCAGAAAACAACGGGAAAACCAACAAATTATAGCTCTGCTGGGTGATGCAAGCACTGACAATTGCAAACTGGGAGGTTTTTTCCGTTTTGCTCTTATTTTAATTTTTGCCAGGCCAAATCACTGCTCTGGAGAGCTTGCTGCCCTGCTAAAATAGCTCCCGATGAACAGACATATGTGCACAGCTTGAGCCGGAGAAAGGAGGGAGGAAGAGTTTTGAAGACAGGAAGACCTCGTTGTATTTGCTTTGTGACCTCTGCAAAACATTTGGCTCTTATTCAAAGTCCTTTTTCTGTTCTCGAGCCTGAAGTGTTCCTATGAGCCTGAATTTTATATGCTGGCGGCATGCTGGTCGAACTTTTCTTTTGGGCTGCCAAAAATAAAGATCTGCTGCCTGTATTTCAAGATGAGCAATGGTTTCATAACCCTGGCTGCCAACAGGGCAGGGAGAAAAAAAAGAATTGAGATACTGAAAACTTCCGAAGGTCGGTGGTTGTGTTTGAGCAGGAGCAACAGATCCTGCACAGAGCAGCAGCGCCGAGGTGATGCTGCCCCGGTTGATCCCGCCCGGGTCTGGCTCTGTTCGAAGTGCTGCCGAACAGAAGCCATGGTTGCAGGCGTTGTGGCATGTTTGCTGGGAAGAGGCAGCACTGCCTGGTTTGAGGGTAGGCTGCCTCCAGAAGGAAAAACAAAATCCGTGCCAAAAAAGGTCTTTTCAGCTGTCACCCCCGTCCACGGCTCTCCTCGAGTCCAGGATAGGGCTGGGCCCTCCTTTAAATTTATTACCTAGGGAAAAAAAACTCTTGTATTTCCTCTCTCCACCCTTATTAAATCTTTCAAGTAGCCTTTTCCCCTGTTCTCTCCCCCCGGCCCTGTCTCTGTTTTTATCAGTGCCTTTGTTGGCTAAGTCAGCTTTTCCAGGAAGCACAGCTCGGTTGGGCTCTGTGGTTCCCCAGCCCATTGTCCTTGGTGAAGGTGATCTCCCCACAAGACCATATGGTGAGGCAGCAGGTCTTTGGGACAGAGGGGACATGGGGATGGGCTCTGGCTGGCGCCCCTCGCTTGGCTGCACCTCCACTTGCGTTAAGGATGGTGTGATCTGGGTCGGTGGTGCCGTGCTAGAGCTCATCACCTACTGCTTTGTCATCTACTGCTTTATCGTCCACAGGGACGAGGTCTGGGTGTTGTGAGCCCCATCACATGCTGACTGCGGTGTGAAAAACCCCCTGGTACCAGCCCTTTTCTCATGACTCTTTTGCTCATTCTTTAGGCCGGGGGGCTCTCAAGGTTGCCCCTGCTGCCCCCCACCTTGGCTGGAGCCAGCTTAACCCAGCGGTCACTCCTCGGTGGTCATGTTTTGTCCCTGGCTGAAATATCAGCGAGAGCTTCAGCCTCAGCACAGGAGAGGGGATACTGGTTTAAATTTCAACCTTCTGTTTTCCCAAGGTACCAGCCTTCCCACCCTGCCTAGGGATGAGCAGCAGAGTCCCGTCCAGTGGGAGAGGAGATCGGGCGGTGTGGGCCTTCAGCCCTTCCTCTTGGACCTATGAGCTCTTGGTATTTCAGATGCACTGTTGGTTGGTTGGCTTTTTCCAAGGTCTGTGCATGTCATTGACCCTTTCCTGCGGGCGCAGGGAGAGCGGTGGAGTTGGTCCTGATCGATGGAGTTCTCTCTCTAAATCAGGAGATCTGCCTAAATATGTGGTCGGTGTGGGTAAGCACAGCCTGAGCTGCTGAATTATTAAGGGTATTCTCAAAGCATTGCTTGTACCCTCACAGAAATGGCTAAGGACAAAGAGTCACAGAAAAATTGGCAAGAGGGAATTTCAATTAAAAATCTATCGGCTGGGCAATGAGGTTGTGCTGAGCGACTTCCCGAGGCTGATGGATGTTTTGGGGAGGTTACGGTAAATTTATGGAGGCTTTTTAAAACTGTGGCTGTGTTTTCTTTTGTTCTTCTGAAGCTAAATGAAACGGGAGCTAGAACAGGCTGTTTTGGGAGGTGCTGTTATTTTTGCAAGCTTTTTTTGTAAATCAGGTCGCCTTCTCTACTACTTTTATGATAAATGGAACAATACAGGAGCAATTAGACTTTAAAGTATTCATGAGATCGAAGCCAAGTAATGTGATTTAATCTTTCTTTTGCATATATTTTATATAAGCTGTGATTTCATTCAAATGTTTGAGCTTTGTGCTTGTACTGTATAATTATCTCTGGGTTTAGCAGATGATTTTTTTTAAATGCCTGTGGTTTTTATTAGATCTGTTTTCTATGAGTTATTTGTGTTTACTTTGTGGCTTAAAGTTATCTTCAGCAAACATGAAAGGGGAGGTTTTTTTTACTAGTTAGTTCTGGTTTTGGTGCTTTCTGGAACTGTAGTAAATCAAATGGTGGTGGTTTTTTTCTTTTTCTTCTGCCGCTGGTTTTTTTTTCTGGAAACAGGGCCAGAAGGTAGCACAGACACTTGCTTTCCATATGGGGGATATAATTAAACACTCTGTTTTGCAGCTGCCCTAGAAATAGTCCACTTGAAGTGGCTTCTTGTCAGCGGTGACTGCAGAGCACAGGTTCACCTCTCCTGTTGAACTCGGTCTAACTCCATTAATTTTTACCCAGGCTTGCTAATTTTTACCCAGGTTTGCGACTTTTATCCGGTGCCATCTGGGTCCTGTGCGTGGTGATGTGATGGATTCCCAGAAAGCGGGGAGGGGTGGTGGAGAGAGAGGAGCCTCTCCCCATGGCAGGCGGGAGCTCTCATGCTGGGGAGGGACATTTCTGTGGGAGAAGGGCACAGAAAGAGGCACGAAGGGACAGTTGCCCGAACTCAGGCGGAGAACTTGGGGACTGCTGTGGGCTGCAAATGTAATTCTGCCATCTCTATGTGATGCTCCAATAGCTGCAAGTCATCAATATGTCGGGTCATTAATTGCATCCATGGGCGTTTTTACTCCTGGCCTGATGCCTTCAAATCATACCCGTTCTCATTTCCTCAAAGAAAAATTTATAGTGAAATGCCAAGCCTCAGGTGACCTTCCATGGGCATGGAGTTGGGCTTTTTGAGTTTGGGCAATGCAAGGAAATAGCCATTATCCCTCCTAATGCCTGGATTTCAGAAGTGCTGCTTCTGGCAGTATGTGGGCTTTGTCAAAGGTGCGAGTTTGGGAAGGTGGGGTTGCATCAAAGCATTTGACAGCAATGCATTCACGTGTGAGTTTCTCCCTGGCACGAGAAGGGTGGTGCTGCAGCAGCAGCAGCCCTTGGCCCTGCAGCAGAGCGTGTGTCCCACGTCGCCGCAGACATCCATCGCTGCAGCCGGGCACCTGGGCCTGCCTGGGGGCAGAGCCAGCACGGGCAGCCAGCTGCCAGCTTGAGGGAGGTTCCTGGCAGAACAGCCTGGCTTGCCTCATCTTTATCTCCTATGATTTGTGTTTGACTCTCTGGCGGTTGTCTTCCAGCTGAGCTCCTTCAGGAGAAATCTGGTTTGGATGCCCTGCTGAAAGATTGACTCGCTGATGGGCTTGGTTAGGCACTGGGGGAGTGGAGCAGGAGCTCTGAACTGGAGCTTGGAACATTGCAGGAGACACCTACATCTTTGGGGCTGGGCCTCAGGTGATGCAGACAGGATGGTGGCTCTGCTCAGAAATGCCTCCTTCCCTTCTTCTTCTCAGTCCTGCTGCCTGCAGTGTCCCCCTGGTGCTGCTGTGTGTCTCCCAGCTGCTGGGAGCTCTTCTGGCTTGCAGGGACGTGGTACAGCAGATGGGTCTGTGGTCACCTCCCAGCATCCCCAAATCCTCCAGGCTTGGTGGGAGAATGCAGCGTGGCTTCCCTGGCACTGTCCCGAGACCGTGACCAGTCTGACACTGCTAATCCCTGCAGACAGCTCTGCTTCTCCCAGTGCTCACCCGAGCGCCACGCCTCCGGCCCAGGGAGGTGAGAAAGTGCCTATGAGGGGAATGCAATTGTTTATTTTCTTGAATAATCCTTTTGGCAGGCTTGGCTCTAAACAGCAGGAGAAACTCTGGCTTTTGCCTGCACCAGCACACTCCAGCACTGTGGACTGTGGGCTTTGTAGAGCCCCAGCAGGCAACGAGGCAGCTGCTTGAACTGTATCCAAGTAATATTTTCTTTCTTTTTTTCTTTTTTTTTTCCCATCAGAATTAAAATTTTTGATGAAAGGCAGTCAGAAAAATCGTCTAAATCCTCTCCCTGCTAATCTGCATATTTTATAATTTTCCCCAAAGCCTGGCAGTTATTCCCTAAATCTCCCTCTAAGTCTCCGTTGAGAGCCGTGATTAAGACGTAGCAATCTATTAGCGACCCGGCGAGCGGCCCGAGCCCGGCTCGGCAAAGCGAGAGCTTTTAATTGCTGAGCTCGGCCAACACCTCTTGCTGCAGGCGTCTGCTGTGCGCTCGCTTTCTGGAGGGTGGAGGAGAGAGAGGTGTGGTGTGAAGCCTTCCAGCTTCTCGTGTGGCTGTGGGAAGGTGTGACGCTGTGGGGTGGCTGAGGAAGGGGAAGTGGAGTGCCGCGAGCGGTGGGAGCCTGGTTGGACCGTGGCGGGAGGGCTTCTCCCTCTGCAGCCCCCACGGAGGGCTGGGATGCAGCCTGGAGCTGCAGTGTCACTGTCACCGTGGCGTTGCTCGTCTCTGTAGGTGATGCTGCGGATAAATAGCTGAAGGGAGGTGAGGATGAAAGCCCTCCCAGGAGCTGGTGCTGATAACTCAGCGCGGCTTGGTCAGCCAACACGCCACGCATGGGTTTGGGTTCTCCTCTGCTCTGAGGCTTCACGTACTCCGTGCTCTCCGTGGCCAACTGTGGATAGTCAGGAAATACTCGTGGGTACTTTTCCAGAAGTGCTTTAAGCAGAACTTTGTGGTTCCCATGCCAATGCGTGCGATTGGCAAACCCTCACCCTGCTCCCTCCCAGCGCTCTGCCAGCGGCGCGGGCAGGGGAAGCTGTCGCTTCCTCCCCGTGCTGGAGGGATGCTCGCCAGGCACGCCCGGCTCCAGATCCTGGACAGGGGCACGACGGGGACCAGACGTGGGGACATTATCTCAGCCGCCTGGTACCACTGTGGCGTGGATGGATGGCTCTGCCTCTCGCTCCTGGGGCACAGGTTGGTGAGAGCACAGCTGGCACCTCCCTGATGCAGCAGATACATCAGGGAACCTTTTCTGGGTGTAGTTTCTAGTTAGGGAGAGGTGCTGTTTGCTGCTGCGGGCGGTGGTGGTGTGGCTGGGAGGATGGTGGCATTCCCTAGATGCGAGTGTGTGCCAGCCCTGCCCACGTTTGGGAGGCAGTCGCTCACTGCTGGGGTGCTGGTGGCTGCTGCTGGCTCTGTCGGGAGGTGCAGGGTTGTTGTGCAGGGCTTGAGAATCCTCCTCCTCCTCCTGCTCTAAGCATCAGCCGCTGGAGGTGTGAGGATGGCTGCAGTGAGAGCGGTCAGCACACATCCCCAAGTACAGGCATGGTGTAAAAACACTTCTTTAATTAAAGGTGCTGCAGACATGGGTGGGAAACGGGAAAGGAAGAGCTGCCGCTTCCTTTGGGCAGATCCTACTCCTGTGCAAGTGGATCCATTCAGTTGTTGCTGCTCCAGGTCCATCAGTTTTAGCTGTTTAAATTTTTGGTTTTGACGCTTTCCCCAAGCAGCAGTTAGTCCCAGGCCTTGCTGTCTTAGCATGTTTTCCTTCAGAGCACCTTTTCTCTGGCTGGGTTTTGTTTGCACCTTGACAAACTGCCTGCCATGAGCCCTTTGGTCAAGGGGATGCTGAGCCAGATCCAGGGCACTCCAGGAGCATCCGTCTGCGGCAGGCTGAGCCTCGCTGGGCAGCTGACACGGGACAGGGATTTGGCATTTTTGACACCTGCTCTGGTGGGGTTTCAAAGCAAGCAAGCTGTAGGGTTGAGGATTAGTGTGGCTAAGTGGAGTATGAGCAGTATCCGCTGGTGTTTTAGCAGCCCTGCTGCCTGCTAATGCCCTTGAACCATAAACTGTGACAAATGTCTTCTCTATTAATGTTTAAAAATTCAAAACCTTAGCTCTAAGGAAACCTTACTCTGGTCTAACACCACTCTTTCCCCATTTGCTTTTAGTGGGCATTTTAAATTCAGTGTGTAATTTTAAGTTCAGCATCACAAAATGCGTCCTGGTGCCAGCCAGGTCTTCTCCCTTGGCTGTGAGCATCTGCGGCAAGGACACTTTGTTATGTGGAAGGGGGAACCTGGACAGAATGAAAAGCTGATTTTTAAACTGTTGTACAGTTCTGTTGTTTTTGAAAATAAAGTTTTCTCATCCACTGAGAAACTTGAGTGTGCTGTGCGGGCCAGAGCTGGAGGCTGATGGAGACAGAGCTCACAGCGCTGCCTCATCCACCCCAGAGCTTCCAGTGGGCTGCGGGCACTGGTGGGGACCTGCCCGGCCTGGGCTTTGTCACAACTTGACAAAGGTTTTGAAAGAAGTTACAAGGAGTTGTAACTTTGACGTTTCAGGGTTACATTGAAATAGAGGAGCTCTGATACTTTTGGTGCATTCAGATACTTTGTTTGCTATGCGTTAGCATCCTCCTCGCTGGATCAGGAGGGTCTGTGTGTCGTTTGCAGGGTGCTGTCCCCTCCCCTGGGTGGCCTGGCAGGGCTGTGGGGTGGCTGGGTCTCTGCTGGAGCCCTGTGCTGCTGATCGCAGGTGGCTCGTGGCTCAGTGCGAGGGCTGCTGTCCTCCTGCGGAGCAGCCCTGCTTCCCTGACGGGGTTATTCCGCTGCGGGGCCGTGGGGCTGTCATCGTGATGGGAGCCTGACACTCACTTGTGACATCTCATTCTGCTTTAAATTAACCCCCCAGCAAGCCCAGCTGGCTTCCCAGCACCCTGTGTGTCCTCTTGAGGAGTTTGTGATGGGAAACTGTCTGCTTCATTATTCGTAATTTTAGCTGAGATTTTTAAATAGCACAAGTAGACCCTTTTGGTTTTCTGAGCTAAGTGCTAAATCTGTGTGTACCAGTGTGGTGGTGAGACATTCTGCATGGGCTTGAGGGCTGGACAGAAGAGTGAGTGTAAGGGAGGGTGCAGTTTCCATCGTCCTCCATGCAGTGAATAAACCCAGAGCTGAAGGATTCTCCAGGTCAGGACTAGGGAGAGATGTATAGATGATAAATTAATATTCCTGATAACTCAAAGTGCTGGATGAAGACATATTCTCCTTCAGGAAGGAAAAATAACCTGGCACAGGCTGCACATACAGGCAGCAGTTGCACAGGGCAGGAGTGCAGTGACCTGTCCTGGTGGGGTGTAGGGTGGGCTGTGGTCCTGGGAGCTGATGGCTGAGCAAAGGTGTGTCTCAGGCTCAGCCTGGCCTTACTTTTGCTGAATGACCTTATGTGTTCTTCATTCTCCATGCTTTGGCTGGGGCAGAGAGGTGAATTTTTGAGTTCCAGCTGCGTTATTTCCAACAAGCGGCACGGTACCTTGAGAAGCTGGAAGCTATTAACACAAATATTTAAGTTATGTTGAGCTAAAAGCTGTTTTTTCCTTCTCCTGGCTGCCCCGACAGTGTGCTGGGGAGGAGAAGCGGGTGGGGACACGCACCGTGGTGGTCGGGCACCGCCCCGTTTCGGACACCGAGGCGTACGTGGCACAGAAGTTCTGCGACAACAGGATCGTCTCCTCCAAGGTGAGCTCGTCCAGCTGCACCCTGTGCATGGTTTCTGCTCCTGTACTCACCCTGCTTTCCTTTGGTGGTGGGTTTTGAAACTGAGGGGCTCTGAATTCCTCCAGGGTGGGTGTAAAGGTCCCTCTGCAAGTGGAGCAGCCTGGTACAGCCCTTACACACAGCTCCAGTCCCTCTCTTAGTCTTTTCTTCACCCTAAAAATGCCAGTGAGGGCATGTACAAGTGCCTTTCTTGTGGGCTGGATGAGAGCAAAGCACATGGACACATTGGTTTTGTGGGCTTGGGGGGTTTTTTTGGTGTGTTTTTTTAAAGTCTTCTGGCATTCCCTTTGGGTAGAAAAGACAGGTTACGTATCATACAGCATGAGATAACAGCAACTCAAATTTGCAAAAGGGAATGGGATTATTTTATAAAGGGACATAAAAATATGATTCCCTTTTTTTTTTTCTGGTTCTGTGGAATTTTTCTCTCTTGAGATAGGGCAAAAATAACCATGCTCTGTTTATCCCTTTGGATGAAAGGGGGGGAAACATTCATATGGTATTAATGCAGCTTTTGTTTATGGTGGAAAACTGTGATGACACCCATCTGCCTTCTGCTTAGCTTTTTTCCATGACATTCATGAAGCTATTTCAAAAGATTTGAAGCCAATTCGAGTAAAATATCAAACAAGTGGCATTCCATATTGTCAACACAGCTGGATACGTATCCCAGTGCTCAGGATTCATGATGCTCAGCATACACTCAGGCTTCACTTTTGCTGTACTTGAGCTCTAAGGGGGTTTTTCCCTCCTTTCTTTTTTTGTACATCTTGGATCTTATCTGTTTTTATATGTCTGAGTTTATTTTTGGGAAAAGTTTTAAGTCTGTCCATGTTTAACTTGTGTAGCGTTCCCATTGACGTTTCCCTGGCACGCAGGAGGGGCCTTCAGTGAGGACACCTTCCCCCGTCTCAGCTCCCTCTCTGAAAAATGGTTTGGTTTAGCACTAATTTTAGTTCTTCCTTGATTTAGTTTTGAATGTTGTGTCCTTGCTCTTTTTTTCCATTTATGTTTGCTAGGCCTGGGACCTGACCAGTCTCTTTTATAATTAAATGGATGTTGGTCTTGAGAGTTGGCTGCTTGTTCTTTCTTATTCCAGACAGACTGAAAGATAGATATTAGACCCATTATTTTCCATGTTGTTCTTAAATTCAACATGCTTTCCAAAGTAAATGAAATGATTCAGCAGCCTTCTTAAAATTATAATGAAGCACAACCTGATACTGAATTTGTATGGGCAGCATGGCTTTTTTTTTTTTTTTTCCCCCAACAAAAGCAGCTCCAAGATGGTTTTGGGAATTTGGAAGAAATACATCCACTGTACATTATGTTGTGATGAAATCACGTGTCCTCAAATGCCTTTCTAGAAGTTGTCAGTGAGACACTTCCAATGGTGCAGGGCTCCAGCAGAGAGAGCTGGAGCTGGAAGCCAAAGCAGGAGCTCGGTGGCATCTCCAGCTGCAGTGTGCTCCTGGGGCTAGGGTGGGACCTGGGTGTGTGCCTGGAGCCCCCCAGGGCTGCTCAGCTGCCTCGCTGTGCTTCCCTTGCCCTGTGAAAGGGGAGCTCCTCTCCTCCTCGGTGCAGGTCGTTCCCATTTGGTAGCTCTGGTCCCTGCCAGCCTCGTGCCTCGGTCTGTTTGTGAGTCCCCCTCTCTCCCCACAGTACACCCTCTGGAATTTCCTCCCGAAGAACCTTTTTGAGCAGTTTAGAAGAATTGCCAACTTCTACTTCCTCATCATCTTCCTCGTGCAGGTAAGAGCTCTGATGCTGAGAGCGAGTTTTGTTTAGGCACTGATGTTAAACACAGCTTGAACGAGAATTGAGGTTTAAAACTGTTCGTGCTTATAAGAGGTTTGGAATTTTTTGAGTTGGAAGCTGTGTTATAATTTTGCCACACCATTCAGGGCATCAAAATAATTAAAATATCTGTGCCTGTCTGAGGTGGGGTTTGAATGACTGCTGAAACATTGAAAAACCATCTTGATTCTAACTGTTATGACCATTCAACCACTGAAAATACACTTGATGCTACACAATTAAGATCTATTTTTTTGTCACTATTACTGCTTCTGTTTCATAACTGTATATTTCCCCAAGTGATGTGATATTTTTATGTCTCAGATATCATGAGTTTCAAAAGGCAAGCAGGAGAGATAGGATGTACTCAGTAAAATTCAGAAAATGCATAGGATGAGGTTTGGAAACCTGAAGCTTCAGGAAGTTGCTCTGCATGGGCAAAACAGCAAATTTATTACAGGCACAAACTTCTCCTGCTCTGCTTTGTGGCTTGAGTGAAGGGGCAGCTCCTGAGGGATACTCATTTTCTGTTCTGTCATCCAAGAAAAGCAAGCTGTCAAAATGCGCTGGGGCAAAGGGAGCTTGGGAGAATCACTGCAGTGCCTTTGCTCACCTTTTAAATCCTCAGGCCTGGGGCTCAGCACGCTCAGCTCTAGGTCTGGAAATAGGCACCAGAGCTCTACCCCAGAACAAAAAGGCATCGTGTGGCTTCTGCTGGGTTCTGGTGGGTCAGGACTGGGATGTCACTCTCTCCCAGGCTGCCTGTTTAAAAGATGAGTGCCTGAACTGTTTGAGCCGTGCAGTGAAGGGTTCTGATTCACAGTGGCTTTGGTGGCTGCTGCAGGAGCGGGGATCCCGAGACACGGCCGTGTGGCTCCTCCTGGCAGTGTGACATGAAAGGCCAATTTACTCCGGCATCAGCTGGCTTGCCTCCATCTCTTCATTTTGCTGGCGTTGCTCCATTTTGTCAGACCCAATTTGTAATTTGCCTTGAACTGAAGCGATACCCTGGAGTCAGGATGTCCTTTTTGTGTAGCTGGCCACTTAGTGACGTGCTATTACATTTTATCTATTGACCCTCTGGCCGTGGAGAGCATGAAATATTCCTGATTATAGTTGCAAAACGAGTTTCAGTCTAGCTGCTTGCCCATTTTAGGCACAGGTCTGTGCAGGTGAGAGGAGAGCCTGGCTGTTCCTCCTTGTTTTTATTCTGTGAGCACCTCTAAAATCAGGAAGCAGCCCTCATGGTCTATCAGAGAAAACACAAACCCAACTGTGCAAAAGCCAGCCTGACAGCACTGATCCCCTGGCTGCTGTATAGAGCAGCCACCTGCCCCCAGGTGCTTGTCACTCTGGAGATGTCGCTTGCCTTAAAAAGGCACTCAGGGCCACTCCGTTCATTTTAAATACCAAGGGTTATACCTTGAAAAATGCCATCTATATCTTAAATGTTCATGCTTGTCTTTAAATTTCTTCAAATGAATGGGGTTGTCCTACGTGGCTGCTGCACGAGGAGTGTCACAGCGCTCGGGGAATTGCCTGGTGCCTCTGCTCTGCCTGTTGTGAAACGCTTTATCAAAACATCTATTACTCTGTGACTCCAGATCCAGCTCTTTGTAAGACAAAGTACATGCATTAAACATAAAACGCGTGGCACGCAAACAGGGATACAAATAGCTGTGCCTTTGGTTCATCTGTTGCAGCGCTCACAGGAACCCGCAGGGAATCTCCCCGTGGAAGGGGCTGGAGCACAGTCCCAGCGTGTTTGGGGTCAAACCAAGCTGGTGGCCATAAGCTGTTTCAGGAGGCAGCAGGAATGAGAAGTGTCCCTTTGAGGAGGAAAGTCTGGTCCTTAGTGTCCTGAGGAATCTCGTGAGAAGGAACTGTTAAGTAACAGGAGGACTTTGTCACTTTTAAGTGGATTCAAATTAATCTGTTGAAGTCCTAAAGCAGTTCAGAAACAGTTTCAGATGAGTCTGCCTTTGTCCTGGCTCGTTGCTTGTGTGTCACTCAGCTTTTCACCAGGCACAAAGGGGAAGAGCAGTGTCCAGCCAGGGGATTTTTGCGAGGAGTCCAAACTCCAAATACGTATGTGAATTATTCCAGGCACTTCATCTGATATTTGTGTCCCTATATCTGTAATCCTACACCTGTGTAGACAGAAAGGGTATTGTTTTTTTACATAAATACACACAACTACATCTTGTCCAGTGCAGGAAACTCTCCTGCTGGGCAGCAGGAGGTCCTCAACTTTGCCCTTCTCAGCAGAAAGCCAAAGTTCTTCTTGGATTCCCAAGACCTGTCCAATTTCTCCAAGGTAACTTTTGGCTGACTGGCCAAAACTCCATGATACTCACCCCAGTGAGTGGCCATCATTTGTGCTGTGTGCAGTGTGTCTGTGTGACACTTGGCACTACCCTCACTCCAGGCTGCTCCTCCAAAGTGTGGTTGCTACCAGACTTTCTGCTTGGCAACATTTGACACCCATTTGAGTGAGCCAGGGCTTTGTGTGCCTGGAAATATTTTTGGTGTTTATCTTGGTTTACTCTCCTGCTACTTGACTCATATGCCACTTATCTGGCTGCTTCTTGTGGTGTATCTGCTCCACTTCAGAATCTTCTGGCTTTTCTCTCTGGGTTCAGTGGTGCAGGGTAATATTGCAGTGTGCAGCATTTCGTAGTCAAAAATTGTCCACGTAGCTGATAAGAGGAGTCCTGTCCTTAACACAGCTTTTTACAGGCAGCTTGAAACAATAAATATCCAGATACTGCTGTTTGTGAGCGTGCTGGGGAAGCACAAACAAGAGACAAAGTCCCTTTGTGGGGACACAAAGCCTTTCTGCTGAGTTTCCCCATCCCTTTCATCGCAGCCCTCATCATCTGCCTCTCGTGCTCCCATTCTCTCCAGGAACAGCAGGAAAAGTGACCGATTTATGGTGCACTGGTTTGGGAGGGGGAAGGTGTTCCCTCCCACTTGTGAACCTGTTCTGCCATCCTTACCCTGTGGGCCGAGGCCTGGTTCAGTCAGAAGGAACAGCCTGAGGGTTTAATTAGTGATCAAGGGGCTCGGTCCTTACCGTGGTGCTGGCTCGAGCACTGCAGTGAGCTCAGGAGGGATCCAGCTCTCTGCCCCAAGGCCCCTGCGCAGCCATGGCACTTAAATCATGCTCTGAACTCCAAATTTGAGAGCTTAAAGACAAAGCCTGGATTTCTCTTTCACTTAAATATTCATGTTCTGTTCTGCAGTATATTTCATAGGTAATCTGGGCTGGTGGGTGTTATTTTTAGCCTCCAAGTGTCAGTGGTTCAAGATGACTGGTGCTGCCCTCCCCTTCATATCCAGCCCTTCCTTCCCTTTCTCCTCTGCTGGGCTCTGACTTGCCCCCAGTGGGATAAGCACCTTTCCCCCCCCATAACCAAAGTTTTGGTTTCTTCTGCTGCCTGAAAATCAGGGCTCAGCAATACCTTTTTCTCTCTGCAGGTGATAGTGGACACCCCAACCAGCCCGGTGACCAGTGGCCTCCCGCTCTTCTTTGTCATCACGGTCACAGCTATCAAACAGGTACAGGTGTCAGCGTGGGGAGGAGAAGATGCTCTTTGGGGCACGTAGAGAAAATGATGAACATGTATTTAAATATACTCAGAAGCCACCATCATGTGCTGCAGGTTTGGTGCACCCTTCTCAGAGGGTGAGACGTGCACTGGTGCTTTTCAAGAGAGGCTGCATTTTGAGTGTGGTTATTGGTGTCTCCTGTTTTGGCAATGCAAAAACACCCCTGTGCTGTGCCCTGAGGGTCAGTAAAGCTTTCTGCTGTAGTTCTGGTGTTGCTTGAATGTTTTTCCTCTTTTTAGAAGAGCTCTCTGAGTCCTTGCAGAGACGTGCTCCAAATATAGCCCACGCTCTGCTCCCATGTTGGTAGGTGGAAAGGACAGGTTCTGTTCAGCCACTCAGCTAGCCCTGAAAACATGTAGTCCTCATCTTCCTGCAGTGTTAAAAGACCTTTTTCCTCCCCTCACAGGCACACATGCCATTTAAGATTTCCTGATTGAATAATAAAAGAAGTTTCTTCTACGGGGGCCGGAAAGGGAGAGCTAGAATAAAATCTATCTGCTTCAAATCTCAATGTTTTATTCTTCCAGTAAAGGCTGAAGAGGAAGAGTCTCATCCTGCGTTACCATAGGAAAGAGTTGCAGGCTGCTGAGTGTATTATTCATGTTATCAGTCTGTTCTTGCCAACGCTGAGAATAATGGAAACGAGTTACAGTAGTTTAGCTGCTCGTTGCATGCCCCACATATAAATTATTTTTATGTGTTATTTTAATCTGTTCTGAATCTGTCAAATATGCATATGAAGTTTTTAAAATAAATTGATTCAGTCGGAGCTACTCTGGTTGATGTTTTGTCAGGCATGAAGGAGGTCTGAGGACCGGTTGCCTTATTCATGGTTTTAATGTGTCCCTCTCCTCCTCACCCCTCCCTTTTCATTAGTTCACTCGCCTCCTTACGAGTTTGTGTTCCTGTGTCTGTGTGCCTTAGGGGTACGAGGACTGGCTGAGGCACCGAGCTGACAACGAGGTGAACAAAAGCAACGTCTTTGTTGTCGAAAATGCAAAGCAAGTGCGGAAAGAGAGTGAAAAAATCAAGGTAACTGTTAACAGAGAGCTCGTGTGTGTGTTACCACTGAGGCTGATGGGACACAGAGGTGTGTGCTGAGGGGACAGGGGCAGGGGAGGAGGGGTGTGCTGGGTTAGAGCTGCCCCAGCGTGCTCACTTTCAGATGAGATGCTCTGAGAGCTGTTCCCAGTTAAGGAGTGAAGCTGCCTTTGATTGCTTTTGAAAAGCTGTCTTACAAAAGCTGTACCGGGGCTGACAAGTGACAGATCTGTCAGCGTTTTGCACTTCTCCAGGACAGGCAGTCCTCTTCTATTTCCAACTCTCCCAAGGACACCAGGAAAGTACACTTAGCTTTGACGTTAATTTATCACACCGCACTTCAGGCAAGCACAGTCTCTTGCTCCATCAAGATTTAGCAGAGAAATAAATACTAACTGTGCCACGTGGGTGCCCCGAGTCGGTGCGGGCTGCATCGCCCCGCCAGGCTGTGGAGTGATGCCCAGGGATCCATGCGCCTCTTGGACCCCAGCTTACCTTTTAGCCAAAGGATTTCTTCTAGGCTTTGAGAGAAGCTAAATCATGACCATCTCATAACAACTGAGAGGACTTCTCATGCGAGTGTCTCCTTTCTTCCAGGTTGGGGACATAGTAGAAGTGAAAGCAGATGAGACCTTCCCCTGTGACTTGATCTTTCTGGCCTCCAGCAGCATTGATGGGACCTGTTATGTCACTACAGCGAGCCTCGATGGCGAGTCCAATTTCAAGGTAAGGGGGCTGGGTGGGTGGGGCAGCGTGTGGGAGCTGCTGCTGGGGTGCCTGGGGGTGCCACTGCTTGCACGGTGGGGCTGTGTTTAACTGAGGGCGCTGCCACGGAGCCCATCCCTGTGGCTGCGTGGCTCTTTAACAGCTCTTGCCTCCTGTCGGCTTCCAGTGCGTCAGCAGCGAAGCCCTCGGGGATTGTTTGTGCTCTGTTGTGTCTCCGAGGGCCGTTTCTGCTGGCGCTGCCCCAAATTGGATTGCTGTTTATCGATACAGCCTCGCTGCCCATCGCAGGAAGGGTTAGAGCTTCCCTGCTCCAGCCACACTTTGGGAGCAGTGCCTGCAGCTCTCCAGCTCCTTTCCAGCACCTGCTCATGCTCCTGTTACTTAACCAAGCATTTCCAGTGAGACTGGGGGCTTTTTGGAGGCAGTATGTGTAGATTCATTTGGGGAATTTTTCAGCAGCGTGAGAAAAGCATCACTTGTGGGATTTTCTCTCCCTTTCCCTGAAGCAAGCAGTGAAATGTAATACTAGTCTTGCTCAGGGTGAATATCTTCAGTTTATTTTCTTTCTTTCTCTATCTCCCCTTCTCTAAACTAGGGAAAGAAACAACAACAAAAAACTTATATACGTCAGAAGACATGAACATTTGGTTGCACTTGAGTTTGATAAATATTTATACAGATACTAGCAGCTGCAGTAGTAAGACTGGAAGATACTTTAAAATGACATGATTCATTCCAGCATACTCTGAAGTCAGTGGGAATACCGCTGTGGATCTGATATGTTTATCTGGGATTCGTGGCTTTTCTCTATGGGCAGCTCTTAATTGGCACCTGTGTAGGATAACCTGTGTAGGAGCTGGTGCACAGTACTGGTCCCACTAGTGAGGAGGAGTTGGAGCTCTGAAGTGGCTTGAGGCTAAAAATAGCTGACCACGTTAAAAGGCTGTTGCTTATTTGTGTCAGGTGTATTATATGCATGAGTTCACGTTACTTTTGCAGAGTCTGGGCTCTCACTAACTTGTGAGTCTGGAGATGCGATGCTGAGTTTCTATATCAAGCACTGTGGTGTTTTTTTCTTGGTTTGGGGGCTGTCTCCTGTTTCATGACGAGGTGAAGATGAGTTTGAAGGGGAAGAGGGAATAGAAAAGCCAGCTCTGTTTGGGGAAACAGATCTAACATTACAAACCAGGGTTTGCTGCAAAAGCGGGGTGAGAGAAGCACGCTTGGGTAATCACCAGACCTCATCTGCAGGGATATCTGCTGCCTTCTTGGTGGGGATTTTTCTGGTATTTGGGGCATGTCAGGCTGAGGTATGGGAAAGGTGCCTGATTAAGTGGAACTGGAATAGAACTGTAAAAGAGATTTTGTCAGGGCTCTGTCTTTGAAGCACAGATCTTTGGCCATACGTTAGCTGAAAGAACACGTGTTTTCTAAATACACTAAAGGATGTAAAGATCGTGGAATTGATTGGGAGGCAGCTTTGAAGTATCTCTCAGTAATTGCACGGTGTCTCTGCTAATGGGAGCAGTGCAAAAACCCCGCACAAGGGCTGGGTTTGGTACTGGGCACTGCAGGAGCAGTTTTGACTCGTGCCTGACAAAAGCTGTGATCTGCACTGGAGATCCGTGTGTGCTTGGGCACTGTCAGCTGGAAAAGGCAGGCAGGTGACCAAAGCAGCACGGAGGTGGGGATTTCTGCTGCCACGACTGCAGCGGGTGTAGCGTGGCGGTGCCTCCCGGGATGCGCAGGGAAGGGGATGCAAACGTAAGGAGTGGAGGAAGCGTTTTAATGAATTTGTTTATGAAGATGGATTGAGGCAGCCTGCCGTGCAGCCCGCCGTGACTTGGAGCTCTGAGCAGCTCCTATAAATAGAGCCTGAAAGGCAGCGAGCAGATCCTTTGTGGGCTTTTCAGTTAATTATGAGAGATGAACCTTTGCAGCAGCAGCTGCTAAAAATAGCTCGGAGTCTGCCGGTGCTCCGCCTGATCCCTGGTGCTGGAGCTCGTGTCTGGTTACTGCCAGGAGCCAGGGCAGGTGGTCCCCAAGAGCCCCTTCTTCACGGGGCACCTGCAGCCTCCCCTCCACCCCACCCAGGGCAAGTCCCCAGGGAAAACCAGGGATGCTCTGCTCTTTCAGTGGGTGCCTTCCTGAGAGACACCCCTCAGCTCCTTGCTGCTGTGGCTTCCCCTAAGCTTTGGTGACTTCATTCTTTCTCTGAGAGATGCTTCAGCTGCTCTGTGGGAGCGTGGCGAGGGCTCGGGAGAGCTGCTGGTGCTGGCAAGCTTGTGCATGGTGGCATTTTAAGTGATGGGGTATAAAACTTGGGGATGGGAGTGTTGCTGGGGCTCGTGGTGACGCTGCCTGTGCTCCTGTGCCCAGACTCACTACGCAGTGCGGGACACCACCGTGCTCTGCACCGATGAGGCCATCGACACCCTCACTGCCACAATCGAGTGTGAACAGCCCCAGCCTGACCTCTACAAGTGAGTCTGCCCGTCCTGCGTCTCCCCCTGCCCGTCCTGCGTCTCCCCCTGCCCGTCCTGCATCCCCCTCTGCCCGTCCTGCATCCCCCTCTGCCCGTCCTGCATCCCCCTCTGCCCGTCCTGCATCCCCCTGCCCATCCTGCCCCACAGCTGCCCGGTGTCATCTCCCTGCAGACACCTCAGCACCATCCCTTGGGGGATCTGCAGTTCAGCAAAGCAAAGGCCATCCTCTTTTCATCAGAGACCAAGAGGTGTCTCAAGGCAGTGATAAGCTACCGGGCCCCTTCTGTGTGAGGATGGCAAAGTCTTCAAAGCTCAGTGTCTTTGCAGAAAAGCCTCCCTTGTGCAACACTTGTCATGGTATAATGAGCGGGTTTTTGTCAGCTCAGCAGTAACAATGGTCCATGCACCTATTTTTAGGCCACTCTACCTCCCAAGTAAAATGCCATGGGCTGAATGACTTCCAGGAGTGAGTGGTCTGTGTGGTTAAATCCCTCGAGGGAGGTTTGCTGGGGTGTGTTGCAGTCTGTCATGGGGATGTGCTGGAGTGTGTAGGCACCAGGGCACCCCTGAGCATGGGAAATGTGTGGCTTCTCCCTGTCCTGAGCACAGACACCCCTCTGAAACGTTAAACTCTCAAATTCACTTGTTTCTGGGTTTGCATCCATTTCCTGACAATGAATTTTCTTTAGTGTGTTTGTAATACAAGTTTCTCATATTTTTATTACAGATTTGTTGGGAGAATTATCATCTACAGAAGTAACCAAGAGCCCGTAGCCAGGTTGGTCTTGCAGCTGTCTGCTGGCCCTCCTCAGAGGGGTTGGGCATCTGCAGAGAATTTCAAGGGTCTGAGCTTGTGCTGCCATCATTTGGGAATGGTTTATTTTTTCTTTAACCATTCCAAAGATTTCATTCTAAAAGGAGGCCTCCCTTCTGCCATCCTGTGATTTGTTTGAGCCCCTTTTGGGGAAGCAGTGCAGGACCACCTGGTAATGTCCTACCCTGCTGATGGGGCACAAATTTACCAGGCAATTACAAAATATTGTCATTCAAAGGTAAGCAAAAGCTTAAACATCAACCAGAGTGCTTCAGGGGAAAAAAAGCAAATAATGTTCATAAGCCATCAAAAAGAGTTGGCTCTCACCAGAGCATTCTTGGATGGGTTTTGTGCTGTGGTGGGTCTGTTCCTACCCTGGAAGCAACAGAGGGTCATTGGGGGTTTCAAAGAGAAATAAAAACACAACTGGGGCTGTCAGCTTTGATGGTGCCAGTGATTGACTGGGATGGAATGGACAGGCTTCTGATGATTTTAACACTGTATTTTTATAAAAGTACTGGAACATACTAGATCTGAACATTTTGCACTTATTCCTCAGAAGCCTTACTGAAAATCCCCCAATAAGAGGGGAACTTTGTGCACTGGGGTAGTATTTGTAAAATGAAATGGAAATGTAATTATATAAAGAGAAAAACAAACTCAGGCAAGGCCCCATTTAACATGCAAGTTGTGTAATCAGATCTAAGGAACCTTTGTTTATCTTTATAACCTATTTCTGATGCTAATTTATAAAGTAGTTTGAGTGTTCTTTGAGTGATGTAATGTTATAATTTCTTTTATGTTTAGGTCTTTGGGTCCTGAAAACCTGCTATTGAAAGGTGCTACCCTCAAAAATACCAAGAAGATTTATGGTGAAGTTATTTTTGTTTATTTATTTAAATAGCTCTGATAAATAATGACAAATGTAGATGTTCACAAGTAAATCTGGAGAGGGAGCATACCTCTCTACAGCCTGTCTGCCTGGGCTGTACAGCTGCAGTTCTCATGCGAGCTGATTGCAGCGTGGCCGGGGTGAAATTAGGAGGCTCAGGTTCTATCTGCAGGGCTGCCCTGCTGTGCAGGTGGTGTTAATGCACCAGAGCAAGTCTTCCTTTTTGCCTGAGACACGATGAGCAAGGAGTTGTTCCCAAATCCTTTGCTGGGAGCACAGTCTCAGACACTGTTTTTGGGAGACTGGTGCTGTTCCCGGCTGTGTGTGGTCCGTGGGCTCCTGCTCAGTGCTCTGGGATGCAGCAGTTGCGTTGCTGAGCAGCCTCAGAGGTTTCTGGAGCTGAGCAGTGCTTGGGTAATGCCTCTTTCTCCAGCTGGGACTGGAGTTTGATGTAAACACCGATGCCCCTGATGGCCAAGTGCCAGCTGGGTCCCTGCGGGGCTGCGAGTCCCTTATGAGCCCTGCTTTGATACCCTGCAGGAGTTGCAGTCTATACTGGAATGGAAACAAAAATGGCTCTGAACTACCAAGGGAAATCTCAGAAACGGTCTGCAGTAGAAAAGTGAGTATTTATGTTCAGAAAAAAATCAGTAAAACCTGTTGGGTTTGGGTTTGTTTTTAACGGATGACTTGTACAGAAATAATCCCCTAATCTGCTGCCTTTTGTTTCAGATGCTCTCTGATTGCATAGAAAAATCTGGGTATTTGCTAAAGCATGTCTTGCAAGAAGCAGCATCATTTAGTAGCTTTTTTTATTTAAAAACAAAATTAAGAAATGTTTAAATATGAACCTGACCCTGAATATCAGCAGTGTCAAAAGCACTTGTTCTGTAATTCCCTCCTTAAAAGTAAGGAAGTCTTGCTCCTGTCTATTTACGTGCTTTTCTGTATAAAAATAGCTGCAAGAATTTAAAAAAAAGAAACCTGTTTTTCAGATCTATCAACGCTTTCTTGATAGTGTATTTGTGTATCCTGTTGGGCAAGGCCACCGTGTGCACGACTCTGAAATACGTCTGGCAGAGTAATCCATTTAATGATGAGCCTTGGTACAACGAAAAGACTAAAAAAGAGAGAGAGACGTTCAAGGTAAGTGGATTTGTATTTCAGCACCTCCTCCAGCTTTACTTACTCTGACTGTTTTGTTTAATCTGATAGTGCCTGCTGCCAGCCCTGGGAGTCCTGTTTGCTCACAGAAAGTGCTGTTGTTTCCTTCGGTCTCTCCTGCTGTTTGTGTTTCTTTTGTGCCTCTCTCATGCTTGTGCACAGTGATACTTGTGTGGAGTAGGGCCAAGCATAAATAAATACAATATAATATAGAAATGCAGCTGATTTAACCTGGGTCCTTATCTGAACTCGAGCTGTCTTTCAGCTTTGAATAGGTAAACTTAAATTGAGGCCATGTCAACCAGTTTCTTAAACCTGCCGAGACGTGGGCAGTGAAGCCTGAGCGAGCGAGTGTGAGCGTGTAGGGATCTGTATGTGACGGGTTCTTGAGGAGGACTCACAGCGATGTCACTTGCTCCCTTGCCACAGCCTGACTGGTCTCGAGCCACCTGCTCCTTTTTTCCAGTTAGTTGGGATCAGGACGAGCTTGTAGCAGTATATTCCTAAGAGGAATAAGCTGGGATGAAACATTGTTTTGGTCACTTTGAAGCAGCGAGATGTGCTCATGTACCTGGTAGATCTGCAGAAGGCAGTGAGATTTCCTGTGCCAAAGGAAAATGGGATTTAGCCCTGTATCTTGGCTGTATTCATTTTCATGTTGTTTTTTTCTATGTAACCTTTGAAGAGAAGCTGTCTAGAATCCCTGAGGTGTTGCTGTGAAGTGTCTCTGTGTCTTGACAGCCACAGGCTGCATCTTCTCCCCTTTCCTTTGCAGGTCTTGCGGATGTTCACGGACTTCCTGTCGTTTATGGTCCTCTTCAACTTTATTATCCCTGTCTCCATGTACGTTACAGTCGAGATGCAGAAGTTCTTGGGCTCCTTCTTCATCTCTTGGGACAAGGAGATGTATGATGAAGAAATACAAGAGGGAGCGTTGGTGAACACCTCGGACCTGAACGAAGAGCTGGGGCAGGTCAGAGCGTGCTGCCTTTGCATCTGTTTGGATGAAAATGTGGCTGAAAGTGCCCTCCCTGCTTAGGAGCCCTTGTTGTGGCAATCCCCCGCGGTCCCCTCGGGCCAGAGCTTCACCCGCTTTGGTGGCACTTTCCATTTAATGTGATTGCACTCGCTCTGCGAAACAGATAAGGTTATAAATAGTGCATGAAAGAGCAGGAATTGGGTCACGCCAATTGTTTCCATATTGGGGAATATCAGGCGCAGCTCTCTGCGTGTCAGGGTGCTTTGCTTTCACTGCTTCAATTAAAAATTAAAAATCCTCTGTCTCTTTGAGGATTAATGAAAATGTCTGCCCAGTCATCTCCCTGGGCGTGCAGAGCACGTGCAGCCGTGCTGCTGCTGCTTTGCTGGGGCACCTAGACAGCTCAGGCTTCCCTTTCTGATCTGCACCGGGAGAGACGAGTGCAGGGGACGTGTAGTGCCTCCTGCTTTTGGTTTTGTTTTAAAAACAATAATAAAAATGTACTTGGAGTAGCAATTAGCTAATGGAAATACAGCAGCAAGGTGAAAATCCCCCAAAGGCGGCAGCAGACCTGCAGCAGCAGGTCTATAAGCACTAGGGCTATAGCAAAGGACCCAAGAAGGAGGGTGAGGGGAAAGTGAAGAGCCTGGAGACAGATTTTGGGTCTTCAGAAGCTGCCTCCTGCCACCTATGCAACAGGCAGAAAGACAAAGGAGCTGCTCTGAGGAGCAGAGTAGCAGAACTACACAGAGATGTAGTGGGGCACCTGCATCTTTTCTTCAGAGTCGGGTTAGGATAGCAGCCAAGGGCTCTCCAGCATTGGCACAGATACGTTAAAATGCCCCAGCCTCTGTTTTTGGGGGCTCCTTCCCTGACCCTTGGGGCTGGGGGCGCAGCAAGGCGGTGCCTGGTGCTTGCAGGTGGAGTACGTGTTCACGGACAAAACCGGGACGCTGACGGAGAACAGCATGGAGTTCATCGAGTGCTGCATCGACGGGCACAAGTACAAGGACTGCATTTCGGAGGTGGACGGCTTCTCCCAGACCGACGGACCCCTAAAATACTATGGCAAAGCCGAAAAGGTGAGAGGAGATGTGCGTGTTGGTGGCTGGGGGGGGTTTGTGGCCGGCTCCTGGCTGGGCGGTGGCGTTCAGCTGGTAACGAGCCCTCCCTCCCTCCTGCCCAGAGCCGCGAGGAGCTGTTCCTGCGGGCGCTCTGCCTGTGCCACACGGTTCAGATCAAGGAGGCAGACCAGGTGGATGGGCTGATGGCGCATGCAGAACGCAAATACACCTATATCTCCTCCTCCCCCGATGAAATCGCTCTGGTGAAAGGCGCAGAAAAGTAAGAACGTGAAGATGTTGGGTTTTTCATTCCCTCTCTCTGGTGGGAAGGAGGGAGGTGGGGGTGGAATGAAGGTGATAGACCCCTTTGCATGGTCTCTCTGGGAAGCAGGTTGTGCTACCAATGCTGAACCTGACCTGCAGCCCTGTGAAGCCACGTGAGCCTGTGGGTTTAAATGAGCTCTCTGTTAAAGGGGTGCTCTGTAAAGGATCTTCCCTGAGCAGCTCCCTGGCAGGCCATGGTTTGCATTCACTCAGAGCAGCCCCAAGGTGCTGCAGTGCCCAGGTGTGGTGGAGGCTTCTTTGCTGGAGCCCTCGTGGCCTTGTGCTTTAATCCTCTAGAAAAAGAGATCAGTCACCACGTGCATGCTGCAGTGAAATCGTTTCCTTGCTGTGCAGTGGCAAAATAATAGGATGGTTACTTTTGTCAGCCCCACATTTGAATCCTGCCAGAGATGCTCGAGGCCAGGCTGGGTGGGGCTTTGAGCAACCTGGTCTAGTGAAAGGTGTCCCTGCCCATGGCAGGGCTTTGGGCCTGGGTGATCTGTAAGATGCTCTCCAGCCCCAACCATTCAGTGATTCTATGCTCTTGCCAGCCCCAGGGTTTTAAATGGAGGCTGTTGCAGCTGTATACACTTGCTCATGGCTTGTAAACCTGCCAGCGACCCAGTGGACCATGTCCAGAGGCTCTCAGTGCCTGTGCGCTCCAGTGCCCAGGCTCTCCAGGGGACGGGAGCGGTGCCAGGACGTCATAGCAGGCTCTGCATGGAGCAAGCAAACATCCAGCCGTGCTCCTTAGCTCGGGCTCGCTGACTTCTTTGCTCTCCTCTGCAGTGCAGAAGGTGAAACGAGAACATTGTAATGTCTAATATGTGCCAATGGGTGTTTTCAATGCTGTTCTGTCCTTTTGTTTATTGACAGGTATGGTTTCACTTTTCTAGGACTTGAAAACGATTTCATGAAAATACGAAACCAAAAGAATGAAACTGAGATGTAAGTGCTGCTGGGGCTGCTGAGGAACAGGGCTGCTCTTCTGCACCACTCCCACCCAGCTTAATCGAGTTTGGTCCACCTGGCAAGGTCACAGCTGTTCCCTGAGGGCTGTCAGACTGTGCTGACCTGCCCCAAAACTCCTGTCCCCTTCACAAAGCACAGCACAGCAGGGTGAAAAGGCTCGCTCGCAAAAATCCACGAGTGGTTTACTGATGTCTAAATTCAGGTCCCTCTAGAGCCTGCAGTCCTTTGTATGCATCCTTCAGCTGTGCCAGGCTGTGCAGGTGGCTCCTGGGATTCACGGGGTGGCTGCTGACCTTATGGGCCGTGGCTGGGGCTCACAGCAGGGTACTGTAAGCCTAAACTCGTGATACGGCTCCATTCCCTGTAACCTTTTTTTCCCTTCCAAGCTGAAAATAGTTGGATTTTACCCTGTGCTCACAGCTTGGAGGACATCTGGGAGTCGCTGACCTAATCCCAGCACTCCCCAAAAAGCCTTCACAAGCAAGTTTCACTTCTTACTTCCCTCATGAAGAAACTTCTTATTTAAATGGGGGACTCAGTGTTACTGCTTGTGGCACGTGGTGCCCCATTCCCTGCTGAGCCCCTGCCCAGCCTGGGGGCTTGGGGCACTGGTGGGCACCCACACCCTCAGTACCATGCTCAGATCACCACAGGACTACTGGAATTTGGGTTTTTTCCTCCAATTTCTTGTGCAGTAGCTGTAAAATTCATTCCCCAGTGGGCGATGTCACTTGGAGGGTATATTGATTTCTGCAGCTCATTGTTAGTGATTTTCTGTCTCAAATCGTTCTTTTTCTATTTTTCCTTTACCGAGCCAAAGCTTTTTTCTCTTTTTTTTAAAGGTACCAACTTCTCCACGTGTTGAACTTTGACCCCGTCCGGCGCCGCATGAGTGTCATTGTGAGAACCAGCACAGGTACAGTCAGAGTGCGTTTGGGGGCTCTCACACCTGTGTGCACAGCTGTAAAACACACCCTCCTTGTCCCTGTGACCCAGACAAGCTGAGCTGTTGGGTTTTCTAGGCTGGTCTAACTAAACCCTGTACTGGGTCTGGTCGCCACAGAGTTAATTTTCCTTCGTAGCAGCTGTTTGGGACCAGCAGCAGATCAGGGGATGAGAACAGCGACCCACGGGGAGCTCCCTGCCTGCCTTGTTCCAGGCTGGAACGAGTACAGGGGAAGACATGTGAGAATGTCCCCTGGGTGGGATGGGGTTTCATGGGAATAACAGACAAAAATGTAGAGGTCACCACCCTTCTCGAGTGTCAGTCCTGTAAGGTTTGGGATGCTGGTTTACCCTCCCTGGAAAGGTTGCCAAGGCTTACAGATAGGAAACACTGTCCAGCCTGCTGCAGAAAACTTGCTCAGAGGCAGGTAGGGGCACCCAAAGTCTCAGCCAGGTCAGACGAGGGTTTTTCACAGGCTGGATGGTGAAAGGCCATTTTTGGTAGGCAGCAGGGCTTCTAGCAGTTCCCTCTTTAGTCCTGCCAGGTTTCTTCCCTCTGCATCACTTGCTTGCTATTGGTGTTGTTAAGTCTTTCTGCAGCTTGTGAGTGCTATAAACTATTTATAATTTGCTTTTAGGGAAGTTGCTTCTCTTCTGTAAAGGAGCAGACTCCTCTATTTTTCCAAGGGTGCAGCAAGAAGAAATCCAACAAACAAAAGTCCATGTGGACCGCAATGCTATGGTGAGCACACAGATGGAATTTGGCTGGCTCCTGGGGTCAGGAAAGCCTTATTCCAAAAATAGGGATGTGACCTTGCTTTGGAGGGAAATGTTGAAAATGCGAGTGTCACTTTGCATTGTTTTGATGCCAGGCTTCTTTCCTTTTCTGTTTCGTTGGCTTCCACCTTTATTTGATATACTTATATGGTCTCCATCACGCTTGTGTCCCAGCATCTCCCAGGCAAGTTAAAAATAGAAGTAACAGCAGCAGCCTGGTCCCAGCCGTGGTGGCACCGGGTCCCTGCTCTCCCTGCTGGCTGCACGCTCTCAGCCCTGGTCCTTCTCTTAATTTCTTTTTGCCATATTACCTGCACATAATAAGCAGAACCATGATTGCTCTGGTGGGAAGAAGTTACTGTATAAACACAGAGAGGATTTGACACAAGCCAACAAATTATCCTTGCCCTCAGGGTCACTACTGCCAGAAGCACTGGTGGTAGACAAAAGCACTAACCCTAAAGCAAGGAGCTGTGAAAAATCTGGATTTAGGGCTTTTGTCCACTTTGTTTTCTTTCCCTCCCGCTGCCAGGATGGCTACAGAACGCTCTGTGTGGCCTTCAAAGAGCTGACTCAGAAGGAGTATGACAAAATTGACAGACAGCTCAATGAAGCCAAGATGGCTCTGCAGGACAGGGAGGAGAAGATGGCCAAGGTTTTTGATGACACAGAAGCAGACATGCACCTGATTGGGGCCACTGCTGTAGAAGACAGGTAAAGAAGTGACTCCACCAGCAGCACTGTGCTACCTGTGGCTTCTCTGTGATGTGGCCTCGTGGCCCTGACTCGCCATGGTGGAACTGAACAGCCAGGCAGATGCTGGCAGTGTCCAGGGCAATTAATTACACCGTGGCACAACCCATTTCACAGTGCCCTAGTTGCTTAAATTGGCTGGTGTAGTAGGAATTGGGATTTATTAATGAAACTACAGAAATACTTGCACTTCTGGAGAGTGAATTAAGCGCACAGCATTAATTTGCACATCAAAACAAATTCAATTCCACATTCAGTTATAGTAACTGCGAGTGTAAATTAAACTCTTACTGTGAGGCCTAAGAGTCAAGAGAATAAAGCAGAGATTTCTCTTTTTGCCTGCAAATAAAAATTTGGTGTTGCTGACTCGTAGTCCTTATTCCTGTGGCAGTGGTCTCCCCAGCATGGGAGAAGTCAGTTAACTTCTCCTGAGCTGGTGTTTCCCCCCTGCAGGATGGGGGTTACGTGGGTTAGGTGTGGGCCAGCCCGCCAAGTGACGCTTTGCTTCTTGCAGGCTGCAGGAGCAGCTGGCAGAGACGATCGAAGCCCTGCACGCAGCTGGCATGAAGGTTTGGGTGCTGACAGGAGACAAGATGGAAACTGCCAAATCCACCTGCTACGCCTGCAGGCTCTTCCAGACCAGCACGGAGCTGCTGGAGCTGACGGCGAGAACGGTGGGCGAGAGCGAAAGGAAGGAGGATCGGCTCCATGAGCTGCTGCTGGAGTACCACAAAAAGCTGATTCAGGATGTTCCCAAGAACCGAGGAGGCCTGAAGAGGTGAGTGAGCCAGAGGACCCAGCCGTGCGCGTTTCAGATGCAAATTTGGTGGAGAAATAGGACCGTGCTGTGGCCCTGGGGACTGGGTACTTGCAGGCACTGCGACCGGTCCCTTTGCTTTGCTCATCATCTCTGGCATTAGCTGGCTTTGAACTTAATTGCACTGTTCCTTTAGTGAAGGGCACGTGTTCAGTCCAAGCTTTTTAAAATTGCTAAGCCCCAAAAGATGGATGGGAAGAAGATTAACCCAAAATCAGGGGGGTTTTTTTCACTGAGATGATGCAAGCAGCTAGGTTGACTTCTTAGTCTGATTCCGTTTCAAACGTGTTCCTTGTTGTGCCCCAGAAGCTGGACGTTGAGTCAGGAGTATGGACTGATTATCGATGGCTCGACGCTGTCGCTGATACTGAACCCTTCTCAGGACTCTGGCTCGAGCAATTACAAAAGCATATTCCTACAGATCTGCTTGAAGTGCACTGCAGTCCTCTGCTGCCGGATGGCTCCGCTGCAGAAAGCACAGGTATTTACCTCTAGCTGGCTGAAGCACGTCACTGGCTGGTGTGACGCACGCTGAATTCATCAGCTGGGACTTGACCTGATCATCTTAATCAACCAGGACTTCTCCAGGCAATGTGTAAGCCTCGTCTGAGCTTCAGAGCATGATGAAAGCACACCATTCTTTCAAATCTGAGTGCAAACCCTTTGTTTAATGTGCTGGCAAGAAGCCGTAAACCCAGGCCAATTAGAAATAAACAAAACCTCCCAGTTTGCTCTTTTTTTTTTTTTCCTTTCCAAATTTGTCAAGTGGAGTCCGTGACTTCCTCACTCCAGCAGATGATGTCCCAGCCTGATAAGTGATGTGTTTCTGCACCCTGAGATGCGTGAGAGAACCCACCTTTGGGAGAGCAGGGTCTGGCAGAAGGGAAGAGCAGGATGTTGCTGCTGGGGTTTGTTTTTAAATACTGTCCTTCAGCACAGCTGGATTGGGCTTCTTGCTCTGGTCGTGACTGCAGAGCAAGTGACAAGGGCTTTTATTAACCTGAGCTCTCCAGGCGTTATACTGCTGCTGTAAAAGCCTGATTGCTTGTCCTGGGGGGAGCAGTGGGAAGGTCTCTGGAGGCTTTTTAACTGAATTTTGGGTTCTGCTGCTGTCCCTTTTTTAAATCTTTTAGATTGTGCGAATGGTGAAGAACACAAAAGGAAGCCCGATAACCCTCTCCATAGGGGATGGTGCAAATGATGTCAGCATGATTTTGGAAGCGCATGTGGGAATAGGTAAGAGTCCCTGAAACACCCATCTCACACCCCAGACCTGTCTGCTCTGGCTGGGTTCAGTGCTGAGGTGCAGTTGGTGTTTCTGATTGCACACGGCTAAACCGAGCCCACTGAAAAATGGGAGAAGTCTGCTCTTGCTTGCTTTGGAGGCAGAGTTTAGCTCCAGATTGATGCTGGAGATCATGGAATCATAGAATAGTTTGTGTGAGAAGGGGCCTTTAAAGGGTCCAGCCCTTGTAATGAGCAGGGAGATCTTCAGCTGCACCGAGTTCCTCAGAGCCCTGCCCAACGTGACCTTGAATGTTCCCAGGAATGGAGCATCCACAGCCTCTCTGGGCAATCTGTGCCAATGTTTTACCATCCCCATTGTAAAAGAGAGGGAGATGAGACCATCACGTGCTGCTCACCTGCGATAGTACCGTTCTCTCTGTCAGGGATACACTGCAGGTTATGCTCAAAAACTCTGTGACCAAATTTGTGGTGGTAAGGATTGCTCGGGGCTCAGGAGAAAAGGGGCACAAGCAGCAGACAGATGAGCAAGTGGTGGCAGTTGTTGCAAGGGCAGTGCAGTGAAGGTGTCAGGCTTCAGTGCTGGCTGGTCACAGTAGCCCAGCACAGGGACCCACACGTGTTTCCTGGGGGCTGATGCCCAGGGGTGTTGTGTCTGCACCGTCCATGTGACTGACAGCAGGCTGGGAACTCCTCCTGTCTGCAGACTGGTGTCACAAATATGGGAGACTTCCCTGATACCACTGAAGAAGGGTCAGTGGAAGAGAAAAAGGGCATGTTCTTCATTTGGGGCTGTTGGAAATGCTGTGGTGCCCTCTAATGAAGGGAATCCAGTGCAGTTCGTTTGGATGTGGCTTTTGAGTGAGCAAAGCAGCTCCATGGGGATGTCTCAGGAGGCTGAGCAGCTGCAGTGGAATAACTAAGCTGTGTGAGATGCAGGCCAGCCCACGGGGAACCAATTCCTTATCTTTCATCAGGTTTGCCCAGATACCCTTCACCACACTCTTACACAGGAAATCACAGAGCGGCCTAAATATAGCTTAAACAGTCCAGAGGCAGGTCTGAGTGTTGTGGAGCCAAAAGCACACTGGGTGTATTAGTGTTTGGTCTCCTGGGGCACTGAGGAGGGAAGCTCGGCCTTTGTCACGCCTGAGACGCTGAGTGATGCGAGCAAACCCGGTGGGCAGCGTCCAGCTTGCAGCCCCTCGGGATTAACCCCTTGCCATGCTTCTGTCTCCAGGGATAAAAGGCAAAGAAGGACGCCAGGCCTCCAGAAACAGCGACTACGCTGTGCCAAAGTTCAAACATTTAAGAAAACTGCTACTAGCACATGGGCATTTGTATTATGTGAGAATAGCACACCTTGTACAGTATTTCTTCTATAAGGTAAGCGTGCAGCTGATTTCTTTGTTTATGCTATGCATTTCTTTGGCAATAGAATAAAATAATAAACAGGAAAAAAAAACACGTGGGACATCCTGTAGTTCTGTTTTCTTTCCCTAGAACAGGCTGTGGCTGCCATGTGCCTGTCCATTGAAAACAGTGCTTGCAGGAGAACGTGAGCATTCTTCTAGTGTCTTCTGCAGATATTAACTGCTCACTGGATTGGTTTTGTGCTTGATTGAACAAGTGCCCTGCCTTGTCTGATGTTGTAATGTCAGACACTAATGTCTGATAACAGGAAAAACTACTTGGATTTAGACTGAGAAGTCAAGTGCTTCCCTGCTGACCATTTGTCTTTTGTTTTCCTAGAACCTTTGCTTCATTTTACCACAGTTTTTATACCAGTTCTTTTGTGGATTCTCACAGCAGGTAACTTCCAGTAATTTGTCTATAAAGGCGAGATAAAAAGCGAGTGGCATAATGAGGTTTCCTAGCAGAGACTTGGCTTTTGGCATCCTGTCCCTTCACCACCTTGCTCTAGAGGACAGTAGGAACTGACCTTGTTGCTCAGCACCGTATCTGGAACATGATATTTTGAGGCCATAACTGAAAAGAAAGCAATCTGCTTGCTTTCCCATCCACCAGCCATAAACACAGGTGGACACCTTCCTGAAGTAATGAGAGAAGGGTTTAGCTGGTTTGTCAGCACCTGATTTTGCTACTTCTGCTTCTCTTAAGAGAACAAGTTTTGAAAGGTTGTCTCCTCTGCTGCCTCTCACTGCTTTAAAAATGTCACTCAGAAGGAAGAACAGTTCATTCTTTTATGGCAGCTTTAAAAAAAGACACACAATGAGTGTCATCAGAGCTTTGCTTAGTCCAAGTAAGCATCAGAGGGACAGATCCATGTGGTGAGTGGGTTCATGTGCCTGGAGACAAGGGCTTTGGCTTTCGTGTCAACTTAAAGGGCTTTTGTGTCTATTTGGGCTCAAAAGTAACAGGAAGAGTAAATGATGAGAGATAATTCTCGGCTTGTTTTGGCAGAAACACTTGCCTCCTTTTTTTTTTTTAAAAAAAAGCAGCTATAGTTCCTCTAAAACAGTCTAGTCTTTAGAGAGCTACAGGAGGCATCAAGTGTATTAATAGAAACGGCAGCACAAGAGCAGCAACAGGAAAGCTGTGATAAGGGCTGTTTAGTCATGTTTTTCTGGAGGATAAGCTGGAGATGAGACCAGCCAGTCACAAAACTTCCTGTCAGTGGGAGCAGGTTCCTGGCCACGCAGCCCGCGGGTGCCTCGTTCCCCCTGCGTCGCACGGAGCGCAGCTCCTGGCCCATGGAGCTGTGCTGTGTGACCGAGGGAGGAATCTGCAGGGGGTGTAGGAGACAAGGGCTGGGGATTTGTGGTTTAATTTCTTTGTGGAGAGACTTTTAAAGAGGCTTTTTTCCGTCTGTTTCATTTAACCCTTTCTTCCTCTTCTAAGCCGCTGTACGATGCTGCTTATCTGACCATGTACAACATCTGCTTCACATCGCTCCCTATCCTGGCTTACAGCCTCCTGGAGCAGCACATCAGCATCGACACGCTGACCTCGGATCCTCAGCTGTACATGTGAGTAGTCCTGGGCTGGGTAAACCTCTGCACAGCTCTGTTAGCTGTGGTTGAAGTTTTCTTGGTGCAGGAGCGTAAGCAGGCGTCCCTGTCCTGTGTCGGTGAACTGCAGAAAAAAAGCCATTTCTGTCCCTCCTGGCTCAGCTGTTTCTGCATTCAAGCTGAGCAGCCTCGTGTTTACTGCTTATTGCTACTTGTTTATGCTCTCTGACAGTATCTGGTGTAGAAAATTGGATTTCTGTATCTCTATAAAAGAGTAAACTGTAGGTGGAATTCTTCATCTGTAAGATAAATGGAGCTGTGAGTGTGGCCAGACCGTTCATTCACGTTACCTTTGAGCCAGGCAGTGCGAGCCAAGCACGTGACAGAGCGTGTAATGCATGGAGGGGAGATGCAGCTTTCAGAGGGAAAAAAGATCCATTCATTTTCAGAAAGATGAATGTTTCTGGAGCCCAGCTCAGGCAGGTAGTTTCTCACTTTGTCTAAATGGATATGGTCCCCCAGGCTTCCCCTCCACAGGCCAGCTGCCCTTATCAGAACCCAGGGAGCTCTGCTCATCCATCCACACACTTGGTTTCCTGCCACGTTGCCCAGGGAAAGGACAGCTTAGACTGTCTCTCTCTGCTTTGCTTATTGCTTTCTCTCCTTGGTTGCTGCAGGGAGAGGCTCCAGTCTCGCCCAGAAACAGAGATGCTTTCCATCTTCCTCCCAGCCCTGCCCACCCACGTGCTTAGTCTTTGCTCAAGGGCTGCCCCAAGGAAGGTGTTTTTTGGAGGAAACCCCTCTCCAAGTGTCCCTGTTGTTAATTCCCCAGCCTGGCAGTCAGCTCAGCCCCGTGGAAAAAGCCAGGTCAGGGCTGCTTAGGCCAGTGCCCTGAGCAAGGCCTGTCACTGTGGTGTGGTGCTCCTCGCATCAGGGAGAGCCGCGTGTGGCACAGCTCTGCTCGAGCCAAGAGTGGTGTCTGTGCAGGGAGAGCAAAGGGAATTATCAGGTGCCTAAAATAATGTGTGAGAGTTGCCTTAGGTATAGAAAAAGCAGGGAATGCAACAAGAGCTGTAAGGCTGGGAAGGGGCCTGGGTGGTTTTGAAGTAAACGCTCGGAGCCGTGATTGATTAGAGCTCTCCATTCCTTCACTCGTGTGGCAAAATGCCACCGTCTGTGTTTTTAAATGGCTTGGTAATTGAATATTGTGCGACAGAGAGCAATAACAGCAGGCCCCTGTGCCTTCCCCTGGTGGGCTCTCTGATCTCTGGGGTCTGGCTGTGGAGGGGAAACAGCCTTAGTTTGAATATTCATGACTGTGCATGTGCTGCTGGATGCAGAGCGCCCGCTGCGCTGCTGCCGGAGGAAGTGCTGAGCTGCTGCAGTGCAGATCCCCAGTCTGGAAAAAGCCTGTTTACCACGAGCGCTGCAGGACAGAAATGGGAATGCAAAACAGAGCTCGCAGGGAGGAAGCTGCTTGTATTTTCTCTCCTTGCAATAACCCACACTTCCAGTCTGGTTTATCCTTGCTCTTTTCTCAGACCCAAACTGTGATATGTTAGAACGTGGTCACGGCATCGTTGTGCGTAGGATTCAATAGGGTCTTGTTTTAGAAACTGCAGCTACGGGAGCCCAGCACCACACAGGTTTGCAAAGTGCACATTGCTGAAAATGGATGTACTGCCTTAGGAATGAAGGGGAATAATGTGGAAAAGATGAGGATTTTAAAGAAAGTAATCTGAAAAGATAACGATGCAGGGAACTGTCTTTAACTCCCTCCTGCCCTGGTAGCCACCCTGCACCCCCCAGGCCCTGTGTGTGGTCCCTGCAGAGCTTTGCTCATAGCCCATCTGTTTGCTGCTGCTGCCTCCGTGCCAGATCTCATCCTGCATTCAACCAAGAGCCTCCTGCTACAACCCCTGTGATAAAAACACCCACCATACAATTCAGGAGGTTATTTTCAGCCTGTGCAGAAAAACACCACTTCAGGGAACAGGACTTGCAGAGCTTTTCTCAAAAAAGGACTTTGTGCATTCAAAAAAAGAGGGAAGCACACCACGGATTTCATGCATCTCATACAGCTGCTCTTTAGCCTTACCCTGCTTTTAAAAATTAGCAGATAATGTCAGATACCATGGGAAGTGCAGGGGCTGCAGGAGAGGCTCAGGACAGCTTTGTGCTTTTTTCATCCCAGTTACCTAGAGGAGAAGGACAAAACAATTCATGTGCTGAACCCCTTGTGATTTCTCATGATCAGCAGCTGCACATGAGAAGTGTTCTTTATGTCCTGTACCCTGGCAGGTATTTTTGTGGTTTCCCTCCTTGCCTCCTACAGCAAGGGCTCGCTCCAAAGCCCCGATCCCCTGCCTGTGAGGAGCTGTGCAGCGCATCCCAAACGTGGTGGTGATGGTCTCGTTACTCCATCTCTTGGCAGGAAAGTGTCGGATAATGCAATGCTGCAGTGGAGGCCGTTCCTGTACTGGACCTTTCTGGGCGCCTTTGAAGGACTCGTGTTTTTCTTTGGGGTTTATTTTCTTTTTCAAAATTCATCGCTGGAAGATAACGGAAAGGTAACGGCCCCAAAAGAGGGAAGATGAGTGTTTGTGTCGTGCACTGCCTCCGATGCGCCTGGCAGGGGATATCTACGCGCTTAATCTGTGCAGTGTGTCTCGAGTCTTGTCCAACACTGTAGCCTTGCTTATGGTGTGATTCTGCAGCAAATGCTTGAAATAAAACATTTTCCAGATCGCCATGGAAACAGGGCAGAGCTGGTTACACTCACTAGGTAAAATGACTAGTCTTACACGCAGCTCTAATCCAACCCGGCGAGCTTTGCACAGACCCCTCTTCTGTGTGACCCCAGGCACTGGCCCAGGGCAGGAGCAGCTGGCCCAGGGCAGGAGCAGCTGGCCTAGGGCAGGAGCAGCGTCCGTCCTTCCCCCCAGGGACAGCCGGGAATCCGCCACGTGCTTGGCTGGCTGTGAGCAGCTGGATTAGCCCACCTCGATGAGATGCTGCTCGTTACACGGTGCAGGGCTGCTCGTGTGCCGTGCCTGCTCCTGCTCCGGGCTGTGATTTCAGCCTCCTGCCTCCCTTTGCCCTGGGGCAAGGCTGGTGCTGGCCTTTTGCTTCTGTTTTGGGCCCAGCAAAAGTCCCCAGCTGCTGGAGTGAGCAGGACGCTGTCCCTGCTGCCTGCTTGCTCGTGCCTCTGCTGTGGGGACGAGCGCTTGCATGAGCGAGGTGTGGGAGCTGCTTGGGTTAACTTGCACAGAGAGAGGAGGAAAAATGGCCTAGGTTTTTTTCCTTTTTCCTTTTTTCTTGTTTTTTCTTGTGTTGCTGGTTAACTGAGTACAGAGCACAGCGTTAGTGCAGGGCGGCTGCCACGCGTGGTGGCCTGAGCTGTTTCAGGACCCTTTTCCCCACGGGAATGTGCAGCGTGTTTTTAGATCTTGACTGATGGAAAACTTCTTTACACTATCACTTGTGACCCTGGAAAATACCTAAACCTTTTTTTAGCGGCTAACACTTGGAGAAAAGCTGATGAAATTTATGTATGTGTATTCATACATTGCATCAATGCCAGCATTTATGGCCCCAGCTCTATGTAGTCGAGCCCCTGTATTGTCAAATCAGTGCTCTTCTGTATTTATAGCCATTCTGGTTGCATTTGAGTGAAACACGAAGCACTGGCACATTCTGCAGATGCCTTCAGAGGTCAAGTCTATGTGGCACTACAATAAGATCTGTGGTTATGTCCTGTTCTGTAAACACTTATGCCTGTAAGAACTGCTACCAGCAATTGTTCATGATATCCATGTATGTTTGATTGACTCCTTTTTCACTCCTATTGACTTTAATTTTTTTGCATTTTTTGAAAACTTTTACATTTCACTTTCTGTTTTAATGTATGCATTCAGATCTTGACAGCCTTTGGTAAGCATCCCTCCCATTCATTGCCATCATTTGGATTTATATACAGTATCTGCTTTTCTTTGTGTGCGTAGTCACTAGTACCCACAAACCAAACCAGATGGAACAGTACCCACTGGTGCATTCTGCAGAGAGGGGACTGCAAAGAGATGATGATGATGAGTGTGGCGAGAAAGCAGAAACTGAGTAAATTGCCAAGAAATCCTGAAATGCAGGTGGTGCAATGACTTGTATCCTCGATCGACATTGCTGTTAGTAGGAGGTTGTCCCTGTCACCGTCCCAGCTCTGGTCACCCGTGTGTGTGGCACTGCATGGCTCAGGGTAGCGTAGCGGGCGGCGAGTCGTGCGGGTGCCTGGAGCCTCTCGGAGCGTCGCTGTCCCGTAGCCGTGGCTCCCTCCCACCCCCCTCCCTGCACCCCCTGCTTGCACCCCCGTCCCCGTCGCTGTTGCTGTGCTTCCACGGAGAGGGGCCCAGGCGCCTGTGGCAACGTGTGCTGTGTTTTCCAGGTGTTTGGAAACTGGACCTTCGGGACGATCGTTTTCACCGTGCTGGTGTTCACTGTCACTCTCAAGGTCAGCATCTCCCTTCCTTTCTCAGTCACTCCTTGCAGGCGTTTTCACGTGTGTGCTGTAAAATCCTGTAGTGAATGTGCTGAAGATGAAATGTCTGTGAGGATTTGCCACCACACTTAAAATCTTTTCTTCCATAGAGGCAGAACCTGCTTATTTTCCTTTGTGTAGTCTGTGATCTTTGTGTTTATCTTTTGTTTAAATTATTTTTCTTTTTTTTTTCCCCCTTATGAGGACTCCAGTTGGTTATGGTTGACTTTTCCTCACACTTTCACCCCTTGATGTTCGGTTCCAGCAAGAGGAGAGGAGCAATAGAGAATTTGGGTTTGCCCACCTTGTTTCAGACAAGGCTGAGTGCCAGAGTGATCACAAAAGCACGTGTGTCAAATAACAATAGCGAATCTGTTTTGTTTCATGGAGCTTTCCAGAACAAACTGTTTGCATAAGACCTTACAAAAGGTCTTTTATGTTTGGTTCAGGACAGCAGGTGGTGACAAGAGGCAATTACAGTCCCTGTAACCTTTAGACGTTTCTTTCCTGTAGCATCAAGGGTTGCATCAAATTTATTCCATTAAAAAGTGCCAGTTACAATTAGAATGTCACTGTTTCCCTGCTAACATTGTGCCAGACTGTGGGTATTGAAAATGTTTTTCCTGGTGCCCATATGCACAGAGGTGGCTGTTTGGAGAACCTCCAACCTTAATGTGAAAGCAGTCTGAAATTTCATGTCAATACAATCCAGTACACTCTGCATCTAAAGCCTGTTTTGTGTCTCTTTTTATTCCCACAGCTAGCGTTAGATACCCGGTTCTGGACGTGGATGAACCACTTTGTGATTTGGGGCTCCCTTGCTTTCTATGTGTTTTTCTCATTCTTTTGGGGAGGAGTCATTTGGCAAGTATCTTCCTCTTTCCATGGTGCTTTCTTAGGGGAATGCCCTTCCTTAGGGAAATGCTGCCTTTGCAGGGGGCGTGGCTGCAGCATCCCCTCATTTGGGATATCCTGAGGTGTGCAGGTGGCAGGGGGTGTGCAACCCTGCTCCTTTCGGTGCTGAATGAGGAGGGGATGCCTCCAACCCTGCTCCTTTCGGTGCTGAATGAGGAGGGGGTGCCTCCAACCCTGCTCCTTTCGGTGCTGAATGAGGAGGGGGTGCCTCCATCCAACACCCACTGAAAGCTGCTGCTGGAAGAGGGCTGTTGCATGATGAGATGTGTTTGAGGAGGTCTCAGCCCACCAGAGGGGATAGCCTGAAAGGGAGAACACCCTGGGCCTCATCCGGGTGTCCAGCTTTGGCAGAGAGTGTTTGCTTTTCTGCCCACGGGGTCATTTCTGGTGCTGAGGCTCTTGTCTTTATTGGGAGGTTCTAGAGTAAAGCTTTCAGGGTCTGTTGGTGCATGTGGGTAAGAGAGACAGGAAGAATTCATGGGGAAGAAACCCAGTGAAACAGGTGAGGCAGATGCAGAGCGAGAGGACCTGGCCCTCTGGGACAGCTTAAGAGGGACAAATAGGAGAAAGCACAGATCCTGGTGTTGAAATCATGGATCTGAGTAGAAGAAATTCTCGTTGATTTGAGTGTGACCAGGATTTTAGGTTCAATGTGTTGCAAATGCAGGTGAGCATTGGTACGTGACAAACGTTGCCAGTTCTGTGTTTCCTGGGCTGCTGTAAATGCTCAGTGGACGTTCACAGCAGGCAGCATCTCCTGTTTGACACCTTTGCTGTGCCATGGGCTACTGGCTGAATCCCTGATCCAGTAACCTGCTGGTAAGGATGTGGAACAGATTTAAATATTTTATTTGGAAGCTTTAACTCTTCAGCTGACTCTGGCTGACCAACAGATCCAGATCTGCAGTCTAGCCACGTCTCTGTGCTGAAATGTGTGAGCTTTCTACTGAAAGCTCTTTCTACTGTTTAACTTGCATAGCTCAATATTTTTGATCCAAGAGTAAGCAAAAACTGCTTTGGGATCCTTGTCATCAGTTATTGATGAGGTGTTTTTCACAAGCATCTGTTGGTTGCTCTCCCTCGTCAAGGAAGGGAGGAAGGGGCAAATAACCTGTTGTGATTGAGAGACTGTGGATTTCCACTGTCAAACCCAAACCAAAAGCTATAGCAAAGCCTGAAGTTGAAATAAAATGATCTGGTTTTTGATGAGGCGAATAATTTATCTTTCAGTGATGGTAGCTAAATTCAAACCCCTTCCCACCCTGAAAAGAAACAGACGTGGAAGATGCAAAACGGATGGTGACAATCTTCCAGAAATAGTGCTCTTGGAGGCAGGAGATGGATTGGGAGAAGGATGGACAGTGTGCTTCTGTGCTGTCTCCATCTGAAAGGGAGGCATAACTGCTAATAGCTTGATCTGAAGTCTCCTTTGATTGTGACCTTCTTGGAAAATCCATGTTAACCAGAATTTATTTGTATCCTTTCTTTTTCAGGCCTTTCTTGAAGCAGCAAAGAATGTATTTTGTATTTGCTCATATGCTGACTTCTGTTTCCACATGGCTGGCAATAATTCTCCTGATCTTTATCAGCCTTTTCCCAGAAATTCTTCTAATAGTTTTAAAAAATATAAAAGAGAAAAATCATCAGGTAAGGAACAAGATGACGTGACACACTGTATTTTTAGGAAGACCTTTCTTGCCCTTAGGCACCAGATGAACCTGTAACAATACCACGTACCACTCACATCTCTAGGAAGGCTTTCTAGAGTCTTGTCTTGCTCTTTCACATGCCAGAAATGTCAAGAAGTTATTCTAAAAATACTGCCTAGATCTGTAGCGGGGAGAGACTCAGCCTGTGCCTTTCCTTAGTTGCCTTCCCTGGGGTGGGAACGTTCTGTCTCTTAGAGAAGGGTGTAAGCCTTGTCCAGCCTGAGCTGACCATCAAACACACCATATCTTGTCCTCAAAAAACCTGCTCGTTTTTATGTCAGAAAACACAAGCAGGGTGCTCCCCCTGGGTTTGTCTCAGGTGTGTCTCACTCCCAGAGATGGGGCATCATTAAAGTTGGAAACAACGGAGATGGTAAGAGAGCTGGGGCTGTATTTTGTGAGGGTCCATGTAACTTCTTCCACCTGAGTATGATTTAATAGTTTCTAGCTTGACACCCCTGTTGAATAGGCTGGGAGGGAGTTGCTCTCAGCTGCAGACATGGGACAGTGGGACAGTTTGGGGACAGTGCCCTGGAAGGGAGACCTGGGGGTTTCTGAGCCCCAGCTCAACTCACCTGGCAGGTGACCCATTTTTGCCTTCAGCTGCTGACCAAAGATCTGTTCCCTCTTGCAATACTTACTTTCAAGAGTGCTTTATATTCATTTAACAAAGGCTCTTGTGAAATCACTTAGCAAAGCAAATTGAGTGTCATCTGTAAAGTCTCTTCAGATGTGCATCCCAAACTAAACACAGGCTGAGCCATATTTAAATGTACATTTTGAGTAAGAGCTTTATTGTAAGTGCCTGAAGGATGTACCAGCTCAGGATATCTGTGTCTGCCATCAGACACCAAAGTCAGTCACCTGATTTGTAAAGGCATCTAAGACCAGGTAGAGGATTTCAAATCAAGACCCTTATTGAGAATGCTGACCTTAATATTGAAATAAAATAAAGATCAGCATCCCAAGGGGAGCATTAAGTGAAAAACAAGATTAGGGACATTGTTTAGGGGCCTGAACCACACCTTGGTGGCCGAGGGTCCCTTCTGGAAGGGGAGGATGGACTTGAGGCCAGGCTGGTGGGCATTTGCCCTTGACCCCAGTGGGATAGGGTTTCACCTCCAGTTTCCTATAACCCAGCGCATCAGCTCTGCTCAGCCTTTATTAAATTTTCTGTGTGGAAATGTGGTGGTTGTTTTTATTTTGTTTTGGTTTTGTTTGTTTGTTTTTTTAACTGCAAGGCGCATTTGTGTTTTCCTTGGTTTCTGCCTTTCTCTTTCTTGTACTGCAATTTTCTGTCTTTTGTGCTGTTGTGAACTAGGTAACGAAGCGCCTTCCTTCCTCAGGAACATCCACTATCTTCATGCTTTCTCAAACTTCCAGCAATCACAGCTTTTCTTGGAGTGAATAAGGTGATTTCCTTTCTGAGTCGCAATGTGTTGCTTGCTCAACTGCTTTCCTCTTCCTTCTAATGCCTAACTCCTGAAAACCCACGTTTAGATTTGCTCACGCAGCAAAACCTTGCTTTCCCCCACCTTTTGCCTTAATTTAAATCTTTTTGCTTAAATATTTCGTCTGTCTCTTCCCCTTGGGTCTCTTGCTGCACCTCAGGTGGGTGAGCTGGTCGTGCTCAGGATGTCCAAGTGAGGTGGACACAGACAAAGCTGGTTATGGTCTCCTTCCCTGCTGTTGTTTTGTGTTAGTGGACCAGATACAAGTGGGACAAGGTGGAATGGATGTTGATTGTCCTCTGGATGAGTTGTCAAGTGCCTCAGGCTTGTGTGACCTAGGAGGAGCTTCCCCAGTGCCCACCTTGCCCAGTCCATCCCACTCGTTAATGCTGCCCTTGTTCTTTGTGTGAGGATTAAGGCACAGCCCTCACAAGGAGGGGCAGTCTGGGACGTGCTGACCACGGGAGTGGTGGGGCACCCACAGCAAAGCACCTTCATTACATGACCCTGGTGTTGGTTCCCCTGCAGATCTCCACCATCGCTTGCTGGTTTAAAAACACCAGTTATGTGGAGATCGGGGATGTTTTCCTCCTCCCTCAAAAGCACCTGCAGCATGAACCTCCCAACGTTTTGAGAAGCAGGGCCAGTTTCTGAACGCCCTCCCTGCCTCTCGCAGTGCAGAACGCAGCCAGTGTTAATCCATCCTTTATGAAATGACTCAGCTGTAAGGAGGGTTGTGTGTCTTGCGTTGTTTGACCCCAGGCAGGCTGAGGGTCACGTGTGCTATAAGTCTCTTTGCCTCGCTGTTGCAGAGCAGCAGGAAGGCCCCTGATTCATTGTCGGCCAGACCTTCTGTCAGACCACTTCTTTTAAGAACGTTCTCAGATGAGTCTAATGTGTTGTAACAGGTACCCTGTCCGGAGGAGTTGGGATGGTTTTAAAGGCATCGATTAACCAAATGTAACCCCCTCCAAATCAATTAAACCATGGTTCTTGTAATCCTCTTGACTGTCGGTGTGGGGCACCTGTCCTTGTGGAATGGAGATGCAATGCTTGGGATGCATTTTAATTTGGGGATGTTGTACTATCCAGCTTATTCAGAATCCCATATCTGTACAGATTCTTTCAAATATTTGGCAGTATGGAACCAAATCTTTCAATCTAACTGCTATTTCAGTCTAATATTAGCAGAAAATTTAATTTGAGAGTGCAGTCTGAATTGTGCTAACACTGGTTATAAAAGCTAACGCTGACACATTTACGGTGAAGGATTGAAATCTCAGCTGTTAAAATGATTCCAGTATTGCATCTGAATTGTACCAAAATCCCTTTCTCTAGGGTGCATGCTGTTCTGTCAGATAGAAATAAGTATGTTTTAATTCATCTGCATAGATGGAAACTAAACTCATGTACTTATCTGTGTCTGTCAGCACACGGCATGGAGGCATGTCTCGGTGTCCGTGTGTCTGTACGCACACCCAGAGCATCCTCGTTGGGGTTGACTTGATTTTAAACCTTGTAGTAAGCCAATAGCAGAATAAAAAAAAGAAAAAGTGCCTAATTGAATTCACAATTCTGCTTTTAGGCGAGATGTTACGTGCGGTGCCTGCTGCAAACATAAACCTGCAGATTGCCTACCAACCTCTCGCCCCGCTGTGCCCACGCCTGCTGCTGAAGAAATCAGGTTTATGGGCACGGCAGGTGCAGCAGCCGGGCTTGCCAGGCCTCCAGTGCATCGGGCACCCGGCCAGCCCTTCCCCACCGACATTAGGTGGTGCTCTCCACCACCGCATTCCGGTGCAGGCTGGTGTGGGAGGCGGCTGGACCAGCCCAGAGTGGGAGCTGCAGGGGACAGCGAGGCAGGTGCCGCTTTTAGACTTCATGCAGCATTTTGCAAATTGTGAAAATCGATTTGTCATCTGATTTCTTGGTTGTGAATGATGTTTGGCACTTTTATCATGGGCTAATCATTCTTCTTCTCCTATATAATTTTAAAATTTTATTCTTTTTTAATAACCCAGGGAAAGGTTTATGAGTGTGGGAATGTAACAATTGCAATGCGTGTTTGTTTTCCTTCTGATTTTGCAGGCTGGCCCCTTTGATCTGCCTGTGTTAGTGTCATACAAACGTATAGAGAATGGTTATGTGAAGACTGAAGATGCTGTTACTAATTTGGCAGAAAGATATCCTCTCAGGATACCTTAAAGTGCTCCACACACACACACTGCGCATTGTCATGCTGTAGGAAAAGCCGTGGGTTTAACCTGACCTTTGATAGTACCAAGGACTGCGAGCAGCCGTGCTGGCAGAGCAGCAGCCAGGGCCCCGCGGTACCCGTTTGTCTTTGGTCTTGTGGCTTCCCTGCCCTCCCAGAAATACCAGTTCTGCCAAATTCTACATCATTGGAGGCTGAGAAAGCATCTTTAGGAATTCACCCAAAACAGCATGAATCGAAGTGCAAGAGTGCAGTGCCAGCCCCGTCTCACACGGGGGCTTCCTCTGCCTGCTGCAGATCTGTGCAAGAGCAGCAGAGAGCTGCTCCAAACTCTTGCTCTGCCTGACCAAAGAAGTAGCACAGACTTCAACCCAGTCGCATCCCCCTCCAGCCCCCCGAAGGCACTGGGAAGAGGCTGCTCCTCTCACGCAGAATGGATGCACCCGGAGCCCCTCTCCTGGTGCTGGGGCTGCGCTGCCTCGGCCGGCGGCTGCCCCCTCCCAGCCGCGGGTTCCCGGATGCACGCGGCAGGATCAGCTGAAAATTCGGGAGAAACCTTTGCTGCTCCCTCCTCCAGGCATGGCTGGAAGCAGTCTGAGGTCTGCCCACAGCAGTGGTGTCCATGGGAAGACCTGCAGTGCTGGGAAGTGCCAGAGCATCCCCCCACAGCCAGTTTGCTGATGGGTTTATTCCCACTGGAGGGTGAAGAAAAAGCTGTTTTGTGGCTGTTGGTGATGGAAGGAAGCTTTCGTGGGGGAGAGAGGAATCCCAGAAGTTGGGCTGTGGCAGACTCTGAGCCCCTCTGCCCAGGCTCCTGTGGCTGTGCTTACATTACTGCACTGTGCAGTTGCTCCAACACTTTACAGGCCTGAGTGACAGTGCAGTCCTCGGCTGAGCCCGGGGACACGGGCTGTGCCTGTGAGCCTGCAGGCGTGTAAAACTGCATCTTGAGTTATTTGCACTAAGAAAAAAGAAGACAGTTTAAAATCGAGTACATGAACCTGATTTCATTTTACATTTTATTTGTTTTTTTTAATTGGCATGTTCTTTTTAAATCTACCTGTACCATGGTCGTAGGAACTTTTCTCTTTAGGTCCTGCACAGCAGAGGTGAGATGCCTGACTCTCAATGTTTGGTTTTTTTTTTCTCTGATACTTCATATGTGGAAAGAGCAGCTTTTTTTGTTGTGTTACGTCATAAGCAGTGACAGAGCAGCCTGTGTGCCACCGCTGGCTGGGGTGACAGTCCCTCCCCGTGCTGATGTCCCCCGGCCCCGCTCTCTGCGCAGCGGGGCGGAGGAACCGCGGTGAGAAGCTCCAGGGCTCGTTTCAGAAGCACCAAGCTCTGCGCTGCCGCTGGGTTTGGCTCCCGCTCGCTCAGGCTTTGTGTCGTGTACATACAACAAAACAGTTTGGGACTAGACGGAGCATTCCCCTCACCAAATTTTGTTGAACCACAGACTGTTAATTTTTGGAAGAATCAAGCCTTGCTCTCTGGCTGCCCCCCACCTGCGGTTTGTCTTCACCTGGCGCAGATCAGCTGCTGGCAAATTCTCTCGTGCATCATGAGGACTTTGGATGGGCCTTACCTGAGTGGGAGAGGGGAGTGCACAGTCCCCGTGGCTGCTCTGCCATCACCCAGCGTGGGAGGGGACGTTTGGACAGGACAGGACCACTGTATTATACACTCTGCACTGGCCTCGGCACGAGTGGCGTCTGCGCCGTGTCCGCGACCGCGGCTCGACTCCTTGCTGCATGCAAGTAAGGAGCTGCACTGCCAGCATGTGTCCCATGGGCAAAGCTTTCATTTTCTTCTTTTTGTTTTTTTTCTTCCCCGTTTTCCTAGCTCATTTCACAGACCTAGAATTCAACTTGCAGACCTTGTCCCGTTCTCAGCTTTCCTTGCTGAAATGTGGTGCCTACAGCTCAAGAATGCGATGAATACGATGAAGAGATGCTCTATATGCCAAATCTAACCATTCTCCTTAAATATATGGTTGCTGACTTCTGTTTACATAACCTTTAAAAAAATGGGCGCTAAAATGCCTAATTCCTGTGATTCAAAACCATTCCAAGCCTGAATGGTCCCAAGCCTGACACCTTGCTTCTCAGTTTGTTTTGTGTCATGCTCTACTCCAAGGGTCAAAGTCTGTTCTCCTGGAATTCCATTGGTGATGTCAGTGGGAACAGTGAAACTTGACGTGTGTGAACTGTTCAAATAGTCACTTAAACAGGATGATTTCTGCTGCCTGTCTCAAGACAGAGCCTTCTGAGAACCAAATCTTTCTCTTGGTGTTTCCAAGTGTCCTGTCTCCAGCTCTGGAACAAACCATTGCAATAGCTGTACGTTCAAACCCAAGGTGTGTGTGCTGACACTGGGAGTGGAATTCATGTGGAATGTCTTGAACAGCAGCTCTTTTGGGGAAATGCAGTTTTTTCTTGGGCTTGGATCTTCAGATAGTGCACTGGTGCAGTGCTGGGTGCCAGGACAGCCAAACTGCCCCGGTCCTGCAGAGGAGCTGATCCTCGTCATTCAGCAGTGGCAAAAACGAAATTGCTGTCGCTGTGGGTGACCTGTGAAATCAGGGGAAACAGGAGACCCCTTCTGAGGTTAGAGAGGGGAAGAAGAAGCGGTGGCAGTGGCTGTAAGGTGTGAGGCAGCAGGAAGCTGAGGCGGCAGTAGCGGGGCGGCGATGCCGTGGCGGGTGCTCGTGTTCCCCGATGCCGCCGCCCCGTCACGGTGCTCGTCGGGGCTACAAGGTCAGTACAGGCTTTTCGGTGGAGAAACTTGAAGGAAAAAAGGCTGGGTTTTTCTCATAATAATTCGTTGAAGTTTAATCACTGACTAGTGACACTGAAAGATAAGGAAAGTAATTAAGATTCCCTCTAAAACTCTTGCGTGATAACAGCGGAGCTTGGTGTAGTCATAGCGACTTCTCAAAAACTAATCCTAATCGTTACGAGAATATTATAAATGACTTGGAATTGCATAAAAGCTTCAAATTGAATTTGTATACACACAGTTGAAAAACTTTCCTAATACTGCACCATTTATCCAATTTCCCAGCTATGAATTTTTTTAAAAAAACCATGTAGTGTATAGAAAATGTAAATTATATACAGGCAATGAGCAGATACATTTTCAGCTTCTTGCAAAGAAAAAGGACTGCAACCTTACATTTTTTTCACTTAAATGCAATTTTATACATTTATGTTGCTTTATATCAAGGAAATTGAATGTGAATGTTACCTTTTATGAATGCAACTTGCTCTTTTTTCATTACAGAAACTTTTGTTTGAAGTAATCAATAAACTTTGGTATGTTGTTCTGATTAATATATATTTGTTGTCTGTCTCGTCTCCTTGGAAACTCCTCGGGGATAGTTGATCATGTGGGCTTTTCCAGGGTAGTACTGGGGGGCCCATCAGCATTTTCACTGTGGGGGGAGATGCCAGCAAGGCCATGCTTGGTGGAGTGGAGCAGCGTTTGCCTAAGGAAATACTGGCTGCTTCTCATACATTTTTATTTTTCCAGCAGTGTATGAGCAGTTGCTGGTGTCAGCTGCTGCACGTAGCTGGCCCATGTGCTTTCAGCTCATTTCCCTCAAAACGAATGTTTAATTAAGAAAGCGAATCCTGTGAATTAAGTTGAATAAATTGATTTGACTTTCTAGAATAGGTGAACCCAGGGCTTCAGCTGACATTTAGGAACTGGCTGAGGAAAATGCAGGTCCATGTGCCTGCTTTCCATTCATGAGGTGTTTTCCATACTGCTCTGTATTGGTTTTTGGTTCTGTGTGTCGTGGCTACCTGTAAGAAATGAGTATTTTTGAGTTCAAGGCCTAGAAGTACACAAATGAGGTTTGCAAAGTGCCTGGTGCTGTTCAGGCCCAATATTTGCATTGATGAAATTCCAACAACACAAGGAAACTGCTAAAGCACGACTCGCAGTGTTTGTGTGATACACAAGAGAAATATATAGACCTAACTTTTTTTTTAAGGACACGGGTCTGATTCAAACTGAAATGTTTGTAATGAAAAACTGACAGTTTGAAAAATTCTGTTTTGGCTGCTTCGATCTCTGCAGCTCCCATCAGCCACCGCAGGACAGATGGCTGAGCTATTTAAAACAAACTCTAACCTTTGCGAGGCAGCTCGTACTATTGGAAACCAGAGACACGCATTGAGAATCTTAATAGCGCCAGGCACTGATAGTGAAAATCGTCTGAAGAGCTGGAGAGGATTTTACTCTGAGCTGGCTGCCCGGGCTGACAGGACAAAAGCTGTAAATGTAAGCGATGGGAGATGACTGCAGGTCACCAAGCATTTCAGAAGGCACCAAAATTAGCATTTAAAACACCCATGTAGCCCTTCTTGTTAGAAAGGAGAAGCGATGTCATGTTGTAAGGTGATTTTTAACAAGGACAGCAATTTTTTTAAGGTCAGGCTGTTGGCGTGTGAGGGCTCTTGGCACGTGGAGGGGTCAGGGTGTCCCTGTCCCTCCCTGTCCCCCTGCAGCTGTTGCAGGACATGCACCACAGTGTTCTCGCTGCTGGGATTGGGCTTTGCTTCTTAAATTTTCACACGGCTGGGGATAACCTGCTGAGCTGGAAAATGCACTGTGGCCTGGAGAAAGGGTGTGTGTGTGCACCTGTGTGAGTGTTCCTTCCCAAAACCAGGCCTTGTAACAACAAATAAGGCAGGTCTGACTGATGCAGGGGGAAAGTGAGAGTGGGAGAACAGAGTGGAGCCTTTTCTTTTTCACATTCAAGTAGGAGACATAAAATCCTCCTCCTGATTAAATCTGGGCAGGCGTGGCTGGCTTCAGCGGGGCCTGGATTTCTGCCAGGCTGTGGAGGGTCTGCCCACCTGGACCAGCTTGGGAAGACCCACACTGGACAGTACCCCTGGACCGAGGGTGATGCTGCTGTCTGCACAAGAAATCCTCCTACAATCCCTGTTCATGAAACCAGCCCGAGTTTAATTACTCTTCTGCACGAGCAGTTTGCTGTCGCCGTGCTCCCAGAGGTGAGCAATTCCCTTGGACATCACTCTGACTCTAACCTGTGTTTAGCCAGCTCTGTTTTTCCAGTTCCCAGCACTTGACTGAACAGGTATTTTTGAAGGGTGATTTCTCAAATCCAAATAATGGCTCCAGTCTCAACCCAACCTTCTAGCCTTAATCTGGGAAAGGGAAAAAAAAGTTGGTTTTTTTTCTTTTTTTCAAATTCAAGAAGTTTTGAATTTTGTTTGAGTGGGTTTTTTCAGCCTCTGATCTGGATTGAATGAAATGAGTTGGAATTCTTCCTACACCTTCTCCCTAAGATTAGATTTAAGGATGAGGCATCGCACCCACATGAAATAAATCTCTGCAAACAGGTGCTGCAGGTGCTGTCAAGATTTTCCACAGCTCTAAAGGGCTCTTGCCCCTTGCACACAGGTCTGTATGTGCCACTCTCAGAGTGCTGGACGTTGCTATGGGGCCTGAGAAAGAAGCAGCCTTGTTTCTGGCTGTCATTGTTTCCTTTTTAGTCTGTCTCCTTGCTCCTTCTGTCTCAGTTTATCATCTCCTGGGCAGGCAGAGAGTAACACTGGGCTCTGGAGGAGACAGGCAGGCCAAGAAGCTTCTGCCAGTGTGAAATGTGAGGAGCTGGACGATGGCTCTGGGGAATGCCTTGCTGGGGTAGCTGGGCGTTTGCTGTGAAATGCCCCAAAGGAGGCTCTGAGTCTTAGGGGCCATAAGGAAAAGCCATGAGCAATCACCCTCCAGTGTGAGTGAACACAGCTTTTCCCTGCTGGGAGCTGGCTGAGGCTGGCCGGTGTCAGCTGAACTGTCTGGAGGAGGTGCAGCTTTGGGATGTGCAGGATCCCTGCCAGCATCCAGTGCCATGGCCCAGCCCAGCCCACCTGGGGCTGGAGTAGGGTGTGTTGGCTGCAGAGACCTGATCCAGAGCCTGTCTTAATGACTTTGCCTTCTGTTCAGAGAGCGAGAAATGGATTGATTGTGGAACTTTAGGGGTGACAGCTGCATCTTCTTACTGGGTAACTTCATTTCCCCAAAACCCTTTGTCAGAAGTGGGAGTGTAACACTCAGTGGGGGTGAGCCCCAGTTACAGCAGAGCATCCCCTGCCCAGTGGTAGAGCAAAAAAGAGACTTTCAGCACTTGGCTGGGTCCCGTTTCTCCATGAGCCGTGGCAGTTTAGGACAAACAGCATTCCTGTGATAAGAATACAGCAGGAATGTGGCATGGCTGTATTCCTTCACTGGTAGCCTTGCATGTGAGATGGATTTTTTCATGAGTAACTGCACATGAACTCTCCCTGTCACACAAGAAGTGCTTTATGGCCAGACAGAAAATCATCTGTCCAAACTGTTTGGTCGGTGAGAACCTGCTGTGTCATGAACAGGGAGCTCTGACTGAATGGGTAGTTTTTCCTTGAAAAATTCTGTGTCACTGTAAGAAGGGCCTACCAAAAGATGCTGGGTTTTATATTACCCCTGTTAGACCACGGCTCTTTAATTAATAGCCCTGACTGCTGAAGTGTTGGAAAAAGGCTGCTATTATATAGTAAAGAGCATAATTAAAAGGTTGTTTTGGAAAAACAGGAACATCTGCTTCTCCATGCTGCCTTCCTGGGCAGCTCAGGCTCCTGTTGAGGATGAGCTGGCATCGTTTGAACCTCAGCATCAGGGAAACTGAGAGTGATGGGTCAGCCCTGTGCCGTGCTTGGAGCTCTGGCCAGCATTGGCTGTAGCAAGGCTTAATGTAGTTCTCATAAATCGTTCAAGGAATTTGCTGGAATGCTGCTTGCAGAGGATGGAAATGCCTTTTTTTTTTCTTTTTTTTTTTCCCTACAAAAGTGCTATAGGCACTAAGGCAGGGAGTAAATCCAGCTGCAGGGTGGTTTGCTGGGGGACACTGGGTATAGTGGTAAATTAAAAACCAAAAAAAGGAATAAAAGGGGAGGGAAAAGAATGGAAAGGAAAAAGGGGGAGGAAGGAAAAAGGGGGAGAAAAGGAGGAAAAAAGGAAAAGAGGGAATAAAAAGAAATAGTGGAAAAAAGACTAAAAAGAGGGGGGGAAGAGGGAAAATAGGGGAAAGGAAAAAAGGGGAAAAGGGAAAGGGGGAAAGAAAAAAAGGAATAAAGG
>VZTA01024166.1:750450-861691 GCA_013398855.1 Mohoua ochrocephala | reverse complement strand
GGACGGCGGCTTCCCCGGACACCCCCGTGGGGGCAGCGGCACCGCTCCCGCCCCGGCGGGGCCCCACAGGTGTCCCCACAGGTGCCCCATCCCTCGCCGCCCCATCCTTCCCGGTGCCGGTGCCGGGCGCGTTGCGGGCGCTCGGGTCCCGCTGCCCGGGGGAGCCCCGGGAGGGTTCGCCGCACGCGGGCGGCTGAGGATTCGAGGGGCTGCGTTGTTGTTTATTCGATGGACGGCGCGGTGGGTGCGGAACGGCCCCGGGTTTCGGGAGCAGCCGCGTCCCCCGCGCCGCTGGCGTTCCCCGACGGGCCGCCGGAACGCGTGGCTCGGAGCGCGGGTTGAATTCAGGAGGTGCTGCCGGTGGCAGGAGGATGTTGGCCAGTGCAAGCCCCCTGCGCGGATTCCCGTGGCCAGAACTAAAGAACTCTTCCCTGGGAAGTTGTGCCTCAGCCTGCTGGCAGTGGCTGCCCGTTCCCAGGGTCTGCAGCAGGGAAACAGGAGATGTGTGTAAGGTCTGTGTCTCTGTCGGACACCTCATCATCCCTCCCGTGTCCCCCGGTCCTCAAACACCTCTGAGTGCCAGGTTGTGCCGGGAATGCAGCATTGTACTGATGTGGCTGTGGTTCTATGGCTGCGCACCCTGAATGTGAGAAGCAAATGCAATCTGATCCCTTATCTCGGCCCATAGCTGCCTCAGCGATGTTTCCTTTGATGGACAGTGATCTGCTCAGGAGTTGTGTGGAGCCCTCACTTTTTGAGTATTTTCCTGTTTTCCTGTGGGCAGTTACAGGAAATACAGTCACTGTATTTTTGCAGTGAGGTCTTTCCTAAACCAGGAAGGGTGATGGCACGTCGGGTGACTCCAGCCTCCCTGGAGGATGCACACCTTGTCAGGAGTTGAAAGCAGGCAAAGGCATCGTTCCTTGTCTGTCTGCAGCTGGCGGAGCGCTTGGAGCTGTGCCAAGCACAAAAAAGGCACACTGACCCAAAAAAAGCTTCCTGTCTAATTCCAGGTTTCTTGACCTCTTTGAAAAGCACACTTGGGGGTGCAGGAAGAATTTGTCAGGGGGTAGGTCACAGGTGAGGGCTCTACCAACATGTCACCTGCTTCCCAGGAGCTGCTGGTGTCCATGCCCTTCGGAGGCGGTGCCAGCAGCACCTTCTGCTCTGGCTGTCCTGCCCACCTGACCCTGTTTGTTTCCCTGCACCCTGAAAATGGAGTAGATGAATGTGGGCAGGGGTGGTCATGGTCAATTAGCAAAGGATGCTGCTTGAATGGGTGGGATTAAATCTGCTGTCGGCATGGAACGCCCACGCTGCTGGGGCAGGAGCTGGGGACACGGGGATGGGGACACAGATGGAGAACGTTTGCTATGAGCCGTACCATGGGAACCAGGTGAAAGCAGGTACTGGGTTTCTTCTGAGCATGAGCCCTCTCTCCTAACCAGCTTTTGGGAGATGACCTGTGTGTAATGGTCCTACAGAGTCAAAATATCCCCACAAAGGCGCGCTTGTGTGGTTGTAGCTGCATGATCCGGACCCATGATTTGGCATCTACATAGGTTCTTAAAATAAAGTATTGAAAAAGAGACAAAGTTGAGTAAGGTTCTCCAAATCATGAGATTAAAAATAAATCAGAATGTTTTTTCCCTTATTGCTGATTTCTGAGCATTCAGCCTGATCTGGGACCATGTTTTAACCATTTCCCTACACGTAGCAGTACTGGAAACGTGTTGGTTGTTTCTAGTAGGAGGCGATCCACCCGTATCTGCCTTAGACTGAGATAAAAGCCTGTGAAAATCCCAAGCCTTTTATAGCCATTCTCATCTCTAAAATGGCTTGGGCTCGCTCAGAGCGTGGCAGGAGCACAGCAGCCTCTGTGCCTTCGTCAGCCCGGACCCTCCGGGTGGGCCACCGAGCAGTAGTAGTCTGGGAGCAGGCAGTAGTATGTGGGATGCGCCTCCTCTCCCTGCATCACATTTGCTACAACCACAGTTTAATGGCTTATCATTCATGTACCAGGACAAAAGTGGAGTGACAGCAGGGCTGTGTGGGAGGGAACAACCGAAGTGTAAAACATGGTGGGGGAAAGAAAGAGTTTTCCAAAGTGCTCTCTTCGCCACTGAGCTAGAGGGTGCTTGGAGACACAGAGCTTCCCCCTCTGTGCGTGGAGACTTCAGGGCTCGGACGTGGCCCCAGGTCGTGCTGTCGTGGGAGCCTTTGGTTAGTGTTGGTTTTGGCAGGTAGGACTTGCAGGGAAATCCTGGAGCCGCAAACCAGGCAGGTGCCCTCAGCCTCGTCCTGTGGACGGCCACGTGTGGCTGTGGCAGTGATTGTTTTGGCATGTGCTGAGCACGGTGCAGGTCCCTCCCCAGCCTGCTCTGCTGCCACAGCCTCGCCCATCTCATCCCTCTGCCAGCTTCCCTAACGCAGGGGAATTTGAGGCCATTGGAAAATCGGCGGGCAGAGGAGCTGGAGTGTGAGGAGTGGTGGTGGAAGTGACTGGGTGGGGCTGCCTTGTTTTCTGAATCCCTTTTTCCTCCCAGGCGATGCTGGACTTGGTTTTAGAGCGGAGATGAGTCAGGATCTCCTGGGGCAGAGCTGTTCCCTGGGACCCAGCACACAGCACAGTTATCCTGCTGCTCCAGGGGTGTTTGTCCAAGGGCTGGGTGGTGAGAGAGCCAGCAAGCACCAGCAACATCCTCCCCATCTCACTTTCTGTTCCACAGGCCCGCTCCTGCTGCAGGAGCACGGTTAGCGGGTTTGGAGATGTGCTTTTGCTCAATGGGGGAATGCCAGAATCGGGCATTTCCACTTCCAGTTTGGGAAAAACTGTGTTTATTTTCCCTTGCTTTACAGTAGAGTTTCCAGGTGATGCCACTGCCTGCATAGTTGAGTTTCCTGGCTCTATCAGCTGTGAAAGAAATTGTTCCAGTGACCTCAGTGAGCTTCATTCCAGGTTCCCCAGGCAGGTAGTGGGGCCCAAGGATTTGCTGCTGATATTTCTCCCAAGAGTTACTTTGTTCACAAAGCTGGAATTCCTCTTCGAAAAAACAGTGTTCACATGGCACTGGATGATGATGGGAAAGTTACTGATATCTGTATATTTTTATTGGGTTTTGGAAGTCTTTTGTGCTGAATGGGCTCTGGTGTAGGGGCTGATGGTTTGGACTGGGAAGATGTGTACTGGTGGCAGATGCTAAATGTGCCTTTTCCTGCAGGGCTGGCAAATGTGCCCTGGTGCTGATGTGCAAACACCTGCACTGCTCTCCTTGGTGAGGGCAGAGTGACTGAAACTGGAAAAAGGAGAAAACTAAAAGTACATTGAAGCTCCTGTATATTAGAAATGCAAGAAACTAGATTTTCTCAACTCCCACACTGTGGTTCAATCCAAACGAGTGGGTGTTGAGAATCTTTTATTACATTTCTTGCAATAGACGTGAATTCATGTATGGTGGAGCTGGCTTTTATGTTTCCCCATTTTTGCTTAGTTTGGTGTGATATGGGAATAGAGTTTTCCTGATTGGACATGAAAACGTCAGAGCATAACAGGAGGTAGCAAGTAAGCCTTGTTGCTGCTTAGTTTGCTTTGGCTTCACCTTTTCTTAGCAAAGCTTCCACAGTTTCTCAGTTGCCAAATATAAATTGGAAGAGATTTTCCCCCCGGCCCCAAAACTCCGTGGTCTCCAGCACACTGGGACACCCTGGATCTTTTAACCTCCCCTGAACATCCTCCTCCTCCTCCTCGCTGGCAGCATGGCTCAGCCGTGGCTCCTGCAGACCCTCCTGCTCACTCCAGCTCCCAGAACTGCACCAAAGGATGAACATGACCGTGGGATCCTTCTCTGGCTGCACCTTGTCGGGGATCCTTGGCTGGCTGCACCTTGTCCTGCTGGCAGCAATGGCCCGTGGTCAGCAGGAATGAGGTTTTGCTGGTTTTGTGTGTCAGTGAGTGGCTGCAGCTGTGCCGTACCGGTGCCCGGGGCGCTCCTGCTCAGCCACAGCCGGTATTTCCCCAGTTGCTGGAGGGATGGCTGGCAGCGGGATGCTCCTGCCCCGGGGTTTGCAGTGTGGCTGTGGAGCCAGATCCCGGGTGGCTCTGGGCACGCCTGGAGGTGGTGGTGTCCGACCCCTCTGCGCACACAGATCAGCCCCTGTTGGAAGGGGGTGGTTGTGACTCGGCTGGTCCCGTGAGGACGTTCCTCCGTGGGTCAGTCACGCTGCCTGGATGATGGTCCTCAAACCCGGATTGCACCGAGTTAACATTTTCTATTTCTTACCTTCTTTTCCTTTCACAGCGCTTTTTTTTGGTGCCTTTTTCCTCTTATCCTCAGCGTATCTAAATCTAAGCCTTTTGAAAAGGTCATTCTAGTTTTTCAGAAGCTTTCCTTTTTTTGCTGTACGGTTTCTTAGCTGAGCACACCCCCAGGTTTGGGTGATGGGGATGTGTGTCTGCACCGAAGCATTGACTGCACATAAGCCCCGGCAGGCCTCGGAGGAGAAGCACAGCCCCTGGGTCAGAAGAGAGGACCATCTGCTGCTGCATCCTGCTTCCTACGCCGTGTTGGAGCAGGTGCTTGGGGAGAAGTAAAAGAAGGAGCTTGAAAATAGAGTGAGCCTTTCCTTAAAAATCTTCCCCAGTCTGAGAAAAGATAATTTAAGGCGTCCTTGAACCTGGTGAGGTGACCAAGGCATCGCTCCTAGCGATGGGCTAATCCTGGTGGGACTTTCATGCCACGTGCAGGACATGCAGGCCTGGCAGGGGCTGGGTCCGTTTGAAATGCTGGCGTGGTGGGTGCTGCTGGCACCTGTCCTGCCTGGCTCCACAGGAGCTGTTTGCTGCTGACCTGCCCCCGTGTGAGGCCACCCAGGCCTGGCTGCTCCTGGGCTGGCCCCACTGCCACCCGTGACCTGGAGGTCGGGGTGTGCTGCCAGCACTGCACCCCCTGTCCATCCATGGCTCCCACCGTGCTCCAGGGGTGCAGCTCTGCTCGTGGCTCTGCCATCCCTTATTCCCTGTACTGGGCTGATGCTCTTCCAAGGAAATGTTAGAGGTGGCAGTTCAGCCACCCTCTAGCAGGGGGTTTTGCAAGCCTCTGCCAGGTCAAGAATTTACCAGAGATTGGTGAGATTTATGTGCAGGTGGAGGTTTGCCATGAGGATATTGACAGAACTGGCCCAGGAGCCCCATCATCTTCCTCGGGATCAATACATCATATCTTCCAGAAAAATAGGCATTTATAAACCTAATCTAATTGCTAATCTTTCCCTCAAGATGAGGGCCTGGTGTTGCCTGGCTGCAGATAGGCAGCAGGTGCCTGCAGGCTGAGCCCAGGGCTCGGGGAGTGCAGGTGCTCCCGTGAGCCCCCGGCCGCAGAGAGGTGCGAGCTGTCCCCAGGGGCTGTGGGGACAAAGGGACCCGGAGCAGTTGCAGGTACTGAAGCTTTCTGCCATAAATATTTTAATGTGTCTTTTGTGCTGCACCACCCGGAATTACAGCCTGTCGATTGTGTNAAATATTTTAATGTGTCTTTTGTGTCACTCACTAGGCACGGGGAATGGCTGCACCACCCGGAATTGCAGCCTGTTGATTGTGCCAGGTGCTGGTGCAGCAGCAGCAGCAGTTGTTGTTCATACTCTGGGATGGCTGAAGGAGAATTTGCTCTGCATGGCTGCCCTGGGCAGCAGCAGTGCCTCGCCTTTGCTGCAGGTAGAGCCGGTGCCAGGGGTCCGTGTGATAGTTGTGCAGGATGCACAAACAGCTGGACGTGGTTTTGGTGCGTACGAGGGGGTGTGCGGCTCAGAGGTGCTGTGAGAAGTGGCTGATGATGGCATGTGCAGCTTCTGCAGCATGCCTGGGGTCACGTGCAAATGCAGGACAGTCCCACAGCAGCCTGGGCACTTCACTCTGCGAAGTCTCTGTGCTGCTTTAGCAGCTGAACTGCTCCAGTGTGGAGAGAAGGACACTGATGCAAGGTATGCTGTACCGCAGGGTATCTCCCACCTGGGGAGAAGGTCCTCACAGGTCTGAACCTGTGGTCAGTCTGTTTGCTCAGCTAGAGGGGTGTAACTGCAGTGTGAGGTTGTTGACCCCCACGTGCTGTGCGTGGATGACTTTGGTGGAACAGAGTGGAAGTGTCTCTGATTATTAGCAGCCCCCTCTGCTTTCCTGCCCCGTGAACCTTTCTAAGCCCTGGGTGGGGGACGTGGCCAGCGCGCCGAGAACTCACTTGTGGGAAAAGTGATGGCTGAGCCTTGAGGTCTGGGGGAAGAAGCCACTGAGTCCTGTCTTTTGGACTTCATGGCTGATCCCGAGACCTTCCGTTCCTGTTGTATCCAGAAACCAGTGCCGTGGCTTACCCAGCTGTCCAGGTTGCTCCAGCACCACCCAGCAGCTGGTTCAGCAGGGTTTTTAGCCCTCGCCCTTTGGTGCCAGCTCTCACACAGCCGTGCAGACACGGACACCTGCAGCAGCCTGGTGGGTGGGGGCTGCAGGGGTCTCTCCTGCTGCCGTCATCAAACCTGCTCATGGCCCTCTGCTAACACCAACCCCTGCTGGCACTCGTGCCTGCTCTGTTCCCAGATGAGGACCTGAAGCCCCTGGAGACATGATTTGCTCTCAGCTACCAAGGGGTTTTCTCTCAGGTCCAGGAAGCAGCCTCAGGACCTTGGCTGTCCGTTCTCTGCCCAGACCAGGTCCTATAAATAACCTTTTGGTGAATAGAGCAGGCCTTGTTGAGGAGCACAATGAGGTGTTCTGTGCCACACGTTCTCCAGTGCACGTGCCGTGGGGTATCTCCATCAGCCTCCCGCCCCGTGGCTGGCTGCCAGCCCCTCCTGGCTCCGGTTCCTACAAGTGCTGTGTAAACACCTGCTCTGCCTGTACCCAGCAGTGTGTCCTGTTCCTGGGCAGGACAGACACGGGAGCTGGGTCTGCTCACGTGGATGTTGGGATCCTCCTGCAGGGGTAAGCTTGTTGGGGAAGCACACAGGTGGGACAGATCCCCCGAAAGTACTGTGTGAAGCAGTGTGTGGGCAGTAAGGGCAGCTGCCTGGATGCCTCCATCCTCCTGCCCTCTCCTTCTCTGCAGCCAGGGACAGGCACTTTGTCACTTGGCACAGGCTTTGTGACAGGCAGGTGGGCCTTCCTGTGCTGGGACAGCCCAAGACAGACGCTGGCTGGTTACCCCAGGTAGCCCAGAAAGTCACCAGGAGACATGGAAATAGGGTGCAAATGTGCTGGTTCGAAGGCTCCCTCAGTACCAAATCAATGCTGCTTTGCTGGGTGTCCAGAGGGACAAGCAACTGAGAACAGGCAGGTCATGGAGAGGCTCAACGTGATCCTTTACACTTTTCATTTGATTTACTTCAGTTTTGTTTCCTAGACTACAGCAGCAACCCCCACATGAAAAGCTGCTTTTCTTCATTCCCAGCAGAGCCGTCTCCAAACGGATTTGCTAGCAGCAGCAGTGTTTGGTCAGCGTGGTGAGCGTGCGGCGCCTTGGCAGATGTGCTGCACAGCTGCTGCCTGCACACGCTGCGGGCCCGGCGAGTTTGGTATAGGGAAGAAAACAATAGTTGCTAAGAGCAAAGCACTTCAGAGTTTAATTGAGTGTTACAGGAGGGGTTGGGGCTGGGACAGGAGCTGTCCCTGTCTGGATGTCACTGCAGACCTCCACCGTACATGAAAGTCCCTCCCTGCTGGCATCTCCTGCAAAGGGGTGATCGCTGGCAATGAGCATCATTGTCACCACGGCAGTCTGGGCAGTGGCCTCGAGGTGCATCCCTCTGGAGGGGCTCTGGGAAATGGTCTGGACTGTGGAAGCCAAGAGATGGGGACCGGGCAGATTCAGCAGGGCTCCTTGCTGAGCCACGCTGGCTTTCCTCAGTGGGGTACAGAGCTCCGAATTCCCCCTTTGTCTTTTCCCTGCTTGGCTTCAGGCAGCCTCCAAAACTCTGTATCACGGCAACAATCTCCCCCCTGCAGAGGATTCTCTGAGTGCAATAGCTGCAGCAACATTTTATGAATGCCCATTTTAGAACCTATATAAAAATGATGACTACACTGCTATGACAATTTACCATCCAGATGCTGCTGCTTTAATGAGACCCTGAAACCTGAGGTCAGGCCAGCTGTGTGGGGACAGCAGTTTGTAAAGTGCTCTGAGATGCTGTAGCATGGGGAGTTCAGGCTTGATTTTGTAACAGCTGATGATCACAAAGCCACTTTTGGGCTTTGAAAGAAATGAATGGACTTTCTTGAAGCCTGGACTTCCTCCACGCCATGCCAAGCGCGATGCAGGCTGGCTGTGCTGTCCACAGCCAGCGCTGGGCAGTACCCTGGGGTCTTTTCTGTACTGTCCCAAGAGTGTCCTTTAAATAACAAATCCCCAGTTTGCTAAAGAACATCCGCTGAAGCCTTGTTTGAGAGGCTGATGCCTTTGGTGCCTCACTGCCTTTTACTGCTCCTTCTCCAGAGATTAATATTTGAGGACAAGGGTCATGCTTCTGTACAGGATTTATTGCAGCATCCAAATGATGTGCCCCAGGCACAGCAGCACGCTTCTGAGTTTGATGCCAGCACTTGATTTTCCCTAATATTTGCCCAGGAGCTTGAGTTCAGTGGCCAACACAGAGTGAGTGCCAGGGAGGAGCTGGCCGAGGAGCGGCTCTAATCAGACCACAATCAGGCTGTTGTTGTGCCCTGACCTTGCCAGAGGGCAGCCATCCTGCTCCCCTGTCGCTGCTGGATCATCCTGCTCCCCAGGGGATGGGTACAAACTCCCCCTGCCTCCCTGCAGATTGTTAGGTGGTTTCCAGTGAGAAAATGTCCTGTGAGACGTTTAAATTAAGTGGGTTTTTTTGACCATGCAAAGGTTAACCTCCTTTCTCCAGCCCGTTTCCTGATCAACCTCAGTTAACTGGCACATCCCTCTCATATCAGTGCAGAACCAAAACAAAAGCCACGTTTACTGTCAGCCTGGAGCTGTGTTTGCTGTTGCTGCTGAGCACTTGAGTCACGGGGGTGTTACGGCACGTGGCGAGACTGTGCCTGGCTTGGCTGGTGCTGCGTTTTGGGGGAAGCCAGGGGTAGGCAGGGTGAGCTCTGGGGACAGGCTTCACCCTGCCTGTGGGCACGGACGGGCTGCTGAGCAGCCCCACGCTGGTCTGTGACAAATACGTGTGCACAGCCCAGGCTTCTGTCTCGCGTTGTCAATGACACACGTGTTTAATATCATCTACTTCGTGCGTTGGAGCTCATTAAGTTGTTAAATGTGAATTTTATCAGTATGAAACCATTGACCTGGTAACAAAAATATCAACAAATAGAGAAGAAATCTCTTGCTGCTGCTTGTCCTCAAGTTGGGTGAAGCAGTTGAATGAGAGACAAATATTTGAAATATCTTTGCAAGACAAACTTCTTTCTCACCAAGACCAATTCTAGGGCCTGTTAGAATCAAGAATGCTTCTGTAGATGCCAGTGGGACTGAGGCTCAATCCTCAACAAACAAACCCCACATTTTTATCTACAAGAGGGAAAAGCAGCAGTGTGTAGAAGGGCAGAGAGCAGCCCGTGGCTGGGGGGGCTGTGGGAGGCAGAGTACCCCCCACCTCCTGCACATCTGGGCTGCTGTGCTGCAGCACCGTACAGGCCTGAAAAATCTTTAGATAAAGTAGAAGTGACCAGAAAGCTTTTGGAAAAAGGGAAATAGAATAAGTATTGATTATGCTGGAGTGTGCTGAAGTATGCAGCCTGTCTGATTTAAAACAGCCAGAAGATTATTCCCCAGGACCAGCTCTGTGAAATAATCAGTGCTTAAAATTTGATTATCAGAAAGCCCAAGGACTTTAATCTGTATAGTTGTGCTTCAAAACATTTATTTGCAGGAACAAGGATGTTTAATTTTTAGCTGTCATTCCATTTATAGATAATCCAGAAAAATGTCTACCAGCTTTAAGCTCCTCTTGTGTTTAGTCAGTCTGGTCTTTGTTTCCTTCTCCCAGGGAAAGGTAAAGTTGTGGATGTTGTTCCGATGCGCTTCACTGCCGCTGAAATGATCGTGGTGCTAAATATGGCATTAAAACAGCCTCTCCCATTATTTAATTAAGAAGGGATCTAATAGCTGAACATAAGAACAACAGCCTCTCCAATGTCCATGGCCCCGTGCCAGGTGAAAACATGATTTCAGAAGCTTATTTGTTCAAAATTAAAGACTGTAACAGTCTGAAAGCCCAACCTTGTTCCCAGTGCAGCAGCCTTGGACGCTGCAGTTCCCAGCAGAAACCTCAGCCCCTTGCATTGCCAAGGCTGGGAAGCACTGGGAGACTTTGTAAAACAGGGAGCAGAATTACTGACTCCAAAATATAAAAATTTACATTTGCTACGGCCTGTTGAGGGGAGGGCACTCAAGCTCCTGGGCAGCACTCCCTTGGTACATTGAGTGGAATACACTTGTTGCTGGTCTGTGGCTTTCACCCTGTTCGAGTCATTAGAAACATTAGAAGTGACATCTCTAAGATCCAAATATCCTTTGTTACAAAATGTCAGGTGTGGTTTAAGGAAGCTGCGCTTGGTTTGAGTTCCACCTTTGGATGAACACGTTGATAAATGTGTTTGCTTTGGGTTTGTGCTTTATTTTGATTGCTGCTTTTCCCTTTCTCCAGAAACTGCAATACCCATCTGTGCAAAGGACATCAGTGATGATCTGATGAAGGAGTTTGCTTTTCTGTCTGGTGAGTACGAGAACTTCCTCAGGGTCCCTCTCTCTCACTCTCTGTGGTAATTAAATACTCCAGATAAACTTCCTTGCTATTTGTCAGAATGATACTCCACACGGGGTATTACCCATCAGGCAGTATCCAGTGCCACTAGAAATGTTGTTAATAAAACATTGAGGCGGTTTGAAAGAGCAGATTAGGTTTCTGTCTCGTGCCCAACTGTGAAATATTCTTACCTCCCAACACTCGATGCATTACCAAGCACTTTGCTGTGAAATGTATTTCTGTAGGTTCCAGACCAGTGTGTTTGTTTGCCCTTTATTTCTGATTTCTTTTGCTGTGCTGTGTGAAGTACACTCAGTAAATAAAGGAAGTGTCTGGTACCTGACACGTTTGTTTCTAGCACCTGCATTTGTGTGTTGTGCCTGGACTCAGAGGCAGGATTTGGCTTTGTTTTGCTATTCTGGTGAAGTGAAAAACCTTTCTGCCAATGGCAGCCCGTGTTCTGCCCTGAGTGGTGCACTGGGCTTTGCTGCTGGCCCTCCTCACAAGCGTGGCCAGGGAAGCATCCTTGTCTTTTTTCCAGGTGGCAGAGGAAAGGACAAGGCGTGGATCATCACCCTCCCCGACAACGCTCGCTTCAACGAGGTGCCCGAGGAGAATGTGTCTAAAGTCTTAACGTACCTAACGTCAGTCCCAAGGTATGAGGCTCCCTTTCAGCTCTTGCCTCTGGTGGACAGAGGCGTGGGTCCTGCCTGGCTTAGGCAGGGATCTTCAGGGTAATGCCTTGTGTGGGGCTGAGGGGCTTCTTCAGCTCTCAGAGCACAACAGAGGGATGCAAGCCCTTACAGGGTCCAGGTGTGGTGTTTAATGTGCCAGGAACTGCAGAGCAAGAAGTGGACATCATCCCTGTGACCTGTCAGCTGGAATGTATCGCACATTTAGCTTATTAAGTTTCTAATTAACAACAAGCTTTCCACAAGCTTTGGCATGTGTCACCACTTAAATATGCCATGCCACTGCAAAATAATATTTGGACGTGTACAAATAGAGAGTCATCACGGTGGAAAAAGAGAAATGAAGCCAGAGGAAGAGACTAATTACAGGAACAAAGCGCTTGGGGTCCCCGTGGCAGGTGATGGCTCAGCAGAGAGCCCCAGCTCCCATTACCTGCCTGCGTGTCAGGGCTGAGCTGCTGACAGTCTGCCTGTGCCTCATACAGGGCTGTATACTTAGATTAATGGCCCTCCTATTTCTTGCTGCTGAGCCTGGTGACTCAGTTACCCTGGAATGCTTAATTTTCTTGAATAATGCCTGTTTTGGCAAATTTCTTCCTGCAGGGAGAGCAGGCTGACAGATGCTAGATGAGAGCTTTCCATTAGCAGCTGCTTTGGAAGGAGTGTGGTTCCTCTGTCCCTTTCTGATGGACTCTGAGGTTTCGAGGGCTCCTGGCCCACAGAGCACTGGCCCAGCAGGAACAGGACCCTGCTCTGTGTGTGTGTGTTGGCCAGAGGGGTTTCTCCTTGGTCCTGTGCAGGCAGCCCTGCTCTGTGCATCTGCACTTCCCAGCTCTGTCTGGTTTCTCCAAGGCTTCTTGTTCCATCTGACTGTAAACACCCTGGCATTAGCATGATGAGCAGTCTTGCTGTCCCTGTAATAGGTCAAACTCAATCAAGAAACTAATGAGAGCTGTGAGCTTGCTGGTGATTCAAACATGTTCAGCGTGTTTTTAGTAAAACCACTTTAATCATCCTGCTCTGCTCCTCCTACCACCATAACAGCCTGCCCCAATATCTGATCACCTTAAAAACATGTGCTCCCTAACGCTGTGGGGCTGAAAGGCTCAGGTGTCCAGGCAAGGCATCACCTAGGTGAGAGTGGCAGGTCTGTGTCAGCTCCGGTGCCCCTGTGTTCTCATCCCTCAGCAGCATCACATCGTGGGATTAGAGGTCAGGCTTTGGCCCAGAAAGTCCCTAAAAGAGTTAAAAATTTACCTGCCAGAGGTATTTGATTTAATCAAATATCGGAGTTAGGTGTGGGTGCACCAACACCTCCTTGCCTGTGGATGTGCAGGGGCAGATAAAACCCCACACCCTGTGCCTTTCCTGTGCAGAGGAGCTGCCTGGTGTCCTGCCCATACCAGTCTGAGAAAACCTCATGGATGTCAGGTTCGCAGCATTTGGGGAAGCTGAATGGTTTGAAGTATTTTGGGAAGCTGAATTTCATGAGGCATTTTTCTCCCAGAAATAATTGTTGGATAAAGGAGATGGATGCTGAAAGCTGCTCTTGAGTCCTCAAGGCAAGTGCATTAATAACAGAGCCAGGAGGAAGGCGAGTCCTGTAGGCAAGGTAATTTTTAGTGTTCCTGGGAACTGTGCTGCAGGCAGGAGGCAGCTGCAGAAAGTGCCTGTGTGGATGAGCTGTGAAGGAAAATAAGGAGCAGGTTCCCACTTTCCATTCCGTGCACATCCAACTCAAAGTGCTGCCCTGCCTGCCTTGGGCTGGCTGTGCTGAGCAGCACCTGCAGTGCCTGGGGAGGTTTGGGATGGACATCAGGAAGCATTTATTTGCTGAGGGGGTGTCAAAACACTGGAAGAGTTTCCTTAGAGATGCCATTGATTCCCCAAGCTGTCAGTGTTTAGGGGGCATTTGGACAATGCTCTTAATGACATCTAACTTTTGGTCAGCCTGCAGTGGTCAGGCAGTGGGACAGATTATCACTGCAGGTCCCTTCCTACTGAAATGCCATTTCTATTCTATTCTATTCTATTCTATTCTATTCTATTCTATTCTATTCTATTCTATTCTATTCCATTCCATTCCATTCCATTCCATTCCATTCCATTCCATTCCATTCTTTGACTATCCAGCTTTTTTGGTATTTAGCCAAGCTTTGCCTGTTTCATTTAGCCTGGGAAGTGAGGTACAAAGAGGTTTAGAGCTGTGGCTGATGACACGGAGCAGTGGCACAGTGCAGGGTGCTGTTGGCTATAAATACCTCTGCATTTCAGTATTGGGCAGGTCGTGACGGCGTGCTCTGATCCCACCAGCGGCAAGGAGTCTCTCAGTCCTGTGCTAAATCTCACAACTGCAGGCTCCAGGATCCAATTTCAAGTCCTGCAAAACATCCCAGGTCTTTATTTTTAGTCTGGTGCATCCTGCAACATGTACAAAGTTAAGGATAAGGAGAAAAAAGAAGTGACAAGAAACACCCAGAGAGAAATAATCCTTGCCCTGGTTATCTGTCTCCATCTTTCTGCTGCTGGATGCAAACAAACAGCCCTCAGAGCCTTGGTAGAAAGCATTGATTTATTTTTATTGTCAGTCTGAAAGGTACATCACAGGCCTGGAAATCTGATAAACCTGCGAGGCCTGGGTTGGAAATAGTCACAGACTCTCTCCACTGGCCCTAGAATAAATGACAAATTTCCCTCAGTAGGTGTTCAAGGCTGCCAGACTGCTGGGAACTTTCTTCTTTGTTTCTGCAAGGGAACTGATCACAGTACATTAGCATGCTCGGGGGCTGCTCTCTGAGGATAACCTTGTCCTGAGTTATTGGCTTACCCTGGCTTTTCTTCACTGGCAGTGCACTACGGTCTGGTGCCTTCTCTAAATTACTTGGATTCTGGGGTTTTTCTTCAGGTTTTATTATGATTACAGCAGTTCTGTGTAAACACGATTTATTTTTTTCAATTGCAGACTCTTGGGAAACGCCATGGGGAGTTGGGGAATTGTTTCTTGTAGCTCAGAGACATACCTTTTAAAATACTCAGAAGTATTTTAAAGTATTAAAATAGTTGAGTGTGCTGAAAAACCAAATGGTTTTATTTTTGCCTTAAACCAAAGGATCCTTTGGCCCATTCCCACCCACCTGGGTCGTGTAGCTCATGGTGGGGGTGGACAGAGCTGAGAGAAACCTGCAGAACTGTCTCATGTTGCCTAAATTATTCTAAGCAAAAAAAGGTTTTGGCTGAAAAGTCACGCTCACCATGCTCACAACCCCAGACTTCATTACATGTAGAAGTTCTGGGTATGACCCATGTGTAAAATTTGATATTCATTTTCTCTGCTCTCTTTTCTTCTACGCCTCAAAGCCACTGAACAGATTCAAATGAAACCTTTGCACTTTGGGTGTGATGTTACAGATCCATCAGATCTGTCGTAGGATAGCTTGGGACGTGGGTGCCTCTACATATCTTCAGTCAGTTGTTGTTATGGTCAAAGGGAATTTTATTTTTTATCCCTCTGAGCACTGCTGCTAATTCCTTTTAAATATATTTGTCAGAGTTGTGGTTGTCCCAGAGCAGAGCAGCAAGATGTGCACTCAATGAAAGCTCCTGCACTGGCTTCAAGTGTCTTTTTTTTTGTTTTCTGTGGTGAAGTTGCCAAGTATTGTCTGCTGTGTGATACTCCTGAGTAATCCACCGTGCGTTTGCCTTGCCAAACACGGGAATTAGCGGAGATGATGCTGGCAAGAGGCTGCTTGCACAGGGCTGTGCCTGGTGCAGACACCTGAGCCACCTCTGGGGAGCCAGCACGTGTACTGGGAGCCTCTCCCCAGCGCTGAGGCGCCCGGGGAGGGTGGTGTGGGACACAGCTATCCTGTTTCAGCATCCACGGAATAAATATTGCAAATATTACCTAAGTATCCTGTAAATACCCTCACATGTGAGGGCTCGGTTACAAGCTGGCCTCGCCGTAGCCGTGGCAGGCATGGCTGCAGTTTGTGCCCCGGGCTGGCACAGCTGGAGCCCGGCTGGGCTGCTCCAGCCCTTCTGGAAAGGAACATTTCAATTACAGATCTGGGTGTTAGGGCCCTGCCAGGCCTGCACCCCGCTACACCTGCCCCGCTCGGCCAGACTGGGCATTTCAAAGCAACTCAAAGGATTTGGGTGTTAAAAGGGATGTGAGGAAGCCTGGGCTTGCCAAGTGAGCCGGAGTCTGTTGGAAAACACCTTGGAGCAGTGGCTGCCTCCCCAGCAGGACGTGCTGGGGAAGCCACCACAGCCTGTTTGAGCAGCAGCTCCCCCTTCCCTCTGCCAGGCTGGCATTGCCCTGCCCTGGCTTGGTGTCATCTCTGCTGTCTCCTGCCAAAACAGGCCAGGAGGCATCGCTTGGCTGCTGTAACCGGAGCTCAGCAGGAAGATCTGGGCAGTGAAGGCAGGGGGGTCTTGGGCCATCAGCTGGGGGAGGCTGCTGGGCACCCTGGAGCTGCTGGGCAGGGGCACAGGTCCTCCGGCCTCTGCAGGCCCCTTCTCAGGACCAGCTTGGGTTTCAAGAGCAATCTGGTCTCCAGCAATCTGCTGTCACCACCTCGCACACAGTTCAGAGGTGATGCTTAGCCCTGGGCTGCCACAATCACAGAAGCACGGAAAGATTGGGGTGAGAAGGAGATCACAGAATCAGAGAATGGCTTGGGTTGGCAGGAATCTTAGAGATCATCTAGTCCAGCCCCCCAGCCAGAGCAGCTTCACCTGGAGCAGGTTGCACTGGAATATCTGGAGATATGAAAAGCCCCAGGTGGGTTTTTAAAATATTCAGAGAAGGAGATTTCACAATCTCTCTTTGCAGCCTGTTCCAGTGTGCTGTCTCCCTCAGGAGAAAGACATTTTCCTCGTATTCAGATGGCATTCCCTGTGTTTTAGTTTGTGCCTCTTGCCCCTTGTCCTGTTGCTAAGCACCCCTGGAAAGAGTCTGAGTGCTCAGGAAAATTTTTCCAAAGGGAATTTCAGGATCTGTAGAAATACTAAAATGTGGTTTGCATTCTGTGTTCTTGGGTTTGGGGGTTTTTTTGGGAACAAACTTGCTTTTATCAAAACATTATCTGGTCATTGGTATTTTCCTGTCTTGCAGTCAACATGAGTCTGACACTAAATTTATCCTAATCCTGGATAGAAGGTTGGACACATGGACATCAGTCAAAACGACTCTCCAAAAAATAGCAGTAAGTCCTCTTTAATGTTAATTGCTTTCAATGTACTAAATCACCACGCCCACTATGTATCTCCTTCAGAAGACACTGGGAACCAGGAGCAATGATGCTCCTGCTCTCTCTCTGGGTAGTAGTTTGTTTTATGGCCCTGTAATTAATTTGAGTGCACAAATGAGCTGTTTGTGTATTAATTTGCTTGTTTGATCCATTTTGCTGGGGTTTATACTCTCTTGCAGTGGTTCAAACGTGTTTTGTGCCATGTTCTATGCTTTGGATGGGCGGAAAATTTGGCTTCATATATATTCTTTCTAGACACGGGTTATTAGTGAGGCTGTGTTTTACCTAATTGTTGGTGACTGAAAGTTTTAGGTTCTTTAAACAGGCTTCACAAGCATTTGTGTGTGGGCATGGGTGGAAAAATCTGTTTTAAAAGGGTATGGATGCATTCATGTGTGTTAAATGATCTAGTACACATTTATGTGCTGCACATCATTGGCACATACCTGGTCTGAACACAGCCCACAGGTGAGGTTTTGCAGTTCTGCATTGCCTTGTGTCTTGGAGTCAGAGCTTGGACTTACAGCAGAGCATGCAGCTGTAGAAAAGTCATGTTTGTGGGTGCATGGGGAGGTAGGAGCCAACAGACAAATCCTTTCCCAACCACACCGTGCCATGGGGGTAAGTCAGTGGAAATACTCTGGGTGTGTTACTGCGTTTGTTTCTGAGTGTAGTCGTTGAATGGTTAAAGACATTGGTCCGTCTGGGAAGGAATGCAGTAAAGGGTGTGTACTGAGACACAAAAAGCTTACCTGGTTCTGATAAAGTTAGATCTTACTTTAAATTGTTAATACTGGCACAGCTGAGCTTGGTGCTCAGTACCTGGCTTTGATGGCATTTTGCTGGTCAGCATCCCATAGGAGGAGCAGAGAGTTCCCTTTTTGCCGTGTGAACGAGGCACCACCAAGAGTATTTTTGGTTCTGATTTTTCTGAATGTTATAAACTGAACTTGCAAGTGTGGTTACCATGCCACTAGAGAAGAAGCAACATTTAGAAACTGGTTCTTTAAAGTGATCATCAAAATTCAGTTCTGCTGCCAGGGTTTGAACAGGTGCTAGTACCAAGAGCATCCTTTAAGGATGATGTACTCGCTTTGCATAGTCTGGAAGTTTCACATGGGGAAAAATCCTGCCCTAATTTGTAGCTTCTACAGCAGAGTCATTCATTTTGTGTTTAATAAGAAAATGTAATGATTTGAGCATACACCCTGTTTGTGTACCTGTATGTGCCCTGTGTCCGTGTGGAGAGGTGACTTTGCCTGCAGTATCAGGGCTGCCCATGCACAGAATGGGGAGGTGCTCTGTGCAAAGAGGGATGAGAAGCAGGAAACCTGTGTCCACTGAATCTTAAGACTTGGGAATATTGCCTTAGGAACAGAGTCCTCAATGGCTGTCTCTGTGTCCAGGAGGTGTGAGGACAAAAAATTAAATCTTGATTTCCTATCAATCACATATCATAAGCCCTGATGCAATTTAAAAAAAAAATCTTTTTCTGATCTTTGTACACTTTTGGAGTAAAGGAGTGCCATGAAGCGGAATTTAAAATACAGAGCGTGTCCTATTTTTTTCCAGCATATGTATATGCAATTGCAGCTCTGCGGTTGTGCATCTGATCTTGAAAATTTTTCTATCACACTGTACAGATTTTTGTTTTAACTCTTTGTGTGTGTCTCTAATTGCCTGGGCAAGGCAGGCTATCGCTGGCTTTGGGAAGCGATGCCCTACTGCCGGGGTCAAGCCTCGGGTTTTGGCCGGAGCATCTTTCCTTAGTTTGCCCCCGAACCACTGAACAGCTTGAAAAGGCACCTTGGAGATAACGGCAGGGGGGAAAGGGAAGGGTGAAGGCTCCAAGCTGAGAGCCCAATCCTCGCAGGAAAGAGCGTCTGCAGGCTGATTTTTGGCATTCCACCTTAAAAGCGAAGCCGGCGCTGGGGAGGAGAGCGGGGCTGCCAGCCGGGAGCCGGGTGCCGGCAGGGCTGCCTGCCTGCCCGAACCGCTGCCCGCCCGGCCCCTGGCAGCGGGGCGAGCCGCGCTGCCATCCGCAGCATCCCCATCCCCATCCCANCGGGCACGCTCCGGGCCGGGGGAGGGCGGAGGCGGCGGGAGCAGTGCCCGGAGCGGCGGGGGTCGAGCGGCGCGGGGGGATTCTAGCGGCATCCTCCGTGCGGGAGCGGCCGGCGCTGGGTGCCGCGGGGACCGCTGCCCCGCAGTGCTGCTCCCGGCGCCCTCCAGCCGCAGGAAGGGCTCTGCCGCTGCTCCTGCAGCAAGGGAAAGCCGCCGGCAGGGAGGGGGCCCTGGACAGACCTGTGCCCCTGTGATGCTGGCAGCCTCTTTGGGGGGTTAATTATGCAGCCGGCTGAAATAAAGGTAGCAGAGCGCTTGGGAGTTTCATTCTGGCTCTGGGGGAAGTTAAAGGCTCAAATTAGCGGTAGCTGGCATTTTATTGCATGACTTTTCCTTTAAGGGGCAGCAGAAAGTCATTAACTTCAGCACCTGTGTAAGGACTCCTGGCCTCAGCCTGCAGTGCTCAGAAACAAACTTACTGGCAGATACTACTTTTTTTTTCTTTTTTTTAAAAAATGTTTATTGATTACCAACCTCATGGATGCCCCAGTGAACTGCAGGAAAGAATATTCTCTGAAAATTGAGTTCCTAAAATTGGGGGGGTAAAAAAATCACACTCAATGTGTCAGAATGAGATATTCAGTAAGGAGGCAGTAACTGTGATGTTTTCAGTGCGTGTCCTTTCTTGTGCTTTATTAGCCCAGTTCATCTGTATTGATTAAATCAGGGCTCTCTGTGTGGTTATAGTTAAATGTGCATTTAAAAAGTTGCTGAACTGGCCTTAAGGTATCCATGTCTGTGTCCTCGGAAGGGGAGGGATGTTGTGAGCACGGGCTGTGATCGGTGAGACAGTTCACAGGAGTAAAATGTTGCCAACTGCCTGATTTAGTGGAATTGTGCTGGTAGTTTTCTGCCTTTCCTGGTGTGCTGCAGAGGGCAAAGGCTTTAGAGGGTTCTTTAGGTGTTTTGTTACATAACCTCAGGTTTATCGAGTGCACAAGATTCGTTTTAGTCTTACAAATGAAATAAAGCGTAAGGCAAGATTAAGGATCCTTTTGTCTTTACTTCCTTTCATATGTTGTGGGAAAGGTTTTTTTTGCAGCAGTACCTTCAGTATGATTAGAGTTCAGTTTTCAGGAAACTTCAGCCCTGAGAAAAACTAAAATTGTAACAATGATTTAAGAAGATCCAGTCCCTACAGGAATGTTATGTTGAGGAATTATTGGTCTATGTAGGTTTTTTCCTAACATTTCATCCCTTCCCTTAGGTCTCTAAGAGGGCACAGGACATGGCTGGGTTGGTGTCTTTCTGCAAGCTTATTGCTTGGCTTGTTCATTTTTTCCCATGCTTGGAATACATTAGGGATCATTTGCAAAGCTGTGTTTCTTGTTTTGTAGCTACTCAAAGTGCTGACCTTGATCCTATATGTATAAGATCAGCTGAAAAATCCCCAAATGCTTTCTAAACTGAATGGAAATCAAACCATCTGCCCTGGAAACTCAGCTGTTTTGAGGTGAAATATCAGGGAGCAAAAGGGGTACAATTGTGTGTGTGGGGCCATAGGGTTGTCCCTGTGGCAGGAGGATGTGAGTGCTGTGGTCCCTTCTTGGGTGCTGTGTGGAATATGTCAGCATCCTGAAACCAGAGGTGTCCCAGGGCATCTCTGCTCTCAGCCAGGCCTTCCACACTTTGTCAGGGTGCAGGATAGTTTTGGCAGCAGCTCTGCTTGCCCCCTGGCTGCTGGCCCCTCTTCCTGGAGCCATGGGTTTCCTGCCCAAGGGCTCGTAGGAGAAGGCATTCAAAGTCTACAGGTTTCCCATGGGGGAATATGGTTTGGAGAGCCAGACTCTTCCTCCAGGGAGTTTGCTCTGTGCCCAAAGGGTGCCTGTTAAAAAGGACTTGAAGGAGTAAGAGGGGCCAAAGCTCGAAGTGCCAAACAGGGTTAAAGGGAACAGGGGATGAAGGGGAATAACGGTGTCAGACCGAGGGAGGAGGAATTTCTGGCTGGTTCTCAAAGATATTCCTGATGCATTTTTCAGGAGAGGGTCAAGGTAGGAGCCTGAAGTTCACAGAGGAGGCATTATGTGCTGCCCAGGTGCACAGCATCCAGGGCCTGGAGCCAGCACCAATGTCTCTGTTATTTAATAGTTTGCTGTTGTTTCCAACGCCAAATCTGTGTCCCTGGCACCACTCTTGTTGACTTCCAAAGGGTATGAGTTTGTCATTTCATTCATAATCTTTTTTTTTTTTTCTGCTCCTACTTAAAATAACAGCAGATCAATATGTTGGGTTTATGTGGCTTACATGATCCTAAAAGTCACTGTCCATTTCTGAGTGAAGCTGTGGGCAGTGGAAGCCACAACCTGCCCCTTCCTACCCAAGAAGACAGAGCAAATGAGTGACAGTGCAGTTCACGGGTGTCAGACCTCGAGTGCAAATCAGGCCTGTTTTAAACAACACTAATGCATGTTTGTGGGAGTGATCCTTGTTTGGAAGGCACAGATGAAGTGCCCTGCAGTGCAAAGGACCCAAACGTGTTCACTACTCTCACCCTTGGTGTAGATGTCATTGTCATGTTTCTCGGGGGAGGATAATGTGAGGAGGAATACATGGAGAGATGTAACCTGGCCTGGCAGGATCTCAGAGTAAATCATGGCTCAATTAACCCAAGTCTTTGCATCATGCGCTTATCCATAATTTAATGATGCAGCTCCTACTTTCTTAAAAATTCTTTTTCATTCTCAAGCACCCTTTTCACAGATCTATTTAAAAATGCACCTGCCAACCATATGCTTGAAAAAAGGCTCCAGCAGCGTAGACAGGAAATTCCAAATTCTTGCCACAAATTAAATGTTGCCTGGTAATTACCAAGGACAAGATGAGTGTGCTTGATGCAGTTATGGGATGATTAGCAAGTTTGGCAATAAATTTTGCTTCCTCAATCTGTCATCCCTCTCAGTGTTCCAGCCCTCTGTTCCCTGCTAAGTCGTAATTTCACTCCCCAAGTTATAATGATGAACAGTTTTTGTATTATTAAAGTTTACAATAAGTGTGCCTGCAAGGTGCATGGCTGAGCTCCTGCCTGCTCCAAGGGGAAGTGGGGCTGGACAACCCCGCTGCAGTTACATCCCACATCTCGAAACCACTCCCAGCGTCTCCCTTCTGTTTTAAAAATCAGAAAAGGCTACCAGGAGCAATCAGAAAAAAACCCCTAAAACTGAATGATCCCCCCTCTTTTCAGTGCATCTGAAAGCTGTTGTGGGAGCTGCCACGTGCCCAGGGTGAATGTCGTCTCTGTTCCCTTGCAGGCGTCCTTCCCAGGGAACCTGCACTTGGTGATGGTTCTCCGTCCCACGGGGTTTTTCCAGCGCACCTTCACTGACATCGGGTTCCGGTTCAGCCAGGAGGATTTCCTGCTCAAGTTACCGGTACGAGTGTGCAGAGGTGTTGGTGTGATCGGAGGCTGCCCCTGCACCTTGGCTCAGGGGTGGCACTGTCCCACCCTGCTGCCGCCCTCAAGAGAAGGAGGGCATGGATCCACTGGAGCACGTCCAGAGGAGGCTCAGAGGGCTCAGCCCCTCTGCTCTGGAGCCAGCCTGGGACAGCTGGGGCTGCTCAGTCTGGAGAAGAGAGGGCTCCAGGGAGACCTCAGAGCCCTTCCAGTGCCTAAAGGGGCTCCAGGAGAGCTGGGGAGGGACTGGGGACAAGGGATGGAGGGACAGGATAGGGGGGAATGGCTTCCCACTGAAAATGGGTAGATTTAGAGTAGATATTAGGAAGAAATCCTTCCCTGTGAGGGTGGGGAGGCCCTGGCACAGGGTGCCCAGAGCAGCTGTGGCTGCCCCTGGATCCCTGGCAGTGTCCAAGGCCAGGTTGGACATTGGGGCTTGGAGCTCCCTGGGACAGTGGAAGGTGTCCCTGCCCATAGGAGAGGGGCTGGAAACTCCATGATCCTTAAGGTGCCTTCCAACCCAAACCATTCTATGTGAGGAGTAGCCAGGCATTTGTTTAATGTCTGAAAGGTCAAAAGACAAGTCTAGTGGAGCTTTTGCTAAGAATTTCACCCATATTCATCTAAGACTCCACACCAACGTCATGCTGGTATTTGTTCCTGAAATAGCAACTGACATGAGTTTATATTCTCAATTCAACATTTCCAGACTTCTAAAACCACCTTGATTATAGGACATAATGAGAATAATTAAGAGAAGAAAAGTAAATTTATAGAATCTGAGGTTGATGCTATTACAAACACAGAGAACAAATTAATGCTTTCCTTTGGGAAATAGCATGACTTTCACAAACTTTACATTTTTCACTCCAAAATGGCTGTTCTTTGCACGATTTTGAACATTCCTGACAAATCCCATGGCAGATCAAGACACACAGAAAATCCTGAGTATACATTCATGTGAAATTGGTCCCTGCTTCATAACTTGTTAAAATGTATGTGTTCTTTCCAGTTTACTGGCCATCCCTTTCTCAAACCTGCATCACTTTGCTTTCTGCAGCATCTCACTGCGCTTTGCATTTAGGAAAAAAGGCACCTGGGAGGTGAGGGGTGGCTCACAGGAATGGTCAGACACACCAAATAAAAGCTGCCTTAAGCCATAAGTGCAAGAAGCAAGCCCTGCTCCAGAGCAATATGCAGAGCAAGCTCAGCCTTTGGGTCCATCAAAGATCAGTGTTGCTGGTGTGTGCCGGGCAGGAGCGGTGCTGCCCCGCTCACAGCAGTGCCCTGTGTGCAGGTGGTCATGCTGAGCTCGGTGAGCGACCTGCTGACGTACATCGACGAGCAGCAGCTGACCCCGGAGCTCGGGGGCACCCTGGAGTACTGCCACAGCGAGTGGGTCATCTTCAGGACGGTGAGTGCGGGCTCTCGGCCGGCCGGGGCTCGCTGGGGAGCGTTTGCAGGCGGGCAGTGAGCAGTGGGTGGCTGAAGGTAACCCCCAAAGCCACTGCACCTCCTGGCTTGGATGTGCAAAGGAGCCAAGGGGCGTTAGGCTTTGGTGGGTTTGCAGGGGACCTGGGTGATTGACTCCCTCAGGCTCCTTTTGAGACTGCTCCCGAAAGATCTGTCTTTGTAAATCTATTACAATTCCCTCAATGGGAGATACAAAACAGGCTTTTTTTTTTAATAATGGTCGCTTAATGTGATTAATATCAGAGCTGTGTTTGGGAACCAGGGCAGTGAGAATGCCTGCTGCACACTGACCAAATGCAGAGAATTCAGAAAATTTCCTTTTAGGTTTGTTTCTTTCCCTTTGCAAGAACTTTCCTTTAATATTGCCAGGAACCAGGCATCTAATTCCCTGAGTTGTGCCTTGCCCTATGTTTTTATGCTTCCTGTGCACTCTCAGTTTTCCCTGGGACGTTGTCTCCGGGGTGAATGGCAGGTTGGATTCCCAGTGGGATGTTCTCTCTGTCTGCTGTGGACATCCCACCCACCTGTCTCAGAGCAAGCTCTTGGGCTCCCCGTGCACACCTCAGCCCTGGCTCCTCACGCACCCTTAATGAGCCGTGGGAATACCATGAATCCTGAGCTGATTGCAATCCCTGTGTCCCTCCCGCCAGGCCATAGAGAGTTTTGCACTGACCGTGAAGGAGATTGCCCAGATGTTGCAGTGCTTTGGCACGGAGCTGGCGGAGACGGAGCTGCCGGAGGACATGTACTCGATCGAGCGCATCCTGGCGCTGCGCACCGAGCGGTACTACCAGCTCAAGGTACGGCTCAGCAGAGCCCGCCGCGTGCCCAGCCACTCGGGGGTTCTGCTGCTTGATTTGTTTGGTGCCCGCTCCTCCTTCCCTCCCACGCTGTGTGCGTGCTGTCAGACGCAGCAGGACGCGGCGGGGCTGTTCCTGTGTGCTCACCCTGCCAGCAGCCAGCAAACCGCCTGAGCTGCCAGCTCCCTCCTGCCTGCAGCAGTCGCTGTCTGGAGCCTGCTCCTCCCGTGGGCTTTGCGCGTCTCGCTGCCAGGAGGGCCGTGGGAGGCTCTGTCACCTGCGTGTCCCCAGCTGGGATCCCCTCTGCCTCACCCCCTTGGCTGCAGAAAGCTGCACTCAAGGTTCATCAGCAGGTCTGGAGGGGTGATTTGTCCCCTGGTCCCTCTGCCTGGTGGATCTTCCCTGGGGGGACTTGAGGGAACTGTGCTGGAGAGCATCCGAGGTGAAGATTTCTGTGTGAGCACATGGTACAGAGCATGCACGATGTGATCCCTGTCTCCATGTGAGCCTTCAGGTTTTGTCTTAAACAACATTTGTTTCTTGAATATTTTAAATTTTTTTTCAACTCTTTGTGATTGTGATTAATATTACTTTAGGAGTCAATGGAAGCTTTAGTGCAGCCAGCTGCTGCTTTATCTTATCAAAGACCATGTTGTCGTTGGTGCTCCTGCATCTTTGAGGGAGCAGCACCAAGCCCTGACTTCAGAAGCAATCGCTGTGTTCATGGTTGTTCTGCGTGGCTGAAGAATGAGCTCCTCTGCTTTGTGACAGGTTTCATTTACCTAAGTCAAAGGATTGTATCCATTTTAATTTATAATCATTTGTCATTCATGTGACAGCGAGTTCCCAGAAAGCTGCCTCTAAGAAATACTGAAAATGTCATCCAAAGTGTGCTGTGTGTGGGCACAAAGGCATGTGTGCATGGTTAGAAGGTATCGTTATAGACGCTGTCAATGGGCCTCTGTCTCTTCTTGGAAAAGGAAGAGAGTAATGTGAAATAGCAGCTACGTCTGTTGCAACATGACTCGGTGCCTTCAGCTGCACGCCCAGGACTGTGGCCACAGTGCAGGGGGCAAACAGGAACTGCACAGGGTAGTTCTGTGGGTGATCCAGTCAGCAATGCCCACTTTTCTCTGCGGAGAAATAAAACACGTCACGTGCTTTCATTTGCGTGGAAAGCACAGCAGCACTCAGTACAAGCCATCTGTTGCTTTTAATTCCTCATCTATTAATTTCAAATATCAAAACCACTCGTTGGCTTTTGACTGAAATGAGGCCTGTTGGCTTTTTTCTTTTGTTCCTTCTAAGACCATGAAACACAAAAGCAGATGAGAAACTGCACAGATTGTGGTGACAGCAAGACATGGGATCCTTGTCTCTCTCATGGCAACCCCAAGATTGGTACAGTTGATTCCTGAATTCAAATAATTAGTCAATCAGAATAATTTATGTAGCTGTGATGCTGAACAGGAACTGGCTGCAAGCACAATGAAAAAATGACAGAAATTAATTAAACAGAGTAACCAAGGAATTAACCCCATTGATACACTGAACAGAAAAAGTCAAGTTAACACCCGTTTGACAGTCGGGCTGCTTTGCTGTGTGGATAATGAATGGCTTTGAATCAAAAGAGGAACATGGGTCTCTGGAGAGTGAGGTGTAAGAGGACAAAGTAACAGCCACCTGCAGTCTAAAGCATGCTGCATAATTCCTCCACCCTTCTGAGTCTCCTGCATGTGGCAGTATCAAAAGGAGACGGGGTTTTTGCCTTGTGCTCATCTTCCAGGACGTTTTAGTGACAGGGATGCAAACTGGCAGTGGAACTGTGTGTGGTAGAGGGGAAGGTCCTGCAGCTGTGTCCTGCTCCTGGGCTGCTGCCCCGAAGCTGATGTTGTGTTTAGGGTGCTGTGAGCTGTCTGGGGCAGGCAGACATTGAAGCAAGTCTGGGCTTTCCGAATCTTCTCCCTGAAGAGGTTTTGCCATTGTTTCTCTTGCAATAGAAACCTGGCCATCTCCCAGGATGGGCTCTTACTCCTCCAGTGGAGCCGTACACAGGTCACTCCTTCAGGGCCCCTCCCATCCCAGCTCATCAGCTGTGCATGTTTTATCCCTCTGTCTCATTTCTGTGTTTGGCCTCTTTTTCCTGAAAATAGTTGACTAAATGCACCTGTTTGCTTTGGGGCTGGGCCCAGCCAGCACAACGCACCTCAGCTGATGCTAATGAACACACCAAGGGTTTAAATTTTCCTGAAGGAGAGGTTGTAGTGCTGTGTGGGCCCAGTCCTGGCTTTGTCCCACCTTGGGATGCTCTTCTTACAACCTCCTCTCCCCACCTCGATGGAGAAGCAGCGCCTTCAGGCTGTGGAAAATCTTTCTCGAAGACATGAACTTGTGGAGAGATGTCTCACACCACCCCCTGCTCATGAGGAGAGAGCTGGGGCAGTGCTGGCCTCCTGCATCATTTTGTGGCCTGATGTTTTCACGTGTGCCAGGTTCCACCCAGCCTGGTGACGGCTCCATGGCTCAGCCTTGTGCAGCTCCAGGGGCTAATTCCACGTTGAGAGGCCTAAAACACCTGCTGGGAGTCCTTTGGTCTGTTGGATATTGGTGCTTCATTTCACGCAGGGAAACTAAGGCAGGAGAAACACAAAATTACTTACCCTTACCTCACGATAAGTAGCCTGAATCAGAAATGCTTTGTGTTGTACAGGAAGATATTACAGCTGTCACAAAAGAGGGAAACTTGCTTTTGAGCAGTTTTGAAGAGCCTGACTCTGGGGAATGCAGTGAGGACCAGCAGCAAGAGAGGCCTGGGGACTGGGAGACTGTGAATCGGTGAGTGCACTATGTCCCTAATTTCCCTGATTTTTCCACGGAAACACTCAAATTATTTAGGTGTAGATGTGTTGTTTAGGTCACCTATCAAAGACAAAGATACCAGAATTTTGCTCCAGTCCCTCAAATTGCTGGGTGACTTCTCTCATTATTTTGACTTGCTCTGATTTTTATCCCCACTGTTATGATGAGGCTGTGGAGCAGATGCAGGGCTCTCCCACACCAGGCTCCCAGGTTTTACCCTGGGTTTTACCCAGATAAATGGAGATAGCAGCAAATGCTTCACACAGGTGCTGTCATCTGCAGTGATGATTTCATTAAAACTCTCTCTGACTCATCTCAAGCCATGTCTGTTGACTTCTTCTGAGACCTTGGGTCCAGAAGACCTGTATAGGCGATCTCTAAGTCTTGTCCACCTCTGCTTGTCCTCTGTTTGCAAATTGTTCCACTCCTGTCCTTTGTCTGTGCCCAAGGTTACTCGGTCAGCTGCGTGAGATGGAGACTGCTTTTGACGGCTTCTGGGAAAAACACCAGTTAAAAATGGAACAATATTTACAGCTCTGGAAGTTTGAGCAAAGTTTTCAAGAGGTAGGATCAGCTGCGCTTCCATTGGCAGAAGGGAGAGTTGGAGATCTCACAGAGAGGAGAGTTTTTATGCTTTTTGTTTTGAGAGTGTTTAATTGATGCTGCTGTTCCTTGACTGTGGCAGGGCTGGCTAGCTTGGGGAGACCGCTGTGCTTCCTCATTCAGAGCTAATTTAGGTATCACTGCCCTGCACTCGCGTGGATTTTGCTGATGGAAGCACCTTTGAGTTTAGAAATTAGTTCTTGGACGCTGGTTGTATTATTGGATTTAGCAATCTTAGCTCAAGTGTGATTAATTTTGGTCTCAGAATGACTTTCTGCCTGTGCTTTGTATCCTTTTGCAGCAGTCTTCTTCTTTGTGTCTAGGTCAAGAAAGCCATTGAATTTTTAATGGGTCAGCAAGCGGAGCTGCCCGACACCGGCGACAGCATCCCCCAAGTGAAACAGAGGCTCAAGGACTTGGATCATTTCGAGGGTATGGCTCAGGTGAGATAATCTTACACAGAAAGAGCACTCATGAAACGCGAGAGCCACGGTGTGTGTTTGTGGGAGGAGGTGTTTTCTGCAGTTACCTGGTTCTGGTGTAATTTGTTGGTAAGTGCTGCACGAAAGGATCGATTTCATGTCTCCGCTCTGCGCAGCAACGCTGGCATCCCTCTGAAAGCCAGAAACAGGGTATTTAATTATCGCAGTTAAAATAAATTGCTGAGCCACCGTGAAAATCCGGAACAGATAAATGTCTGAACATGGGGGAGGCGTGGGATTTAATGAGCTGGAAGAAGAATTATTTATATTTTAAGTGCTTTAGCTGTGCTAATGGGCAGAAACTTGTTACCAGGCACATGGAGTTGCAAAAAAAGTTTTATCCTGACGTGTCTGTGACTTGAGCATAACATATGGGTGAAGACTAAGAGATGTAGGGGAAAGAAGAGCGAAGAGAGATGATTCACAGGAGCCCAGCTGAGGATGTGACCTTTGCAAAGGGATGTGCTGGGCACATGGGCCAGGGTCAGCAGAGAAATCCTGGGGGGTCTGGACACAGAAGATAAGAATTCTAGAGAAAGGTCTGAGGCTTCCTGGCCATTGGGAAGAAATGTTTATGGGGAGAGGGAGGAGGATCAAAAGGCCAGGCAGGCAGGGTGCAGCAGGAAAGCCATCCCAGTGGAAAGCCAGCCCTGGAGGAGCCATAACCATTGCACTGACTGAGGTGTGCAGAAAAGAAAGTGTGTTCTTGGCATCAGGATAAACCTTAACGACTCCAATTCCCTTTGGCGCTGGGGAGCATGGCGGGCCTAAACTGGACATCAGCTGCAGTTTATTCAGGGAGAGGGCAGGGATGCACTGCCAGCAGGCACTCGCAGCGTTGCTAGTTTGGTGAAATGCTGTTTTCTTCTTCATCCTCTTTATGGATAGCAAAAGTTTTTCTTCCCAGATGGTGGGTACCATTTTATCCTGCGTAAGCCACCCATTCTGGCTACTCCTAATGGCAGCCATCTCCATGTGTGCCTGAAGTCTGGTAAGATGAGAAAGTGCATGTTGGTATGTGTGGACGCTTCGGCATTATTTCTGTAAGCGTGCAATGCGTTCTCTCCCTCTCACTGAAGGACCTGATAGGGAAGGCCCAGGTGGTGATTCTGCACGGACACCAGCTCGCAGCAAACCATCACTACGCCCTCAACCTGATCTGCCAGCAGTGCAACGAGCTGCGGCACCATTCCGACGTCCTGTCTGATGAGATCAAACGGAAGCAGATGCGCCTGCAGAAGACCTTGGACCTTCATACCCGCCTTCAGCAGGTAGAGTTCAGAGACACAGTGCTCTGAGGAGAGAGTTGGCTTCTCCATGGGGTTAGCCTCTCCACTTCTTAGCTGGAAGCACCTGAAATTTGCAGTTAATGGGAGGAAGGTGTTCCCCAGAGGCTGGAGGGGTGCCACACCCCTCACTTAGGTGGGAAGTCAGCAAACAGGTATCTGCTGGTGCTGTGAGGTCAGCAGAAAAGACATGGGCATCTCCAAAGGGCAGTTCAGAACACCAAGTTCAGCTGCTGCCCTTGGCCATGCTTTCATGCTACATCCATATATTAATTGGCTTTGGAGGTTTTCATGCCCAGTGCGACAGAGGTGATGCTTTCACATCAACTCCAGCTCTTCTTTCTGAGTGCTTTATTAAGAATGAGCATAGCTGAGTGTAAAATAAGGTGACAGATTGGTAGATAGGCACAGCTGCTGTGTGCTAGCATGGAAGTGGAGTCATGTGGCTCCAACGCTCTTTGATATCTTAATCAGCATCAAATATTCATTTAGGGAAATTCACGCTAATTAGGCCAGAAGGCACACGGCTGTAATATGCTTGAGGCCAATTAAGAGAAACAGTGAAGTTTGACCTGTTCCATTTCCCTGTTTCGGGGAACTGGGGAGCTCCTTTTTTCCCTGTGTGCTCCAGTTCAGCGCTGTGCTGGTCCGTGGGGACGGACGGTTCCTTGGCAGCCTCTCAGCTGCAGGACAGGGGCCTCTCCCGGGCTCCTTGCAGTCCTGGTTGGTGCCCGGGGTCTAGCCTGGGGCTATGCTGGAGCACAGCATGGTCCTGCTCCCCGTGTCTCCCTTCCCGTTCACAGCACTGGAGATTCTCTGTTGTTCCTGGCCGGAGCATCTCCTCACCCCTGTGCCCAGCATGGTGTGTGAGTGCCAGTGAGCCCCAGTTCAGGTCTGCACTGAGCCTCAGGAAACCTGCCAGTCTCACTGTGAGCTCCACAGGGCCCGCTTCAGCTTTCCCATTTGGAGAAATAAACATCTGCTTATCACTTGGGTCAACTCTGCACTGTACTTCCATGTCAGGTACACCACTAATTTTAGCCAGGTACAAGTAGGAGCAGCTTGGCTGGGTATGTTGAGGACTGCAGTCACCGTGTAGAAAAAATGTGGCCTTTCTTCTTTCTAATCAGAGCACAGTAAGTGCTGAGGTCTTTGGGAGTGCTGTTTAGCTCCATACAGATCCAATAAATGATGTTCCTCGTGAGAACCTCGTTGCAGTGGAGGTACCACTGAGGGTCTCGCTGCCTGTGCTGTCCCCAGGCTCTGCAGTGCTGCGACGAAGGCGCCTACCTGCTCGCCAACCAGCAAATGGATAAGTGCCAGTCTAAAGAAGGCGCTCAGAAAGCACTCCAGGACATAGAAAGATTTCTTGAAAGCTCTTCAGCCTACTTAAACTATGATCCCCAAGCCCTACACTATGATTTTGAATCAGTCTTAACATCTGAGTTGAAGGTAAGCAACGCTTCCAGTTCCTTGTTACACAAGTGAAAAGCGAGGTTGGGCCGTGTGCCGGTGCTGTCACCTCTGCTTTGGGTCAAGGTGCAAATTAGTGGTGATTATGTGATTCTTTTTTCACTCTCTGCAGTGCCAGATCCAGTCGGTGCAGGTCAAGCTTGAAAACGTTCGCAGCATGTTTGAGAACCGGCAGTCTTGCTTCAAAAAGCTGCTGGACAAACACGTGCGGCCCGTCCAGTTGGTGGCTCCTCGGCCAGAAAATCCACCGAGATCAAAGTCACCCTTATTCTCTCCTAAACATGGTAAAATATTGTGGAATTACGGTGTTTTCAGCTGATAATTTTGCTTTGAGGCAGGAAGAGTAAGGATGGTTCTGAGAAACTAACTAAAACCTTGCTGGCAGATACAGAGTTATTGGATAATCTTAAAAATATTCCAGGTGATTTATCGTCCTTCCAGTTTTTGTGTGACTCTTCCCATACCTGTGTGAGGGATGAAGCTGGTTGCTTGTTATTTATTTCCACTTCATACTCAGTGAAAAAAGAGCTGTAAGTAGTGCACACCTCCAGTTCTGCTTTCCCGGCATCCTGCTGGGCTGGAAACTGGTGAATTAATACTACAGGGGAAAAAGGGCAAGGTTTATAAATTTATTAGCTTGCCTGTTCTCTGTGGCTGTCTTGAGCTGGAGCTGACATAAAGTTAGACTGATGTTTGCAAAGGAGCTTGGAGAAATGAGGAGCTCAAATCTCATGAACAGAAATGAGCTGGATGCTTAACTCCTTTTGATTCCTTCAGGGTGTCTTCCTGAAATCCCAATTGTGGAATAATTAATTCCCAGAAAGGTACAAATTCTCATTGAGCTGAGGTCACTGAATGTTCTGCCCTAGTTTTGGTAATGGGATGTGGCACCATGTTAGCTTTAAACGATAACATTAAAACTTTCATCCTTGGTAGCCCTGAGTGCATCAGACAGAATTAAAAAAAGAGATTCCAAAGTAGTGTCCGTGTATTTTCAACCAGGGACTTGCTAAATTATGTCAGAATGTTAAATTCAGTGATCTGACTGCGTAAAAGCAATTAAACATTTGTGTTTTAACACAAGGTTTTTATGACGAATTAGCAAATATTGGTTATGGCGAGTTGTAGCAGGTGTCATGCAGCAGCCAAAGCAGCTTCAGCTCAGGGAATGAGAAATGTAAATAGCCAGGTGGAGGGGTGGAAATGAAGCCCCTCAAGATGCAGGCCAGTGCAGCAAATAAATCCCAGATTTCCTCTTCCCAGGCTGATGCCATCCTCTCTAAAGCATGTTACCTTCTGAAGCCCTTTCCTCAATCAGTAAAAAAGCTCCGAGTCCCTAAACTAGAGCACTGCCCATTTTACCTAGCACAGCTTTTCCAGCTTTCTAGAAAGAGGAGAGGGTTAAAGACAAATTATTGACTTAAAGAGTAGGGTAAATGGGTGGCCACCTCTGTGGGATGTTGTGAGATCATCATCACTCAGCTGGACTTATTTCATGCCTTTATGGGATGCGAGTTTTTCTAGCAGAGGCACTCGGTCACCTGCAAAGCACAGGTATCCTCCATTAATCCTCTTCCTGAAGCAATGATCAAGTGGGGGAAAGACAAAAGGTTTCTCTTTGGATAGATCGTGACAAGAGAGCTTTTTAATAAGGCCTGTTTGATACCAAACATCAAACTGCTGCAGGCCTGCTGGCGTGATGTGCAGTGTCAAAGGCACATGCTGAGCTCTGCTGGGAGTGCTTTGAGATGGATGGGTTTTATGGTGTGGATTGAAACCAAACCAACTCTGAGCACATCACTTTTGTCCTCTGTTCCTTTCTTTCTTATATTTTTATGCCCCTTTCCCCCCCTTCTTTCTCTGTCTGAGGACAGATGCTTCCTCTTTTATCTTTGCCCTGGATTTGAAGCCTGTCTGAGAAATGTGGTTCTAATTTTTAAGCCCTTTTTTGGAGGGGAGAGGGGGAAGAGTAAATGTATCCCACCCTGAGCCCTAAAGTGCAGTGAGATGTGCAGAAGTGGCACTGCAGGCTGTGGCACAGCCCGAGTGCTGGAGTAGAGTCACTCTTGCATCAGAAGCTGGTGCCTGTCTCCCGTCCAGCTTCATATCCGTGTTCCCTTCCTCCCCGTGGCAGTCTCTGAGCAGGACCACTGGTGAGTCCTCAGCTCTTTTGGGTCTTCCCGGGTGTGATGGGTCACACCCCATGCACGCCTCTGCTCTGTCTCCAGCATGCAGAGCTCTCTGCTCACACCAGAAGGTGCCAGGCCTCAGTGTGACAGCCTGGAACAGCTGGATCTCACAGCTGCCCCAGCTGAAGAGGGGCTGGCTGCTCTCCACACCACTTTCCCCTCAGAGCATCTCCATGGCCTCCCCTGGACTCATCCAGCATGTCCACATTATTCTTATCAAGTATTTGAATGATGTCATACAACTTATTGGAGAGATTGATGCTTTATTTTTGAACTCTCAGTTTACCTCTGTAGCTCAATTACAACTTGTAATAATTTACTGACAACATCAGTAAATGTGTGCAAGATGGAGAAACAGTTTATTACAGCTGAGCATCTTGCCCTACGTTCATAAAAGGACTTTAAAACAGTGTCCTAGTAGGGGATGTTCTTTTTTGTAGTTTATTTGCTTTTATTGGTTTTGCTGTTATCATATGCTCAGGCTTCAGAGACTTTGTTGGGTTTTGATGACTGTGTTCCCTTAGTGGGCATTTTGTTTTTTCTAAATATTTTTACTTTATGGCCTTTATGACCGTGTGACGTGCTGTGTGGGATTAGTACTGTTTGGGATAAATACCCTTTATTTTGGCAGTTTGCTATTAGTATTAGCTGACTAATTATATTTATTCTTAAAGTGTGTCCCATTTTTCTTTCTGACTGGTTTCTGTCTAAAGAATCTCCTTCACTATAGATGTACATTATGTAATTCTGCTTTTTTCTACCCAAGGTGTGGATTTTAATTCCAGCTTGAAATTTTCATTTGATCTCTCTCTCCCCGGGAAGAAAACTTCAAGAAAAACTCCAAGTTCTCGCAAGGTAAAAATCATTCATGAAATCTGAGTGAGTTTTATGCACTGAAAAACTGAAACTGCTCTAAAGATTGATTGTACTTTGGATTTGGAGATGCTCTCTTTATTTTCTTTTTTTTTTTTACCTTTTAAAAAAATCAAGCAAACCCAAAGCCCCTTACATCCATAAGGTTTGGTTGGATTAGTCCAACACCCGAGCTCTGTCTTGGACTGATTTTCCAATATCCAGATACCTATTTCCTGTGAGTTATTCCCTGAACTCATTTTTTACATAGCAGAGGTGTGTATTAGGAAATATCCCCATCCACAGATGTTTCCCCTGTGGAAACTGTTCTCTGGCCTCTGCACTAATGGATTGTGTTAGCAGCACTTTCAGACTTGATGTAGCAGAGAAATTCCTGGGAGTACTTGGCTACCCATGATATGCAATTCCCATTTAAGGTTTCCTGCACAAGGGTTCTCGTAAGGAGGCACATTTCATCCTTCCCCAAAGAGTTTCCTGGCTGGCACCAGGGGCTGGGCCCCTCCTGCCCCTGCTCTGCCCTTCCTGCAGCTCTTCCCCGTGCACCCCACTTCTCTTCCAGATCGAAGTCATGCACGACTATCAGGAGAAGCGGAATTCCTTGCAGTATTTTATCTCGGACAGTGATGACAGCTTAGATATACTGAAAGGGTAAGCACTCACCCCATTTACAGCACCTAAAATGATGTTTATTTCTGGCCAGTCCTTGCCCCATCCCTGTGTTCCTCCAGCCTGACCCGGGTGTTATCTCTTGAGCTTTTCCTGTTGGTTTATCAATGAGATCCCGCAGTGTTTTGGGCTCCTTGAACTGCACTGATCACCTGTGGGGCTTTTTATAGACATGAAAATAATATTCTTCTATTTTTTTTTTTATTTTAGCCATGTCATAAATGAGCTCATAGAAACAGAGAGAGTGTATGTGGAGGAACTCTTCACTGTTTTGACGGTGAGTGACTTCTCCAGGTTGCTCATCACCGTTCCCTGGTGACTTGTACAAAAGGGCATCTGCCACTCTGTCAAACTGAGCAAAGATGTGACAGGGCAGGTTTCCACCAGGCTGTCAGATCCCAAGCTAGGCATAAATGTTCAGGTTTTCTCCTTAGGTTTGCTTTGTTGGAGGCATCTGCAGGAACAGTTGGTGTCAGGATGAGCTTTTCATCTACGATGAAGGAGAAGCCTTCTGTTTGTACACAAAAGCACTTGTAATTAGTCTTAGCAGTGCCTGTAAAATATACAAAAAGCTGTTTCTTTTTACTGTTCCCGAATTTCCTTTACCTTTAGGTGACAAAAGAGAGAGGCTTGTGTTTTATCCTTGGGAGAATTCTGTCTCAACACGGTGAAGTTCGTGTCTGCATGAAGCTCATTACTTTAGAAAGCAGATTATGATTTCTCATGCTGTCATTTTAGACACTTCTGCTTTATTCCAAAATAACTCTTGCTGATGGCCAAAACAAGTGGCTGTTAAATAGCTCCCCCCCTCACATTTCTCTCACCCAGGAGCAAGCAGGATATAAATCTGTTGGGCTGCAGGTAGTTACACGTAATTTCCCTGCACTGATTGGGTTTTTTGTTAAACCACACTCTCTGTGGTGAAGCAGTTGGCAGGTACACAGATTTATTGCTGTGCACATCAAGTCTAGATAGAGAAAAATGGACAGATAGACTTCAGTTTTCTGGAAATAGTATTTCCTTTAAGGAGGGAAGCCTGCTTGCTGGCCTTAAATAAAAATGACTAATTTTCCAGATACTTATCATCTATTGCATCCTTAATCAACTACAAAATGCCTGCTTAGTGTAAGGAATATTGATTCCAGCCACAGTGAGTGTGAGAGATTAGTTTGGAAGGCCAAAGGAGATGTGCTGTACATACTGAACACGTTTCTGCTGCTCGTGTGGAAAGGGCCTCAGTTCTGTGCAGTCCTTGGGGACCAGCAGGGCCAGCTTGAGCTGGGGCTAGTGGCATTCTTGGGGGTCTCTTTGCACTGATGGTCCCGAGCTCTGGCCGTGCCTTCTCCCTGCACTGCAGCTGGGAGATCTGCCATATCTGGTTCAGTGATGGGATATTACTTTGGGGAGCTTTACATTATCTCCTAGTTCCACCCAACAGTTTGTGTTGCAGTGTTGTCCCTTCCAGCTCCTCCCCAGTCTGGGAGCCTGTGATTTCAAGGGGCAAGTGGAGCCCCAGAGCACAGAGCTCCTGAAGCACTGAGGAGAGCAAGACCCTGGTGCTCAGCATGTCTTGTGCAGGAGCAAAAGGCCCATTGGTTTTGGTGTTTGATCCCACGCTGTCTCTGGTTCGTAGCTCACTGCCTCCCGCTCTGGTTCTGGTGGGGCTGTGTGTGACTGCACACTCTGCACACTCACACTGCCACTCCCGAGCCCCCTGGGCACAGAGAAGATGTGTTCTCTCCACACAGGTATTCCTGTGGGTCCTCTCCTGCAGCCAGGCTGATTTGCCTCTGGAGAATTGGGAGCATCTCTGCAGTGCTGCCAGCCCCACGGGAGCTGTCCCAAGCCATTTTCTCCTGGACCACAACCCCATGTGCCCAGGGACTGAAAGACAGGGATTCAGAGACCAAAAAACAGGGAATAAAAGGGATATTGCACTTAGAAACAAAGAGATCATATTGAAAGTCTGTTCATGTCCTATTTTCATCTCCCTTTGAGGAGATGGCAGCTGAGTGATGAGCCCCTTTTGCATCTGGCAGGGCTACAGAGCTGAGATGGATAATCCGGCCATGCTCATCCTTCTGCCCCCCGTGCTGAGGAACAGGAAGGACGTCCTCTTCGGGAACATGCCCGAGATCTATGACTTCCACAACAAGTATGGCGTTGCTCTGCTCCCCTTTTTATCAGACTGATCCCCTGTAATGATGAAATACCCAGACCTTACCTTGCTCACCGCTGCGTCTTTGTCCCTTCTCCCATCTCTTGCAGAATTTTCCTGCACAGTTTGGAAAACTGCCTGGGAGCACCCGAGAGAGTGGGATGTTGTTTTCTAGACAGGGTGGGTGACTCATTTGCACGTATAAAGCAGACTCGAAGGCCGACGTTTCTCCTGGTTTGTGGCACTCTGCAACATCTCGGTCCTGTTGGTCAAGTGAGAGGCTCCTGGCCCCCAGTACCAACAGCCAGGCCAGCAGTGGCAGAGCCTGGCCAACAGAGATGGGGCAGAGCAGCATCGTGACCACGCCAGGGTCTGCTGTGATCCCCTGCTCTGCTTTTTGCACCCAAACTCTGTCACTTTGCGATGCTAAAGCTGGCAGCAGAGATAAAAACTCACACAGTTTGGGTGTTGGCCTCATTTGCTGCCCAGCAGGATTGGGTCCCTGAGGGTGACTTGCCTTTCGGCTTCCCTTGCAGCGGGAGGATTTCCAGATGTATGAGAAGTACTGCCAGAACAAGCCCCGCTCGGAGTCCCTGTGGAGGCAGTGCTCCGAAAGCTCCTTCTTCCAGGTGAGCTGCCTGTTCTACCCAGGCAGGCATCGCCCTGGGACACTCCCTGGTGCTAAACACCCTCCCCAACAGCCCACCATTCTCCTGCATTTTGTTTGGTGTTGTGTGGAAAGTGCACACGAAATACTCGCAGAGAGAGATGTTGGAGTTTCTCGTGCAGCAGGAGTAAAAGGCAGACCCACTCGCTGGGGTATTTTGCGTGTTGTTGTAATATTTCTTTAGTTGTAGGCACCATTCAGCACTTTGAGATGAAACCTTCAAAGCCATCAAACCCCATGGTCGTGCTGTTGGAATTGCTGCTTATGGCTGGTGCAAAACTTACTCAGTCTGAATTCTGTGTTCCAGGAATGCCAAAGAAAGTTGGAACACAAACTCGGGCTGGATTCCTATTTGCTCAAACCCGTGCAGCGCCTGACAAAATACCAGTTGCTTCTGAAGGTATTTCACGTTCTGCTTTCAAAGGGCATCAGCAGGTAGATTAGATTTGTTTTCCAGTTTGTTGTATTTTTCAATTAAAGGTTACCTGTAAATCAGCACCAGGCTTTGAATGACATACTGCTTATCTTGGCCCTCTGAAGTGCCTTTCAGTGAAGATGAATGTTCACAGAACTGAAAAGGGAACAAGTGCTTTTAACAAGCCTTTTTTTAAGGAGAGAAAGACTCTTTGAATCTGTTCAGAGATGCAAAATTACAGAAGCACTTGTAAGAAAACTGAGCCAGAGATGATCATGAGGATCCGATGAATGAAATATATTGTTGCATCTCTTCTCCTCAGGTGTTGATGCTGCCTGTAATCTTTAATGCATTTATTCTTGTGTCCCCCATCTGAGGCAGGGCAGTGCTGTTATTCTCCCTTTGTGAGGCAGGAATAACACTTGGGTAGTGGCTTCTGAACCCCACCTTCAGGCCTCCTGAATGGGTATTTGTGCAGCTGTGGGTGGGCACAGGAGATCTGAAATGAAACTAATTTTATCTCAGTGGTAAAATTCTGTCCTCCATTTACTGACTGAAGGCTCTGGATTTTACAAATTCTGTTCCTTGCATCTGCCAGTCTGAAGACAGTCATCTGCTGCAAGCTCGTTTGAGGGCCTGTATGGCATATTGGCAGCTAATGAAAAACCCAAGCCTAATTTCCCATGTCTTACCAAGCAGGGAAACACAACACAAAGGAACCAGGAGAATGTGATGCTGCTCTATGCTGACACCATCCTTAAGGAAACACATTAAAATAGGCCATCCTTCACTGACCTGTTCCCCACCTCACACTGACTGTGTTTTAGAGGGAGTCTTTTTTCCAGTGGCATGAAAAAAGCAACTCGGCGTAGGTCACTTCTGGGCATTGGAAACTTTGGGCAAGGTGGAAAAATCCGCTTTGTTCAAGTGCAGACACGTGCTCTCCTATTTCTATTTTCAGGAGCTGCTAAAGTACAGCACGAGCTGTGATGGAGTTCAGGAACTTCAAGAAGCTCTGGTTGCAATGCTGGATTTGCTGAAGTCAGTCAACGACTCTATGCATCAGATTTCAATAACAGGATATGATGTGAGTAGGTTTGAGCAACGAGAGCCCTTGCACAAGGGCGGGTGATGCACTGGCAATGGATGGTGTCCAGAATGAGTGAGCTGAGAGCTATCCCAGAGCAGCTACAAAGCGAATGGGATCAGGGAGCCCTCGCAGGTGACAGTGTTCCATCTGATTGCAGGGTTTGGGACATACCCAGGGCTGCACGGTGCCCACACTTGCCACCTTGTGGTTTTCTAGAGCATTTTTCCCGTGTGCAGCTTTGTGTTCTCGTGGCTGACCTAATAATTCACCTGGGGTGTCTTTGTAGCATTTCGCATTCAGCGTTTACCAAACTGCTCTCTGGGGCTGATTTTGAACCTTTCCCATCCAAGTGGATGTCGTTGCTGTGGCCTCAGGGAAGGGTGGGGCCTCCAAAGCTGCTGATCCCAGTCCTGGTCTCCTTGAGAATTCCATCTTCTGATACCTCTGTTCAAGCTCAAATCTCATCTGCCCCGTCCCACTGAGGCAGCCAGAGCCCTTGGCGTGCTCTTCCATCGGAGCTGGATGGTTTTCCTGTTATTTTAGTTCTTCCAGTTTCGGACTTTGGAGACCAGCTGCAGCCCTGCACGAGACCTCTGCTTCCCCCCTGGCAGCAGGTCATCACTGCCAAAAGATCCTCTGATCCTTCCAGGAAGGCCTATTCTTAGAGGGACGTGCCTTGGAGCAGAGCTGGCCCTGTGGCCCGTCATTGTTTGGAGAGTCCTCTTACATTTTAATTGACGTCTTTCTCTTTCTTTTTTATTTGTCATGCTCTCCCCAGGGTGACCTGAGCGAACTGGGGAAAGTATTGATGCAGGGATCTTTCAGTGTTTGGACAGGACACCGAAAAGGGCCAACAAAAATGAAGGATCTTGCCAGGTTCAAGCCCATGCAGAGGCACCTGTTTCTGTATGAGAAAGCCTTGGTCTTCTGCAAGAAGCGAGAGGAGCACGGAGATGGATATGACAAAACCTCATCTTACAGCTTTAAGCACTTTTTGAAAGTAAGGAGTTTTTATTTTTATTTATGAAAGTAAAGGTGTTTTTTATTTTTATTTATGAAAGTAAAGGTGTTTTACACAGCCACGTGCATTGCAGACCAGGGATTCTGCAGAGCCAGAGGGTGTTTTTTCTCCCACACAGTGCCTTGTTTTCTGCTGCTCAGGGCTGTGATGCCTCGCAGGGATGTGCCATAGCCATGAAAGGCTGTTGGTTGAATAAGCTCTGAGGACCCCCAGAGCTGAGGCAGCAGCTGGAAGAGCCCGTGGGCTCGGAGTCAGGGATGTGACTCTGCCAGGGAAACGGAGCTGTGCCCATCCCAGGGGTACAAATGTGCCTGGCCCCCTGCCCTAGTCCCCGCTCCAGGAGTGGGTGAGGGCATGGAAGGGCGTTTTGTGTCTTTTCCAGCCCACCTGGGAGAGCAAGGAGGCTCCTCACACCCCGGGGAGGCCCCTAGGGCAGGCTCTGCCCGGCTGCTCCTGAGCCCTATTTCCCACCCCACAGGAGGGTGCAGGGATAACTCTTCTTCCTCCCCACTGCCTTTCTCCTTTGTAGGCTCCAACTGCAGCTAAAAGGACAATTATCAGATGGCAAGAGTAGCCTATGGCGAAATATGAGGGATGTGAACAACAGTCCCAACCCTATAATGTTAACTATTACCAATAAAATTCCCAAAGTGCTGCTCTAAAAGAGACCTTCTGGCATCCTGTGTGTGATGAGCAGTTCTCATATCAGCTTTTTTTTTTTCCAGTGCTCTGCCTTGTTTTTCTTGAAAAATGAAAACCCAGTAGGGGGTATATATTAGATTGGAAAGAATTGAGAACTTGGAGGCAGAGCAGCTCCTTGCTGCAGCTCCCTGGTCTCGGTGGGGTCTGGGGAGGGAGATGCCATAAGCAGTCAGAAAACAAGGTAATAGTGGATAATTCTCTTCAGCTCTGGCGCACGTTACAAATTCTGTAATAAAAGCAAGTCTCAGGCCATATGTTTCAGTACCTTATGTTTTCCCCAAACAGCATCATTTTCTTTCTGGAGGTCTTGTTTTCCCTGCAGTGCTTGTTTTACCATACGTGCTTTTGAAAGAACTGAAGAGGTGGCAGGGGGAGGCCCAGCTCAGAGGAGAAAATCCTGTGCTCAGGAGGCCAGGCAGTGTGTCCACAGTTGTCCTTTGCCTCGAGAGGGCTCATTCTCCAGCTGACACAGAGAGGCTGGAGTTAAAGAATCCATGGATGCGACAGGACTGCATCTGCACACATGTGCTTTGAGGATTGCTGTACTGAGGGCAAAAATCCTCTTTCTGGAGCTCGACATTTATTTGATTTGTGATCACAGAATCACTGATATTGGAAAAGACCTCTGAGATCATCGAGTCCAACTGTTAACCCAGCAGTGCCAAATCCACCACTAAACCATGCCCCTCAGTATCAGGAAGTCATTTTTCTTTGCAGCAATGCTTTTTGGGGATTCAGGGTTGCAGTGAGCTGTTGGGTGGAAGCTGTGTGACAGATCATCCATGAAACAAACAAAAGAAACCCTCAGGATAATATTCTGCACGGTGTAGAGTGTGCAGTGCTCAATACCTCTTCAGCTGAGATGCAGTACCTTGGAGGGTGCAGGTTACTGCAATGCCAGGTAAATCTGCCTGGTGCCACGTGGAAGCTGATGCAGATAAACACCATCCCAGGGCTTTGCACTAACCCAGCCTGGTCTGCACTGCAGTGATCCAACTGCTGACAGTAAATCCTGGGCAGGGGGAGGAAAAAGAATTTTAAAATCCACTAACCCGAATGAGCAGACCTTAAATCTGTCTCCTCCTGGCACTTTTACTTTGCATCATCATAGTAGATCATCTAAAATTTCTAATGTCTTGATGCCTGGGCAGTTTTGTAGGAGCCTCTATAAATTGCCAAGGTAAACAAGATGCACAGAACTGGGAATTGCAGCCACTGGGTGAGGTGCTCTCTAGGCTGCCCTTCCAACAGCTTTCATAAATTTTAAGTTTTTATAAAATCAGAATGGAGCCTCATTCAGCTTTCTAAGGCACCTTGACAGGACGAGGGGAAATGGCCCCAGGTTGCACCAGGGGGGTTCAGGGTGGTTATGAGGAGTGGTCAGGCGTTGTCACAGCTGCCCAGGGCAGTGGTGGAGGCCCCATGGCTCGAGAGATTTAAAAGATGTGTAAATGTGGCACTTGGGGACGTGGGTTAGTGCTGGGGGAATGGTTGGACTCGATGGTCTTAGAGGTCTTTCCCAGCCTAAATGTTTCTATGATGTCAAGAGCCACTTGGTTCCTGCTCCCTGAGGCTGTTTATGTCGCTGAAAAGGGGCACTGGCGTTGGAAAAAGCTGGAACAGAACATTTGTCCGTGGGACCCATTCTGTAAATCATGGAAGCCTTTCAGACCAAAGGCTCTGGGGATGCACACACTATCAAGGAGGAACAGCAGTGTTGAACAGATGTTATTTCTAAGGTTTTGTTTGTGTTTATAGTGGATTTGTCTAATCCAGTCTGCGTGAATAATTTATGATAGATGATACCTTTATTATTACATCTGTTCCAAAACATGCAAGTGGGGATACCTGAGCTATTTTTGACCATCCTTTAATCAGCGATAAATTGCCAGCAAACTCTGCTTTAGGGGAGAGGATGGTTTATGTGATCTCAGGTGTCACAGCATTTCTCAGCTTCATGGCCTGTTCAGGAGGGAGGTCAGAGGTCTCCTGTTGTTGAAGTTTCTCGTCTCTAATCATGGTTTAAGCTGCTTGTTCAGATCCCATTGTGCAGATCCTGAAGGATTTGGGCCTTTGGTATTTTCCTCCAAACTATCAAGAGTGGTTGGTGATAGTGAGTAAAGCAGCATTCAGCTTCGAGCCTGTGTGCATCCTGTAAGCTCAGGCTTGGGGCAGCTCGGGCTGTGTAGCCAAAAATTAACCCTGCTTTTGGAAACCTTGGGGTGGTGTCACCACTACAGGGATGGTCAGGGCCGAAAAGGCATCGAACTCAAACTCCTAAAGCAGCTAAGGGCTTCACAAATGGGTTTTAAAGATCACTGAAAGAGGGAAACAAAGAATTTAGTGAGTAAATAAAGAATAATATGGCAGAAATCATAAACAACATGTCACATATTTATAAATCTTAGCATGCCAAATCTGAGAAATTCTCTGCTGAAGGAGGCAACTGAGATGATGCTTCAGTCAGTTCCACTGATTCCCAAATGAAAAGTTCCTGAAGGTCCATTGATTGGTTTTGGAAAGCCTATCCCAAATGCAGCAAGCTGATATAAACTCAGGAGGGATGAGACAGATAATGACTTTCAGTTGCTACGTAAATTAAAATTGGTGAAACACGTTAAATTCAGTGAAAACAGGTTTAACATGCTGCCAAAAGTCTGGATCCCTATGGAAGGAGGGAGCTTCGTGTTATGTTTAATTTTCTGTTGGTTTGGATTCGCAGATGAACGCAGTTGGAATAACTGAGAATGTGAAAGGAGATCATCGGAAATTTGAGATCTGGTACAGCGGGCGAGAAGAGGTGTACGTGGTGCAGGTTTGTGCTCCAGAACCTGGGTGTTTGCACATCCCCAGAGCAGTGAGAAGGAAATGTGTCTCATTGATCTTCGTGGTTGTAGTGACAGCTCTACAATTTCCACTATGCCTTGCCTGGATGTAATGGGAATCATCAATTTTAAAAGATCGAGACTGTTTAAAATTTAGTGGTAGCTCTGGGAAAAAAGGAGATTTCTGATAATTACAGCAGAGAAAAGTAAGATTTTGTTCCTACATTATAATGGATGACTCTTAATTCAAAATTCAGACAATTTTCTCTTCTTCCAGGCCCAAACAGTAGATCTGAAGATGGCATGGTTGAATGAAATAAGAAAAATTTTGTTCAAGCAGCAAGAGCTCATAAAAGGTACATTTGACCAATTTCTCTGTGGCTTTCATTCTGCAGCAGAAGCTTTCCTATTGTCACATTGCTGATCTTCAAGTCCACTAATTTTCACTGGAGAATTGATTGTTAGAAGCCTGGTAGCAAAATGGTGGAGTGAGGCCTTACATTACAGGGAAATAACATCACTTAGAGCAGCAAAAGCTGGGCGCTCATGTGAAAATGAATTACAGAAATACATTTTTTTGGCTGTCGTTACCTTGGGGATTATTTTACATTTGTTATCGTAGCTTTAATTCAACAAGATACGTAACAGACGCCTAATTTTAAGCATCTTATGGTCCTCAGCAGCATGCTCAGTATTGGATTTGTGCTCGCATGCCACCTTAATCATAATTAAGTCTGTGCTTTGCAAGAGTCCATAGGTCTGTTTTTCTCTGAACAGAAATCAATAGGGCTGTACAAAAGGTCTCATTTTTAAAGTAATGCTTCAAGTGTGACAGTTGCTAATAAAAAAACTGGATTTTAAGCCGTGTTTGCCCTCCCCACAGTGGAGAAGCAGCAGCCTGGCTCGTGCTCGGAGCAGCTCCCGCTCTCCTCCCAGCTGAGTGACGGGTGAGTGCCAGGAGCTGCCTGGGGCTCTCCGGGGTGCCCTCCCACCAGTGGGCACCCAGTGCCTGCTGGCTGGGCCCTGCTGGCTCTGTGCTGGCCCCATTTCTGTCTCCAGGGAGGGGACGGGAGGGATGTGCTGCTGCTCACCCTTTGGTGGCAGTGGCTGGGGACAGGGTCTGCGAGGGGCACCCTCGAGCCTGGCAGCTCAGCCCGAGCTGCAGCTCCTCTGCAGGTGGAGACACAGATCAAAGACAGGGCTCTAACTCAGGGGTAGAGACACTGCAGCAACTTTACTTCCCCTCCCAGAAAGATTAAGAACCAGGCACTAAGTCCTTAATCTTTATCGAAATGTGCAATAAGAGATACCAGTATTATTTCTGACCCTGTTTTACAAAACCTTGTGCAGTTTGCGTTCACTCATGAAGTAACACTGAGATTGATTTTGTTATTTGTTTAATGATTCAGGAAGCAGCAGAGAGCCTCCATCAGCTCCGAAGAGAACGACTCGGAGCGCACCAGCCCGGTGATGCTGGACAGCGGGCTCGTGTCCCCCCAGAACAAGCCCCACAGAAGTATGGCCCCTTCCCCACCCCTCGGGGCATTCCTGTGGGTGCTGGGGTACCCCAGCCTGAGCCCCACGCTGTCTTGCAGGCTGGCCAGGAATGTCCCAGTCCCTGGAAATCTGCGAGGGGCTGGAGGAGTGGTCGGGTCACCAGTACCTCTCCAACTGCTCGGACACCGAAGAGGAGGAGGGGAACCAGCTGGTAGGTGGGGGTGCAGTGGGGTCAGAGCTTGAGGGGCTGCCATGGCCACTCACCTTGCCTCATTTCCCTTGGATAACGGATGCATCTTGGCCATGCCTCTCAGGATTTCCGTATCTCAGTTTGGGGAATGAGAAGATGTCTCAGCCACAGTTTCTTGAATAATTTTAATTAAGGTAGCTGATAGGGCTCTGTCAGTTCCCTGCCGCAGTCAGAAATCGCAGCGGAGTAAGATAAGTTTTTCTTTCTTCCACAGTCTCCAGGAAAATACAAAGCCCTTGCAGACTGCAAGAGGAGAGGATCAGAGGACCTGCTGGTGAAAAACGGGGATGAAATTCAGCTCTTGCATGAAGATGGTGAGGGACAGTGGTAGGTATTTTAGGATTCCTTTGCCTTATCTTTAAGAGCCTGCAGGGCAGCCCCTTGAAATGTCACCTGCCTGCTGATACACTCACTGCAGCTCCTGACTGAGCTTTAGACTGTTCCAGGAAGCCAGAGGGTTCATCCCCTTGCCGAGACTGGATGCCATCCTCACTGGCTTGGCCTGGGGAAACAAGGCAGGGCTTCCCTTGCCATGGGTGTCTGGGTGAGCTGGGTTTTACCAACACCTTCACAGCTCCTCTTGCCATGCTCTTCCCACTTCGGGTGGTGCTTCCCTTTGCCCGTGCCAGCTCAGCTCCAGGCTTTGTTCCTCTGGGCTTGTTAGCAGCCGTAGTGAGTAATTGCAAGACATTTTCCTCCCTCAGACAGCTGTAGGAGTGTTAGCTGGGGGATGGCTGCAGACCCTGTTTCTGTTGAATGCAGAGCTGTGGCTCACACGGTAACACCTCACAGCTGGTTCTCTCCTCGTGGCTGGGAGCATCACCTGAGAGGCCACCCCTGGGCCTGCCGCCTGCTGAACCATCAGTGTCCCTGTCTGGAAGGGCAGCGTGCCCCTCCTGAGATTTACAGCAGTTTGGCTGAGGTTCCTGGCTCTTTCCTTTCCAGGATGATTGTGCCCAGCTCTCATCAGCCAGCCTGGGGTCTCAGTGGGAGGGAGCCCAGAGTGCCAATGCCTTGTGTGGGGCGTGGGAAGGGTGATGTTAGCAGGAACCTGGATCGGATTTGTGCAGGCACCAGCCTGTGAATGCACAGATGTCAGTGCCCCATAGAGGGTTCCTGGCTGGCAGCTACAGCCCTTGCACTTCAAGGGAAATCAGAATAGGATAAAATAGAATATTTCAGTTGCAAGGCTTCTGCGAGGATCATCTAGTCCCACTGCATTTTGAAAACTCCAGTTTGTTGTTAGCAAAAGCAAGATGCAAAGCATCTCAGGTTTGCTGAAAGTTCACCTCTCCTGGGGGCTTCAGCCAGTGCCAGTCAAAGGTTTCTCACACCAAGCTTTTTTGTTAGCAGAAATTTCACTGCATGAGTGAGACAGAGGGTTGTCACTTATGAGCATGAGTATTTCCAGCTGCTTAAATCTTGGCTTGAATTTGCTTACAGTACCCTGACCAAAATCATCCTACCAGTCTAAATAGCAGAGGAGTGAGGAAAATAACTGCCCTTGGCTCCATCAGAAGCCAGTTTTCCTCGGCTGGCATCTCTGGAGGTGTTGGGCAGGATGGCTTGAGAGGGAGTCCTGTTCTTCTCCATTGTCTAGAGAGGTGTAGGCTTTTTAATTAGGATCCTAAATTTAGGTGGGAAGAATACTTTGCATGCATGACCAGGTCCTGTTAAAATGCTTCTCTGGTTTGAACACATTGTCACTTGCACCCCCAGTCGTGTAGAGGGGGCCCTCACCAGAGTGCTCCTGGCTTGGCTGGCTTCTGTGACTAACGCTGTTGTCATTCCAAGGTTGGTGAAAAACCTAAACAGAAGAAAAGAAGGCTGGATCCCTGTGCACAGCCTGCAGATAGTAGTCGGTGACTGCAGATTTCGGAATGCCAAAGTTGCAGGTATTTGATAGCACGCCTAGCAGAAATATTTCCTATCTCAAATCAGGTCCTTTAAGCCATTTGCATTACACCTGATGTCCTAAATCTGGCTGCCTATGCCTCTGCCGGGAAAATAGAAAAGCAAGCAGCTATTCCAAAAAGCCTGCAAAAGTAGTAAATTAAGCTTTTTTGTTTGTTTGTTTAACACGTTAAGACGTTTCTGAGACTTTAGGCACTAGTAAATTAAAACCAAGCATTTAAAACATAGATTTCTTTGCAAGAGCACTGGGTAGAAGATCGGGGAGAAGAGACGGAGTCTGACCAGGGATTCCCGTGACTGTTTTGCCTCCTCACTGCTGTAGCTCAAACCCCGTGTGGACAGGAGGTACCTAAAGCAAAATCTCCTCCTGCTGCAAAAGACATCGTGGCCTGACCCCAGCACTCTAAAGGCAATACTTCCTCCCTGCTGCCTCACTCCTGCCCTCACTGCTGCCTGCTGGTTAATCCATCCTTAGAGAAAGTTTATAAGAAACAGGTTACCGGGTTTCGGCCAAAGGCTCTGAGTCTCAAAACCCATATTTCTCATTTTCTAGCTGTAAATGTACATAGAAATAGATAGGGAAGCATAAGAGATGACACAAGAAAATGCCTTAAGAGCAGCCTGTTGCCCTTGCCGTGTGCGCAGCATCACCTCCATGCGTTGCCTCATCACCATGCTGTCCACTGAAATGGGAGACCAGGGTTTGAGATGGAACAGCTCAGGAAACCCACGTAGACTTAGTGCATTAAAAAAGCCAAAAAAAACCTAGTTATGACTGTATGAAGCAAATTTTGCGAGGAGATTTCTCTTTAAAATACTTTATTCTGTCAGAATCCATTATTCTGATGAACGTGAAGGAAGCCATCTGAAAGGCTTAAAATTCCACTCAGCTCTTGATGGTTTTTCAGTATATTTCAGTGAAATCCTTCCTATACAGGCAGGTATTTTTTATCCCCTTTGTTGCTGGGCAGTCAAATCTCACAGGTCGAAGGTTTTCTGATTTTATGTGAGGGGCAGTTTGCTAACCAATGCTCAGAGTTTACTGGCACTCTGTTTTCAAGATGCAGTTATGGATCCCTTGATCTTCTCTCCATGTGTAGCTACCCCACTCGCCAGGTCCTATGCAGAAGGGTTTTCCAGCTGTGACTGCATCTCAAAAAAAGGGTGCTGGCAAACCTTGAACCCTGGTTTGCGTTGTCAGTGGCCATATCCCCAAAAACCTAGAGACTGTCAGCTCCAGGCTGGTTTACAAAGTTGCTGAGTACAGACTAAGGAGAATTTCACAAGGTGAAACCACAGAAAATGCCTCCTGTGAGTCCCACGCCACTGCCCAGGTTCTCCACAGTCATGTCCCAGGGCCTGAGAGCACTGAGGCTCTGTGTTCCCTGGGAAGGTAACTCTTCTCCTCTGCTGTTGCTGATCGTGCCTGCAGTCTCGAGGCATGATTCTAATTTTACATGCACTCCAGGAAATATTGGGGGATGCTGTAGGATGTTTTCTTGCCATTTCCTGGAGCTATTCCGAGAGCTTTTCAGCGATGTGTCCTTAAGCCATAAGCAACTTGCACTCTGAAAATTGATTTTCACACAGTACCTTTGCATTCAGCAATGCCCTTTACTCTGTGGGCTGGTCCCTTCATGCTGCAGGTGACACTGTACCACTGACTCCTTGGGAACGGTCTGGACTGGGCTCTCTCCTGCTTCTTCAGAAGATGGAGCTCTTGCTCCAGTATAGCAGAGGGAGAATTAGGCAGCCAAGCTCGCGGAGCAAAGTAGGGGCAGGAGGGAGCATCAGAACCCTCACAGATTATGAGCTGCTTGTGCTGAGATGCTGGTTTGCATGTTAGCAGTGTAAGCTTGACTAACGTGTTGTGGGGTCCCCAAGGGCTTAGAGAGTGTTGGAGTCACCTCAGTGCTGGGGGAGAGGCAGTTCTGGCATTTTGTGGGGGCAGTGCCTCTCTTATTGCTCAGCCCCGGGTTCCCCTAATAAATAAAACTCTGTCAAATCACAGAATTTCATAGCAGAATTCATACAAATCTGGGGTTTGGGATTGTTTTCAGGGCAAAGCCTTTAGCTGAATAGATTAAGTGGTTCCCTTACCTTCACATTTCTTCTTAGGTTTATACTGTGGCCCTAACAAAACCCTCCCACCACAGGATGGCTGATACCTGCATGCCTACACACTGTTCCTCTCCCCTCCTGCTAATTATTCCAGTGTTGAGCCAATACAAATCATAATGAAGTTACTGGGAACTTTCTGCTGTCCATTTTAAGTTAGCAGAGGGGTATTTGGTGAATGCTCCACTCCCCAGCCATTTCCAGCTTTGCAAATCCAGGGTCCTCTTGTAAATCTTGGCCTGACATAAACCACGAGGCTATCTGAGAGGAAGGTGGCTGGCTCGGAGATCATTTTGAAAATGAGTTTTCCTTCTGGTGTGCCTCTAGCTGTAAGTTCTGAGATTAGTCCTTGCTGCTTTCTTCCAAACAGGTTTATTCTCTCTGCTGTGAAAGCCCATGGTGGATTTTTTAATGTGCATGATGAAAGAATAGTTTTGTATGGCAGGTGGTAGCATGCAGAGCTCAAAATGAAAAATATTTGGAGAGAACTGTGCTCAGAAAGAGCAATACTCAGAATGTCACTGCTGCTGAGGCTCACCTGTGTGTTGCTCGTTTCAGCTGCCTAGCAAGTGGTCAGGCATGGCCCGGCCTACTGACCTGGCTTTTCTGTGAATTAATGCAGAGAGGCGAGATTATCTCTTCATTTCAGGGAAGGTGGGGGCTCCAGCATTACAATCCCACCTCCTCTTCTGCACTGGAGCAGGAGACAAAACCTTTCTGCGTGTCCCTTGGTGGCCAGCGTGCCAAAGAGCACGCTTGGCAGCACTGGCAGGTCTGTGTCAGTGGAGAAGAGGGCATCTCAGCTCTCAGCTGCCCTGCAGCACCCACAGCAGGGGCTGGGACCCCGATTATCTCTGAAGTCTCTTCCTCCCCAATCCGTTCTGTGATTTAAGGTGGACACAGGCTCCTGTTCTACACGCCAGACCCTCTCCCGGTTTGTTTTAACATCCCACTTGCCAAAGTCTCTCTTCCAAGCCTTAAGGGGATCCCCTGTGTGTGCTCTTCATGCCATAAAGCTGAGCAAAGGTTTCCCCCCGCTGGCAGTGCCTGAAGGGCCGAGCTCGCGTGTCCTGTGTCCCCGCTGGACCGGGCACTGGGGACCGTCCCCTCGGCCAGGGGTGCTCGAGGCAGCCCTTTGGTGGCTCCCATCAGGGCATTTGTTGTCTGTGGCTTGAGCTTTCGCAGGCTGTGCGAGCATGCTGGCTGAGATGTGCGAGCTTTGCCCACGTTTGGATAATGCCACCCGCAGCTGGCAGCTGCAGCACAGCTGTCGGCACCGTCCCTCACGCACTTTACCGACTGCAGCCACAGCCTTTTGTGTCTGTGCAGGGTCCCCTAGAGGCAATGCTGATTTCTTTTTGGCCTTTGGAACGTAAAGCAGGGTCTCCTCCTAGGACCTGAGGTGCCAGCCAGCTTCACACAACAGCTGTTTAGTAACGCCCTAGAAAACCATATCGAGCCTGGCAAAATAAGGAGCCTAGAGAAGATATCAGCTGGCCTTGCTGTGATAATGAAGTGATAGATGATGGAAATGAGTCAAACCCTGTGGTCCTGCCTTAGTCAAGGCTCTCACTGAAGCCAGTGGGAGTTCAGCTTTTAGGGAGAAATGCAGGAGTGCATTTATTTTTTTTCTGTTATACAAATGTTACATGATTACAGGGAACAATGTATTTCTTGGAATGAGATGCTTTAATATTAACATCATTCTCCATTACTTTATAGATGCTGCCCTGTGTAACACGAGAAAGTTTAGTTCCCCTTGAATTAAGGGTGAACTAGTAGCATCCTATTTTCGATGCTCTTTGGAAGCTTTCAACTAAGTGTTACAGAGAAATAGCACAATAGTTGGAGTTGTCCTGTACTATTCATCACATTCACAGACCTCCACAGCTTCATCTGCACTGAATGGGACCGGGGTCCTAAGCAGCTTCTCATGCTCATAAAGGAAGCCATTCTCTGCTCTTTGTTTTTGTTTCGCCTGTGGGAAGTATGGTATTTTATTAATTTTTCCTGCTGTTTTTCCATGACATACATCATGTTTCATCAGAGAAGTACACTACAGTTTCCTGACACTTTGTTTAGATGCTTGAAATTTCCTCTACAGGTTGAAGTAGGTTTTGCCTACTTGTTAGCTGACAACTGTTGAAGTTGCAAATAAGAGTCGAGTTTTGGTAAACCAAAAAGAAAAAAAAAACCAAACAAAGAAGCTGTATGTCCTGCTTAATTGAGTTTATGGGTGGATTTTTCTTAAATATCTGCTTCAGCTATGTGAATGTAATGTTCTGTAAGAGCATCATCTGGCTGACTCACACGTGAGGATGCAATAACACTAAAGATCCTCTTTTTGCACTTAGGGTCTGACTCCAGCCCGTTGCAATCAGCCTCCTTGATTTCAGTGGGGTTTGGATCAGGCCAAACTGACAACTCAGGGTTGTCGCCAATCACTTAGGGTCCCAAAGCGTCCCAAGGCTGAAACCTGTATCTAGCAAGTGTTGAAGTTTACATTAATGTATGTACTTTTGGAACACGTGCCATAAATCCAAGCTAAATGTCCATGTTTGCACTAAGGATGTTCTTGTGATAAGACTTTTTCAGCATCTTTGACAATAATGTATCTATTGAATTTTTGAGAAAGGAAAAAGAATGTTGAAGACTCTCATAATTTAATTTTGTGTTTCTTTGTCTAGTTTTGCTTTTGTAGAACATAGGTAGGTACAGGTGGTTTGAACTTTTAAGCAGATGTGTGCAAAGAGCACCTGAGTGTGTGGAGAGCGGGGTTAATAGTGTGCATGCAGTAGTGAATTTGCTCTGTCCCAGCCAAATGAAATGTTTATACCATGGACTAAAGGGGGACCTTTTTGGTCTGACTTTCGTTTGTGAACCGGTCCTTAGGCACAGTCCCAAGTTGAGTTCAAACATGCTGGGGTTTGTTTTGTGACCATTTTTGTGTGGAGCTACTCAATAGCTGTGGTTGCCTGGGGGTTCCCCATCACGCAGTGGACATCTCTCCACTCTGGGTCTCCAGTACTGGGGGTGACCCTTGTGCACCCTCAGAAACGGGACCAGCCGAGTCTGAACTGAGCAACAGCACAGACCTAGAACAATCCCGGTGTCCTTCGGCCGCTGGCAATCACAGTGCAGCGGTTTTAAGCCATTGAAGGTTCTTTTCATCTACTTTAAAATCAATCACAATGCACTAATTAGGTGGGAAAGTAGGAGTCTCTTAAGTTACTGTTGGGGCTGTTTATAGTGGTAACAATTCTTGTGGTAACAACACGCATTTTGAGGTACAACTGTAAATATTTGTCTGAAACATGGCACACATTGCATATTAAATGATTTTAATCTTTTTTGTCTTCCATGGTTTTAAATCTAAGCTTTTATTAATTTATGAGGTTGATCAGTTCTGCAGATCTGAATGTACAGTCTGAGGTTTTTAACATTTGAAACTTTGCACACGACATGGTCTGTTCCCCTGAGTATGCTGTTGAACTAGGCTCTTCATGTATATGTATAAATTACAGTAGAGAATTTTCTCTGACTGCAAGTTTAAATGAACTATATTGTATATGTACCTGTAAAAAAATGTGTTAAATCTATATTTAAAGATTAAAAACTTGTTAAATAAATCCATCTGAGAATATGCAATTCTGTTCAAAGACGCATCTGCTATAATTCTAGATAAAAAAACTGCTCTCAGAAATGCAGCCACGAGTCATTGCAAGGGCTTTTTATTTCCTTATTACCACATTTTCGTTGCATTCTCTCAACTTTCCGCCTTCCAAGAGGAAAAGTTGTTTCATTTAGAAATGTTTATTAGAATGCAGTGATATCTCAAAGGCACGGAGCTTGCAGTGGTCCCTCTCCAGCTCCCCAGTCCATCCTCCGGCACGGCACCGCGCTCCCCTGGGTTAGGGGAGCCTCGTGGTTTGCTTTATCCACTTCACGTACTTGGAGACCCTGGTGTAGATGCCGTATTTGCCGGGCAGGGCACATTCCTCCCCCCAGCTGGTGATGCCCGTGAGGAACCAGGTGCCCTCAATCTCGGTGGTGTAGGGACCCCCGCTGTCCCCCTCGCAGGTGTCCCTGCCCCCGGACGGGTAGCCCGCGCAGAACATGTTCTGCAGGATGGTGGTGGAGGTGCTCTTGAGGCAGGTCGGCCGGTCCACGAAGGGCACCTTGAGGACCTGCAGGGTGGTGGCCTGCCGGCCGCGGAAGAGCTGCTTGCCCCAGCCGCTGACCGTGCCGATGCCCTGTTTCAGCAGCGCGTTGGTGAACTCGCGGCTGCCCAGGCAGATGGGGGTGACGTAGCTGTTGAAGGTGAGGGGCTGGTCCAGCTCCAGGAGGGCAATGTCGTTGTGGTACTCGTTGATGCTGGCGTTGTACGTGGGGTGGGGAAGCAGCCTCACCACTTTTCGCCGCTGCTCTGTGTGGTCGTCGCTCTCGACGTTGTGTTCACCTGCAGAGACAAACGAGACCCGGGCTGGATCCCTCCGTGGCAGGAGGACCTCTGACCGTGCCCTGCTGGTGCCATCCCGGCGCGATTCCAGCCCAGCCCAGTGGCTGAGCCCTCGGATTGCTCTGAGACTGTTCCTGGCTCCTTGTCAAAGGGAGCTGCAGGTTCCCTCACATCTCACAACCCAGGGGCACACATCGTCCAATCAAGCGCCAAAGATCCAGATGCTTTTGCCGGAGTTAGCAGCAATGTGGCTGTTTTGGGGATTTGGCACCCTCAGAGAGATGTGAGGGGGTGCTGCCCTCGCAGGTAAGGGGGCAAAACTCGCTGATGAAACATCTTGGTTTAAAATAAATAATTTGTTAGTGAAAAGAAACCTTGCCTCCCCTCTCTAAAACCCCAGAGCCACGGGGCAGGATGGGCGCAGGAGGGTACCAAGGCCATCCCTGATGCTCACAGGTGCCCCCGAGCCCCGCCCGGGGCTCAGCTGCTGGCGGTCGCTGCCGGCAGCCGCAGGTGGCTGCGATTGAGCTGCTGTTGCCTCCCTCCCCGCTTGTGTAACAGGTCGAGGGAAGGGAGAGCGCTCCGTGCTCCCGGGCCGGTGAAGGGGCAGCGTCCGGGGCTGCCGTGGCCGGAGCGCTGCGCTGGAGGCTGGGGAGCGGGATGGCTTTTCCCGACCGCTTTCCCGCAGCCCCCGAGGCGTTTCGGCCCTGCTGCGGGGCTGCTGCTCGCTCTGCCGTGCTCTCCAGAACGCACCATCGCCTCTGAGCAGCATCTGCGGCGCCCGGGCCCCGGCCGTGCCTGCGGAGCTGCGGAGCGGCGCGGAGCCGGCCAGAGGTGAGCGCGTCCTGCGGGCTCGGACAGGGCTTCTTTTGGGCACAGCGGGAATGGCAACTCCCTCCCGGGCTGTTTCTACGGTGTAAACGCAAGATAAGCGCGGGGGAGACTTTCAGGTGGCTTTTCTTACGTTAGAGATGCTTGCTACTGCTGGGGACCTGAAAATGTGATTCAGGGATGAAAGTGGAGAAGCAAAGAAGCGGAGGGGAGGGGAACGCTTCTTCCACACCCTGCTAGAGATTTTTTTTTTGCCTCTTAGGATGTTTTATACAAAGCCAAACATTTAACATGAATGGATGTGAAGGACTCAGATGTTGCCCATGCAGTGAACATGGTGCAGACACAAATTCAATAGTCCTGGAGCCCTGCAGAATCACGTTTTGCTTTCCTGACTTGCTGTCTGGCCAAAATCTTGCCCTGGAAACCCAGTGGTGCTGCAGAACAGTGGGAAGGGAGTGTGAGGGGACTCGGCTGATCATGTGTGCTAAGTGGGGGGAGTGTGTGACGTGCAGGAGAGAGCCTGAAAGGGGAGGCAGTCTGCCTGCGGATGCAGCAAACACAAAACTTCTCATCAGGTGGAAATGTGCTTCTCTGGAGAGGTTGTTTTTGTACTTGGTATTTTGTACTTTCCCACATCAGTGGGTGCAAGGCTGGGCTTTGTGCTGGGCTTTGTGCTGGGCTTTCCAGCAAAACTGCCAGGAAGCAGATAGCAAAAAATACTGTGTGCAAGCTGTGAGCCTCATCCTGCCAGCACCGGGCAGTGGTGCCCAGCCCCAAGGCACTCGGCCTTCAGGAGCCAGCCAGGCCCACTCAGGAGCTCAGCCTCGTTAACAGGATGCACTTGGAGCCCCTTTGATGAGCTCATTTGTGCAGGTATAAACTTAGCGTGTCAAGGCTCAGGTAAAATGCCATTTTTGTCACTAATACATTACATAGTGCTTGAACAAAAAGCAGGAGTCTCCCGTGCCTCCTCTCAGTGCTGCTGGAAGCAATTAGTGACCACATCGCTGCTCCCTCCTGTACCTATCGGTGTAACCTATGTAAGAGTCACACTGGGGACACACAATTGCTTTGGGGAAGCTGATTCTCCCACAGCAGTGACAGGTGTCACCACCAGGCTCATCAAGGCCTCACGCTGAATTATCAGCAGGATGCTGAGCAGGGGTTCTGGCACAGCTGGGTACCAGGAGTCAGAGGGAAACTCCCTTTTTGAAGCAGATAAAACTTTGATTTTTAGAGTAGCAGCATCATGTGTTGTGCAGCCCAGCAACACAGCCCTGCATGACCCCCCAACACCCTGCTGCACAAGCACACTTTCCCACATGCCAGCCCAGTTTCTCTGCCTTAATACATAAATTCTATTTACTTGCAAAAACTTAGCAGCAAAAGCAGTCATCTCCTTGCAAGGAGATATTCAGGCTGCTGCTGCCCCTCTTGAACCAGCAACACAAACCCATTCTCTGAGAGTGGTGTGAAAACATAGTGTGAGCTCCAAGATGAGCAGAACTCCCCAGTGAGGCCTGAGTGGCCAGCAGAGATAAAAACCCATCACACCAGCCCGTGAGGCAGCATTTTAACTGAACTCCACTGGGCTTTAAAGCTGCCTGGATGAGCCTCTGGCTCAAGAGAGCTTGCCCATGGCCAGGTTGAGCTGTGTTCACACTGTGGTCCAGCAGCTCTGTGGCTTTGGGACCAGGGCAGACCCAGCTCACTCCTCCTGCCAGAGGTGGTGGCACCTGCAGGGACCAGACTGGTGAAATGTTTTAACCCACAGCTGGGGCCTCTGTGCCCTACAGCAGCAGGTGTCAGGCCCTACAGCAGCCGGTGTCAGGCCCTACAGCAGCCGGTGTCAGGCCCTACAGCAGCCAGTGTCAGGCCCTACAGCAGCCAGTGTCAGACCCTACAGCAGCCAGTGTCAGACCCTACAGCAGCCGGTGTCAGACCCTACAGCAGCGTGTGTCAGGCCCTACAGCAGTGTGTGTCAGGCCCTACAGCAGCCAGTGTCAGACCCTACAGCAGCGTGTGTCAGGCCCTACAGCAGCCGGTGTCAGGCCCTACAGCAGCCAGTGTCCAGCGCTGCCCACCACCATGGTCACAGCGTCCCGTGCCTTGTCCTGACCTGCAAGCCCTGTCCCACGTGTCCCTCCCGTCCTGCCCCGGGTGCTCACCTGCCACGGCGGTGAGGTTGTGGGTGTAGCCCGGCTTCAGGCAGTGCGCCGCCGTCACCACCCACTTCTCGTTGATGATGGACGCGCCGCAGAAGCCCAAGCCGTCGCTGTTCACCAGCAAAACCTGTGGGAGCAGGGGGAAGTCACACCCATGGCTTTGTGTAAACCTGGACCAGGGCAAGGTGGCCCCGGTCACAGCAGGGGGTTGGAGCTAGATGATCTGTAAGGTCCCTTCCAACCCAAACTGCTGGATGATTCTAGGATCTGATGGAGCCAAAAAATGAGTTACATTGCTCCTTGCAAAACTCCCTTCCCTCAGCCTTCAGCTTACTTTTGGTACATTCATGGACTGCTGGGCAATCTGGTGCTGTAGCTCAACCCTTTGTGCTTCACCAGGTAAAGCTGCTGTGACTCTGACTCCTGGCTTTTTTTGCCAGAGGAGGGCCCCATCCAGGCAGGTTTTGTTGCTGTGGCATAAAACTGTGCATGGAAAGAAGCCGTGTTCCTGTTAGGCTTGAGACCTGCTGCCAATCTAACCTCAGAGCCAGGCTTTGGGTATTTAAAAGTAAGATGATCCTGTACTCAGACTGCCGGGGTTACAGAAGGTTTGCAGAAAGAGCCGGTACCTGCCAGGGCACCTCTCCTTTCATGCTGTCTGACCCGCCGACCACGCGCGTGCCCGTCCGGAGCACGGGGGTGATCCTCGTGGTGGCCGCGGTGCTGGTTTCCGTGGCGTTGTCGGGCACCTCGTCCTGGTCATCGTCAGGGTCATTGTCAGTGATGTTCCAGTGCTCGAAGGTGTTCATGGATCGGGTGAGCTTCCTCTTGGCCTCGGGAGCCGTGATCCTCCCGCAGGGATACGGCACTGGCAGAGAAGCAGTCACAGCTGTGTCACCCTGAGTTACAGTGACCCAAGGGGCAGGGGAGGAGGCAAAGGCTGCCTCCCCTCAGCACCGTTTGGGACCAACCCAGGGCTGTGGGACGACCACGTGCACCCCGTGCACTCGTGCCCGGGCCTTGGAGCCACGCTGAGGGGGACAGGGAAAGGCAGCAAAAGCATAGATATAGATTGTTTCTGGGCTTTGGAAATGGCATCTGAACAGCTTTAAAAGTGAAAAGGCCTGTGTTGAGCACGCGTGCCTGACGGGCCGGGGCAGCTGTGCCTGCTCTTGGCCGGATGCTGTGCTGCATACCTGGGAATCCTGTGCCGGGCAGCCGGGCACTTGGCCGGCGTTTCTACAGCACTGACTCCAGAACAATAAAGAGCCAGCTGGGAGAGGGCAGGAAATGATGTCTGCCAATTGTACAGATAATCCTGCTTGGCACCAAGGTGAGGAAAACATTAATAAACTCTTCCTAGAGTTGTATATTTTCTCTGTTAATGAAGATCTCATCTGCAGGCTCGTTTCAGACAAGCTCTTCCCATTCCTCTCCCACACAGTGTGTGCCGAATTCCTGCTGGTAGTGGCAGTCAAAATAGTAAATAGCACCAGGCATTGTCTTTCATCTGAAAAGCTTTCAGAAGCACCAAGCAAACAAACATTAGTGTAAAATCAGATGTGAGTGTGGCCTACTGAGACTTCAGCCTTTATTTTTAAACAGTTCACTTTAGGAACAGGACTTAAAGGAGTGTTGAGTGATGGAAAGTGGTCCCTGCAAGGTTAGCCCGTGAAATGAAGGTTTCAGAGCCAACAAAAGCTAAGCTTTTGCAGGAAGGGCAATCACCCGACCTGAAAGATGATCTTCTCACTAACTGTAAACCTTTCTGGTCCAGTGAAAGTGATACAGCATGTTGGGCAACACAGGCCTGAGCTCCTGATGATCTCTGTTACCAGGATTCCCAGCCTAGGATACTTCCTACACTGACTGCTGACAGCCAGCACGTTCAGGAGGTCAAGGTGTTCCTTGCTGTAGCTGTCAGAGCTCACCTGTGCATGCAAGCCTGGGTGTGCAAACCCGCTGCACTCAGAAAAGCGATGGCATCAAATGTTGAACTGACTGTGGATGACAAAATATTTGTGTGCTCGGTGTCTTCCCTGCCAGATGTGCTTCTGGGATGTTCATGCCCAGTTAATCTGCTGTGCTGTGGTGGGTTAGGTCTGCACGTGTCAGTGTGGTTATGGGTGTTGTAACTGCCTGGGAGCGGGGTAAAGCTGGGGAATGTAACAAGAACCAGCTGTTCTTTAGCCCTTTGTGAAGCCGCAGCCTCAGGCAGCACATTTCCCTCCTGCCCCACTCGACACAACAGCCCAGCCACAGCCTGGTTCTCACTGAGGGTCCCTGCAGATTCTCGGTGTTGGGAGGACAGCACCCACAAAGCTCCACTTGTACCCACCCAGCTCAGGTAATCATAAGACACTGGGTGGTGACCAGCCATAAAATGGGCCATCAGAAGGATTTACAGTGAGCAAAATCTTTTGGTCTGAAAAGTTCAGAGCATCCTCAGCGTACAATCAGTAACTAAATAGTAGTTCCTACTGGAAGAACACAAGGGTGGGCTCTGGCTGGGTGCTGATGAAGCTGAACATCACCTTTCTGCCTTCAGCAAACTTCTGATCCATATTTAGAACTGTAAGATGGCTGCAAGTGGGAGAGAAGCCTGTGTGAGCAGCCATCTGAAATGAGCATTTGCCTTTGAACAAACTCCTGGACAACGACCGTCCTTCTCCACCCACCTAGGCTAAAAAAGGGATGTTTACATTGAGTCCTTCCAGCCAGACCCCGCAGCTGCCCTTGGGAGAGTGCAGGGTCGGGCTCTACATTTGCTAAGCAGGAAAACAAGCAGCAAGGTTCCCAACAGGATATTGCATGTCTATGAAATCCATACATCGAAATCCGGGACAAGGCCTTGACAACTTTAACCCAAATCTCTTAAAAACAGTTTAAATATTAACCTGTAGGTTCGCAGGACTTTCCATCTTCATGGAGTTTATAGCCAGCAGCACAGGAGCACACAACCTTCTGGGGGGGGTGATGACTGCAAAAGTGCTTGCAGCCTCCATTTTTAATAGCACAAGTGAAGTCTGAAAGACATTAAAACAAAACTGTGAGAGCTCTTTTGAAACACAACTGGTCAGAGATTTGTTGAGGCTTGGGGTTTTGGGCTCAGTAACCCCCGTGTTTGATGCAGACTGTGGGAAGCACAGGCTTGTTTGCAGGGAGATGGGGAAGGAGGACAATCCCATCCCTGCTCACAACGAAGGAGCAGCGGGCACTTCTTTGAGCAGGCAGGTTGAGGAGTTCATAGAGCCCCACAGAGCCCTGGCACGGCCTCCTGCCTCCCACAACGGTGTCCTGTCTGAAATTTGGCAGCCTGACCCTGAAGAACTCCTGCAAATATTTGGTCACAAGGCACGTGATTTCCCCACTGCTGCGCTGCTGTCCCCACCCTGTGCTCGTGGCCGGGGGGAGAACACCCTGCACCCAGGCAGGGCTTTGTGCTGGGATCATTGCTGGGCTCTGAACGAAAACTTTAGGACCAGCCTTATGTTCTTCCTGACGTGACTCAGTCGTCACAGCCTGGCTGGGAAGGCCCGTTTCAGCAGAGTGTGTGATGAAACCAGCCCCAGCCTGAGGCAGAGTGAGATTTCCGTGGCTTGCACCTGTCTTCTCCCACCCCACCTCTCACTCCTCTGTGGTGGGAACACCTTGGAGGTGGGAAACCACAAATCTGCAGAGGCCCTTGCAATTCTCAGTGAGTTTTCAAATAACTTCACAGCAGATTAACTCCACTCCTACTTCCTCAAGGACACCTCCCTTCCTGTAGCCATTTTAATGCCATCATTTACTATTTTTACAGAGCTCTTCTTCACGCCTCACTTCCAGCTCTATTTTTGCTCCTGTCTCACTTCCCCAAGAAATCTGCAATGAGACTATTTAAATTTGATGCAACTTTGAAATGCTCTTTTTAACGTACACTCCTCTCTTGCCAGAGCAGAAATACAACTAGAAAGAGAATCTTTTATTAGTGCAGCGAGTCTAGCACATTATGCGAGTTGCACAGCCCCTGATTATATTATAAATATAAGAGCTGAATATCCCTCTTGCTTAAATTATCAGCCGTTTGGTTTTCATAAACTCCTCAACCCATCAGGAAAATATTTGCCTTTTATTTGCCTTCAGAATCAAGGTTGCTGCTGATAATTATAATTATTAATTAAGCAGAGTGCCATTGAGAGGAAGTTGGGATAATCCTGCCCTGCCCAGCACCTGCTGCCCAGCCCGGCACGAGAAAGGGAAAGGGGAGTGGGAGAATGGGGGCTCCATGGGGGTCTGGGGGGGAGCTGCTGCTCCCAGCAGGGGAGCAGGTTGTCCCTGAGTGAGCAGTCCTGGAAAGGCCTGTGCTGGGGACATAAAGGAAGGGCTCTGTGTCAACATTTGCCCTGGCAGCCACACCTGAACAGAAGACCTTGAGCCTGAGTCTCCATTGAACCCTCCATAAGAGCAGGTGCTCGGCAGAGGTGGAGCTGGGGCTGCAATGGGGGCTGGGAAGGACCAGAGATGTCCACTGCAGTGTCCCCAGGCGTGTCCCCCTGCAATCCCCAGTGCCAACAGGCTGGATTTACACTTTCCTGAGTGCCTCACAGCAAAGCAAAATGTGTGTGAAACAGCCCCCTGATAGGGTGAGACTGACCCTGCTTTGGTCCCATGGGGTTTCACGCAGAGCAGCCCCTGGAGGAGCCCCTGGTACGTACCTATCTCACAGTTCTTGCCTTCATACCCAGCTGGGCACCAGCACACGTAGGAATTTATCTGGTCCTTGCAAACGGCTCCATTTTTGCAGGGATTGGGGTTGCACTGATCCCCATCTTGGAGAGAAGACAGGAGAGTTAACAAACACGAGGGTCCCCCACGGCTGGTGCCCACCGCGGGCTGGAGCCTTGCTCCGTGCAAGCCACGCAAGAGACAGCACAGCCTCCTTCTTGACAATGGAAAACAACCAGATCCTGGCAGCCAGGTGTGCGACAGTGCTGGGGTGACAGCAGCAGCAGGGCTTTCCTGCACTCCCTGTTGTGTCCCCTGTCCCCTCTGGGTTAATTCTGCCCCTTTCAGTCACCTTCATGCAACATCTCAACAGGACCTCAAACCTCGGCCAAATTAGACAAGTTTAGAAGGTTTGCTACTTCAAGAGTGCTTTAAGTATCCTAATCTGGATTGTTTTAACACTAAGGCTGTTCTGTGAAAGTTTGGGTCTGTCCACTTGGGTGCAGAGACCTCTCTGTGCGTTAGGATTGACAACCTTCATTGCTGCTCTTTCTTCCTCAGTCTGGTACTATTGTTACCTGGTCTAGATCTTTCCTGTTGTGCCAGGGCTTTTATTTTCACAGCTGCCTCCAGCTGAGGCTTTAATGGAAACGCTCACTAGTGCCAAACTGGTGATCTAACACTTTGGAAGAGTAAATCAGTGATGTTAAATTGTGGGGGATGCCCTTTGAAATGCTCATGCCAAGGCATGGAGAAAGGGGAAGGCCTTGCTTGTGTCCTGCCAGTGAGCGTGGCAGATGATGGGGGTTTCAGGAATGGGCTGGAATCAAAATGCAGACAGGAATAAAACGGTTTGGGCTGGTCTGAGCTGTGGTGTCGAGGTCTGCACGGAAGGTGAGGGCTGCAGCTGTTGGGGTTGGTGCTGTGCAGGGGTGAGCTCCTGTTGGGGTTGGGTGCTGTGCAGGGGTGAGCTCCTGTGGCTGCACGTGCTGGCAGCAGCAGCTCGCACGCTGAGCAGCAAACCAGGCACTCGGGGTGACAGAGGGAGATGTGGCATTCCTTATCTCTGATGAGCCAATTTGTTACAGTGGCAGGGAAAGAAATGCTGGGTTGAGTTTCATCAGTTGTTTTTTTTTCGGAGGACGGTCTTATAATACAAATGTAATGTTTTTATTTTATAGTCTGGACTGAGTAATCTGAATTATTTAAGGCTTTTTAGTGAGATGTTCTGGGCACTTTGCCAATCTATGAAACAGTTCATTTCTTGAAATGTCCTTAAAATTAGTTTCAGATGTTGTAGTGGGCATTGAAATCTTTCTGTTGAGGGACCAAGGAGTCATTGGGGATGGAGACTGAAAAGGAAGAAGTGGATGTGGAAAGAAAAGAGTGAAGCAAAGGTTTGGGAGCAATGGTGTGAATTGCAAACAGATGTTGGCTATGATCATGTTGAGTCTCCACTCTAATATGGCATTTCTAGGGATTCACGCTGTGCTTTCACAAGGCTGTGCCTTATCTGGAGATCTCTGCTTGAGAACAGAGCATTTGCTGTTTGCTGAAGGGGTGTTAATTACTGCTGTGGTATTTTACTCTGGAACACAGCTGAAACTGAAGCCCAGAGCGTGACCTGGGCTCAGTGAGATCCAGTAGTCTGCCTGAACTGGTTTTGTTCCATGAGGTTATTGAAATTTTTTCAAAAAACCCTGCTTGAACAAATAAAATGCTAAGACATCTTTTTCTTTGTTGGCTTGCCATTTCTATACCAACGGGACAGGCCCGGGCTGGGTGGCTGCAGGATTTGGAGTGCAAGGCTCTGACTGGCTCTGTCATAACACAGTTTGTGGATGCTGAAATACGTTTGTTACAGCAACATCGGCTCTTTATGCACCGAGACAGGAGCATTAGGCACTAGAACATGAAGAAAGCAGCTCTTACCAACGTATGTTTGCCAAAACTGCATCTGCAAAGGGAAAAAAAAAAAAAAGGTTCCTTTGTTTTCTAATTTCTGGGTGCTGTCTGATGGAAGTAGTGCTGGGATGGCTCCAAAGCTGAAGGAAAGGGCTTGCAGGGAAACCACCACCTCCACAGTCCCAGTGGGGACTGATAAAGCTTCTACAGCAGTTCCCCAGCCCAAGTGATGGAGCACAAACGAGAATCAGCCATGCCAGGTGCTGCCCTTGGCCCTGTGAGTTTTCTCCTTGCTGTTGCCTCCTCGTCCCCCTGAGTGCCCCACCTGAAGGGCTCGCAGAGGCGTGGGCTGGAGGGAGCGAGGTGCTCCCCTTTGCAGCAGCAATACTCACCGTTTTCTCTTCGTTTTCAAACACTTCTCGGGCTTCTTCGTAGCTGCATCTTTCTTCTATGCATTCCCTCTCGAGGTTCCCAGGAATGACCTCTTCCAGCCTGTTTGAGTTGGCTCTCCTTTGCCTCTGCAGAACCGAGCTGGCCTCTCTGTTCTGGATGAACACTGCGGGTGGGACACAAACAGGGGCTGGAGAGGAGCTGGGGGTGCTGCAGCTGGGGTGGGCTCTGTCCTCCCAGGGAGCCCTTTCCAGGTGAGCACCCCCCTGCTGCCCCACAGCCAGGGACATTTCAGGCGCGTTATTGTGGACCTGAGGTTTCTGTATCTCCCACCTTAAGTGCAATCCAAAGGATCACATCTGGAGAGCCAAATGTCAAAACAGTCAATAATCAAAAATGACCGATGCCGAGAGGCTGATTGGGAGTGCTGAAGTTTGATGCTTAAAATACCCTAAAGCAGATGGTGTGAGAATCTCCCATCCCAGATGCACAGACTGTAATAAGCTGTTTGAGAGGGGAAAATAATGGGCTTTTTCATGCTGCTGCTCGGTGAGGTCTTGTTTGGACACCGAAATTGTCCTGCTCTAAGTGTGTCTGCCCGTGCTGGCTGTGAAAGGCCTTTTGCCTCTGCAACTGTGGCCCTTGGAAGCCAGGGGCCATTTACTCCTCTCCCTGCCCCTCATCCTTGCCCATGCCCCTGTGTCCCAGCACCTCCTGTGGCCAGGAGGGGTGACATGAGCCTTCCTCAGCCCCTGGGCCACGTCCTGGCAGCAGGGTGTTTGTATCTGCCTTCAACAGCGGCCACGCTCCTGGGCAGGGCCACCAGAGAGAGCTGCTGGCACTGCAGGGACCCCAGTCCGGGTGGGATGGCCACAGTGGCCACCAGCCTTGCCATGGTGGCTGCCTGGTGAGGGGCAGCCCTGTCATGGTGCTCCCATGGGTGCTCTCCCGGCAGGGCCACGTGTCCCAGCAGCAGGGACAGCAGCAGTGGCTGTCCCGTGGCATCCTCACACTGAGAACACGCTCACACACCATTTACCAGCTTCTGAACCAGAATCTGAGAGAGTGGGACAGGTGCTGGCAGGACACACCCGTCCTGCCCGCTGTATTTTATAGGGGGTACACCGGGGTGGGTGGTGGCAGCAGTATGAGGTTCTGCTCACTTTTCATTGCCAAGCAAATATTTTGGAAAGAGCCCTTTTTTAACCTGTTTCCAGCAATGTTTCAATGAAAGAAGAAAGGGTAGCCTCGCAGCAAACAAGAATTCACACTGGATGTGAACCAGCCCCTGCTGGAACTGTTGCTGCTACAGATAAATCAAGCAACAGCCTGCATTACTATGTGTGATTGCCCACATCCATCAACTGCTCTGTCTTGTCTACAGCCTTGGCTGCATCCTACAGTCTTTGTTAAAATCACGCTGGGTTTGGCCTTAAACAATCCTCGCAGTGGCAAATCCAATGAGTGTTTTATGGATGTGAGCACTTGTTTGTTCTCCAGGACAAAGTGATGGCACATGCAGAGGTGTGACTGTCACCCACCAGCAGCGCCCTCCCCTCTTCCCCTTCTGTGTGTGCCTTCTAAAATGGCTGAATCGAGCTCTGAAAGCTTAAAGTTGCAAAAAATCTAAGAAAAAAATCCATTCTTAAAATTAATCCCTGTGACACATGCTGTATAAAATCAGCATAAAAGCTAATATTTCATTCCCCCAGAAAAGAACCAGAGCTTTAAAGAGGAGCTATAAAATGCAGCAATGCCTCTGAGCTGTTGTCTCTTACAAGAGACAAGCTGTCCCACTGCAAAGTGACAAACTGTCCCTTCGCCAGCGTCTGTAACACCCTGTACCCAAAAGTGAAGGATTCGCTCGGTTTTAAATGAACTCACCTGTATTTTCATCACCAAGACAAGCTCCCAGAAGACAAATGGAGAGTATGAGGGGGATATTTGCCATCTTCTCGCCGCTGCCCAAACCTCTGGCTGACAGCTCGTTCGGGTGGCGGAGCTCAGTCAATAGTTCCAAAGGGCAGGTGCTTGTTTGCTGGCTCGGGGTAACCCTTTAGTTTAAGGTCCCCAGATGTCCTGGTTCCCAGCCAGGCCAGGTGGATGTTCTGTGCCCATCAGTGCAAGGGAGCCCCAGAGTGTGTTCCGTGGCACTGGGAGTGCTCAGGAGCTGCAAACACCATCACAGGGCCGGGGGTCTGTGCCCTGCTGGAGGGGCCGGGGGTCTGTGCCCTGCTGGAGGGGCCGGCGTCCCCCAGGCTGGGGCACCATTTATTGCTCTGAGGCCGCAGCAGCCCTTGGGGGGCTGTTAAAGGTTTTGCTCGAGCTTACGAACCACAAATTCTGTGCACTCAGTCCAGAGAATGAGGAATGTTCCTTTGTGAGGCAAAGGGCGCAGACATTTTTGGTTCGTGGGTATTTGGAGTCACCTCTGCGTGCAGCACAGACCCTTCAGCTGCAGGTGGAGATGCTGAATGTGAGTCGCAGCCTCGTGAGATCCGTCTTGCCTAGGTGGAAAAAATCCTTTATCTTCCTTTTCGTGAGCAAACAAAAGGTCCTGAAACCTATAATTCATCTTGTTTCTTCTTGCTCCATTTGAAATGATCTTTATTCATCACTGACAGTAGCTTTTGTTATCAAATTTCTGTGGCTGATAAATGAGTTAGGGTGAGGTAATGTGCTGTTGATGTAAATTGAATGCAAAGTGAAGAAGGTAATGATCGCCTCTCATTTTCTGTGCATGAGGAAATGCAAATGTGAGAAAATAAATTGAGCTAAAATGCTGGAACAATACATCTCCTATCAATAAAGAGGAGTGTGGAGAATGGCCTGCCATAACAAAGGATAATTAGAATCTCATTACTGTAAATATTTTACTTTAGAACATAGGTCAGTCAAATTATTTTAGGTTTATGGTGCATATTTCACTTGTAATAGTTTTTGCAACATTATTGCAAATTAATCTTCACAGAGAATGCCAACATCATTAGAATAAACATGGCTGTTAATACAAATAATTTCTATTGTTTGCTACTATTGCTGTCAACTTCTGGGGCACTAATTTGAAAGCAAAGTGCTTCTTTTTATTTCTTTTGCCAACAAATCCTCAGAATTGTGATCCCCATCACGGGCCCTTTGGAGATGAAAGCTGTGTTGTTTAGGTGAGTGACATCGATCAGATCTGGATGTATTTTGACTCCGTGTTCCGCGTTCCCAAAAGAAGGGTATTTAAAATAGCACCCAAGTGATGTTCCTTCCCATTAAACAGGCCTGCTGCAGCAAGGAGCTGTTAGGACATGTCTCTTCTGGTTTGATGTGGTTTGGGGTTTTTTGTTGAAATATCCCTTTTTTTGTTGGGACAGGAGCATCCCACACAAGGGATTGCTGTGCCCAAGGCAGAGGGAGCTGCCAGGGCTGCAGGGCAGCGTGCTCCTGGCAGGGTCACCACCTCTGGCCTGGGGGCTGCCCCTCTTTTAGAGGAGCTCTCTGCTGCAAAGTGAAATGGAGCTTGTGAGAAGTCAGAACGAGAAATCTATTTCCATTTTAATCTGATAGATTTCTTTAAAAATGTGCTCTGGCTGCACTGATCAATAATGTTAAACAGCCTGATGGCTTGAGGATCTTGTTAAAGGATTGTTCATAATCTCCCTTGTCTCCAAATGCACTCTTTTAAGTGAAAAATCCTCACTCAAAACCTGAAGCAATTTGCCCTTGCCCTCCTGACAGCTGTGGTAAGTAATCTGTCCTTAAGCAAGAGCAAACAAGCCATCCCTGAAAAAAAAAACAGAACAGGGGAAGTAATGCTCGATCTTCATTTATTTCTTATTCTTTATTTGATTACTTTGGAGTCCCTGGTTTTTTCTGCAGCTCTGGTTGTGGGAAATGATGCGAATCCAAAGGCAGCCCAGCCATGGAGTCCCTCGCAGGGCTGGTCGTTCTGCTGGAATGATTAACGTCCCAGAGAAAGCACCAGCACTGGTAAAAGTCCCCCAGAAACACCCAGGGGTGTTTGGCCACCAGTGACCTCTCCCGGGTGAGGGTCTGCCCTGAGCCTTCCAGGTGGGCTCCAGAAGCCCTGGTCCCCGTGGGGGTGGCTCCGGGCTGGTGGGATCACAGGCACGTGGAGATGCTGCTGCTGACTCCAGTTCTGTGCTGAGGGAGGGGATTTGGGCCCAAGGAGGTGTCTGGGCTCAGGGATGTGAAATAGCAATGGGGATCAGCTTTTCAGTGGTGGCAGCAGAGTCTGTACAGGAGCAGGGTTGGCTCTCCCATCTCTCACAGCCTCTCCTCTCCTTATCAATCTCAGCCCTTCCAGCTTTGTGTTGGGCACTTTTCCTCTGCTTTTGTGCTTCAATAATTGTGCCAAGAAAAGGCTCCCTTGCTGGATTCCCTCTAGATACATCCATTGCAGTTAGCACTTAGCTCCATCCCTCCCATTTTATTCCGTTTTTAATTAGACTCCTGAACAGGAGCACAGAGCAAGCTCTGCTTTCATCTGGGAGGTCCTGTGGCTGTGAAATACTTACAGGAAGTAGATAACTGTCAGAAAGTAAATAAGTCCCTGACTCTACATGAGTGTAAAAGTGCTTTGAAATAGTCTCATTCAAATAAAAGCTCCTCACGTTGAGTGGCAGTAAGAAAACAGCAACACAGGCAAAAAATCCCCAATGTGGAAGATAAACACAATTACTAATTCATGGAGCAGCACGTTTCACAGTAGCAGCTTTAGTATCTTTCTTTGCAGTTTGATTTAAAATAGGCCAGATTAAAAGGAAATCTGGATTTGGTTTGGTCATCATCTTTTCAGAAAGCAGAGTGCAAGCACGGGTAGACACAGCGTGCTGCTGAAGCCACTCTAAATTTAGAATTCACCATCTCCACTTCAAACTCTGGATAAAGCAATGAAAGGAAGCTCAGCTCTTGCAGGTTTTGATGGGTCAGGTCGATCGCCAGGCTCAAACATCAGTGTGCAGAGCAAGAGCTACATTAAATATAAGCTGAAAATCTGGCTTGCTGCTGCGTCTTGGCATGAGATGACACAACCCCTGTCAGGCCAGGCACGTGTGTGAGACAGAGGCTTGTCCTGCCCCAGGCTTGCATCCAGCTGAGCTTCATTCCTTCTTCACCGGCAGGGGAGGATTCATTGTGCCTTGCTCTGATGCCTATTGTTGGAGGAGGGAGGTGTCTCTCTCTTTCTTTCCTTCTCTGTTAACTAGAAAAGCAGCCTCAATTGACAGATCACATTATATGTCAAACTTTATTTTTGGATAGTTCAAACTGGGGTGAAACGAGTCTCAACCAGCACATCCAAACTCGCCACAGCCAAAGCTCTTGCACCGAACACTGAGCTTAAAGTTCTGCCTATTTTCTAAGTCACCATTTGCGGCTCTTCCCTTGTTCCTTTTCTTTGCCTTAATCACATTTCATCTGCGGTTTTTATCTTCTCCTTGTCCCCGGGCATCCTTGTGTCCTATTCACTTTTCCCACCTCCCTTTCTTCCTGCTCTTTATAGTTTGCCTTCTTGTCCTTTGGGAGCAGAGCTGTCTGTGGCATCAACACCAGAATCCAAGGGGAGGAGATGCAGAGAAGGGAGAGGGATATTTCCAAGCTGTGCATCCCTAATTGACACCTCCAACCAGCTCCCTGAGTCACAGGTACTTGAAGCAGTGGCACTCAAAGCTTGTTCTCTGCTTAATAAGTGTGGCCTCAGAACATCCCTGCAGCTGAGTGACTTCAGAGGCAGCTGGAGACGCTGAGAGCCCTCCCCAGGGCTCTTGGACCTGCTGCAAGAGGCAGGGATAGTGGAAATTCAGAGAGAGGGACTTCACAGTCCCCATTGTCCACTCACATCAACACCTGTGATGAATGAAACCACCGCTCTGGTTCCAGAGGGAGACACTGCAATTTTTCTCCTGGAATCCCAGGCCCCTCAGAGGTGTGTGATATGATGAATAGTTAAGAATGAATTGGTGTTTTTAGTGAATGTGACCTACTTGGGTTTTCTCTTCTGTTCCCTGACCCAGTGCCCTGGAGTGCTTTCCCTGCTAACAGTGTTCACTAATGGATGCTCTGACTTGCCAGTTCTCAGAGCCAGCAGAGCTCTGCTTTGAAGATTAATTTGCAGCCAAATTCACCAGGAGAGGCAGCCAAACTCCTCTGCCCTGCTGGGGCACTACTTTGAAAGATCAGGAGGGATGACAGCTGGGTACCCAGGGTAGCTTCAGAGGGGAGATTTTCACTGGTGCACAGGGCACCTGATAGTGGAAGAAACCTGCTGATGTGGAGATCTGTCATGATGCTGGGAGCTCTGACAGCAAGAGGATGGAGGGATGGATGGAAGGATGAAGGGATGGATGGATGGATGATGGATGGATGGATCAGAGATGGATGGATGGACAGTAGGATGGAGGGATGGATGATGGATGGATGATGGATGGATGATGGATGGATGATGGAGGGATGATGGATGGATGATGGAGGGATGATGGATGGATGATGGATGGATGATGGAGGGATGATGGATGGATGGATGATGGATGATGAATGGATGGACAGTAGGATGCAGAGGGGCAGCTGAGGGCTGGAACCCAAGGTGATTGCACAGAGTGTGGTGGTGCTCCACCACATTTGCCCTGGTTGAACCCTCAGTTGAAGCTGCTGATTTAAACTTTACTGCAGATGTCCTGAAAGTTCTGCATTTCAAAAGCAGCATTCCCACCCTGTCCTAGGAATGTTCTCTGTGTTGGAAATTCAGAGAAAATGGTTGTTGTGGACATTTGCACCAGTGCAAGGCCAGGGACAGAAGTGCCCTGTCAGCACAGGAATAAATAACCCCCAGGGCTGGAGGTGAGCAGCACTGACCCTCAGGCCTGTGTGTTCTCTGCTCCAGGTTAAAGCCCTCCTGCCAGGTACCAGTGAGGAATGAAGCTCAGTGCTAGTAAATACTTCTGACCTATGCCCTGGCTGTGGGTAATTTACAACACACTCGAAAATCTCATCTGGGTTATGTCCAATTCACAGAAGTTTATTTCCAAGGTGGTTATTTATAGACTGCCTTCCTGACTCTTGGGTTTTTTGTGGAAATGTCTGAACTTCAGCTCTCTCAGCAATCCCCATAAAATTAAAATTTTCAATTTTAATGGTGAATAAACAGTTTAATGGAAATGAAATATTATCCAACAAATCCTTCCTTTCACTAAAAGCTCTGAGACTTTAAATATTTATTAGCAGTGTCTTGCTCTGCAGCGATGTTAAAAGGCTCAGCACCATTCTAAGGAGGGAAACAATCCATTTGATTAAAAACGAACAGAAAATGCCACTTCAGATTACAGTGTTTGGAAAAATGATTGGCACTTTTGTCTTCTCTGTAGCACAGCTAGAAATGGCTTTCTAAAAAAAAAAGGTTTCCTCCTTTAAACCTCCTCTGCCTTACAAATTGTTGTGGTTCTTTCTCATGGCTCGGCCCTGTAGGGGCAGTGCTGGCATTTCTCTGGGCAGATCCACCAAGCTGCTCCCCACATTGAGCTCTTCATGTGCTTCATGCTCCCCATCTGTAGGTGTGGGGCCTTTGGGGGCTTATTGTTCTATTTTAGGTTTTGTTTTTCCCTTTAGCTATGTAGGAAACAGCCTGCTGTAATCTCAGAGGACAGTAACTTAAGGTTTGGGAAATCTTAGGAAAGTTTTTCTCCCTGTGCAATGATCGAAATTCCTCTACTTTTTCTTTCTTAAAAAAAAAAAAAAGCTTTAAAACTTTCAAAGAGTTCCCTACACAGTAGTGAACAGAAGAAAGATGTGATTATTGAATAGGATTTCAAATTGCACAATGTCCCCCCTCCAAAACCTGCTCATTCAGCCCATGAAGACACGCTCCCCTTGCCACCTGAAGGGCCCAGCAGACACTGGATTCTGGTAACTGAGCCCCTGCTGAAAGGGCTGCTGCAGTCAGGCTTCATGGAAAAGTGAAGGTGGCAGCAAATTGTTCATGGCAGAACGAAGGAAAACAAATTATCGTGCCTGAAATCAAACAAGTTTTAATTAATGCTTCTAATCTGTCTAGTGAAAGTTCTAAATGCCATTTGTGCCTTCATTTTTGCTCTAAACAGTGACAAACTCATCAGAGACAAACAAACTGTGATGTGTGCCACTAACGCTAAAACACACCAGAAGTGAAGTAATTTGGGAAAGAATTTCATTGTGGGAAACCTTCTGAGGTCCATGCAGCACGTCCCTCCTCTGTGGGTTTAAACACCACTTAGCCACATAGGGCTGGGATTTGTGCTTGCTCCCAGTCAGACACAGTCTCAGGTGTCAGAGGACCCCTGCAGACACCCTCCCCACGTCCCCAGCCCTGTCTCTCGCCAGGACACCTCTCCCTGTGTGCTCCAGCGTGGAGAGATCTGGCTGTGGATTTCCTCTGCAGGCGGCTTCCTGCAAAACCAGCACCACCACCGCCCTGCCTGGGGGTGGGGGAAGCTTTGTCTTTATCTGGAGAAGGAGTTTAAGCCATCCAGAAGGCAATTTATTCAGAGTTAAATCCGAGTAACACCTTTTCCCCAGCACAGGCTCTGTGGAAGCCTAAGCAAGATGAGCTGGCGCAGATCTTTATTTTTCATGTCCATTCAGTTTTTCCCTCTCATTTCCTCTTAAAAGCTACAAAATACCGAACTACAGAAAAGAGCAAATCTACATCTTGCCAGTGTGTGCAAAGCTTGCAGGTTGGAGACATTCTACAAGACTGAGGCAAGATCTTGTTGGGGGTTTTGTTGTGGTTTGGCTTTTTAAAATCCAAATTTTGTGTCCTGCAGGAGGAAGGGAACAGTGACTTAAGAGCAGAAGAGTACAGAGCAGTAATAAATAAACAGGGGCAAGTACCTCACCTGAGAAGAGTTTGGAAACTGCCCAGTAGCAGCAGGGATGGGGGACGGGTGAGGGAAAAGTGGTTAAAAAAAGCTTAAAAGCAAAACCTGCCAAAAGCAGCTGGATGGGACAGTTGGCGACCCAGGACTGGGGTGCAGGGGGACAAAGCTGCACCTTTGATCACAAAGTGCAAGGTTTGTCTGGGCAGCTGCCCTGTGGTCATTAAGGGAAGAGTTTCTTGGGTGGGAAGACCCACTCCCAGCTGGAGCAGTGGTCCCAGTCCTCGAAGGCGACGTGAAACAAAGCAAAAATGGGAACACAGCTCTTTGATTTTGCCGAGGCCCCAGAGCACCTCGGTCTTTTGATCTTTTAGAGGAGCTGGCTGCACGTCCTTCAGGCCTTTGCTCCTCAGCTGTAGGAACAAAAGCTCGGTGAGCTGGGCTGGTTGCTGATTCACCTCTAGGAGCAGAACAGCATCAGAGGCTGATAAAAGATTTATTCTAGTAGGGGTCTTCCCGGAGCACTTTCTCACACACCCGAGGAGATGTAAATGTTCTGTACAATCTGAACATGATCAATCTCATCGTTGGTGAATCATTGTTAATGAGAGGAAACTTTGAACTGAGACAAGCCCTTCTGAAAAGGAGCCATTGTTTTTCCCATCCTGTAAATCTGATACATCTTGATTCTGCTGATGCTGAAACGTGTGAAAAATCTGTCAAGAGCCTCGAACGTTTCTCTCTTTTCCATTACATAGAATATGGCAGAGCTCTGTAATCTTCTATCCTATAGCCTCTGTGGTACATTTAACAGCAGAAAACAACCAGAGCCTTAAAATAAAAATGAATTTAGGTTTGCATTAGGATGCAGAGGGAAGGAGTTATTTTTGTTGCTGTTTTCTTTTTCTGCCTTTTTTTTTTTTACCTGCTCCGAATAGAGATTCTTTTAAGTCTTTGGTGTTTATGCTTCAAGCTAATGCAAATAGAACAGTGACTAAACCTGCTGGGTTTTGAATGTATGCAGAGAATCACAAATTTTATGGATTGTTTATGTTATCTGAAAGAGGTCTCAAAGAATTAGATTGAGTAGTGAATTATAGGAGGAAAATTTTCCTTCCTTCCTACCGTTGTGGGTTAAGGGAAATGTAATCTATTTGGAGGAGCTCAGTGCAGTATTTTGAGGTGAATTTACAAGTTTAGTTGATGAAAACACTTGGGTTGATACAGCAGAGTATATATAGACTTCAGCAAGATATATAATTTTGTATCTCAGAGCCCTTCATATTAAGTAAGAAGAGAGCACAAAAATGAATAAAGCGTGTGTTAGATGGATTTGAAATTGTCTGACTAATGATCCTCAAAATGATCATCGTCAGCTGCTGGCACGGCACAGTGGGCGCTCTCCAAAGCTCACCTTTTCTCCCTTTGCCTGATGCAGATCAGCTGGCTGGCAATGGCACTGGCAGGAGACCCCAGCCCACAAATCAGGGCAGTGCCACGGGGAGAGAGGGCAAAGGATGGCCACTGGGGAAAAATGCTGCATGGGTTCACCTAGAGCCAAAACGTGAGCGTGGTCCTTGATCACACATCCTTTGGAAAGGGAACAGAAGGGAACATTGCCTCTGTGCAGTAACTGCTGCATGAGGAGTCTGTCCAGGCCAGCAGTTCAAAGAGGTTTGGGGTTAATCAGGGTCCCCTCGAAGAAGGTTTACAAAAATAATAGCAGGATTCATTACCATGCCTTGTTGTGAGAAACCTGAGCAATTCGCTCAGCTGTTAAAATAACAGCTTTGTGTTAACCAAGGCGCCTGAACTCTCCACACTTGGAACAAAAGGTTGTAAGGGGAGCCCTTTCAATAGAGCAGATACAGCTCTAATCACATGCTGGAAGTCGAAAAGAAGCCTCTTCACTTAAGAAATACGAGTGAGTGGTCACTGGGACAATAACAGAGGTCAAGGTCAAGTACCATTGCTGCAGGATTCTGCATGCATTTAGCATTGATGTGGAATTAAAAAATGATGCCTTGGGATGACCTGTGGCTCCTGCTGTGAAGTCTAGGCCAGAGTTTCAAAGTAATTCTTTTACAGCAATTAGTTTGCCCCATGCCAGGGGAAGAGTCCCAAGACCCCTCTGAATCCTGAATCAGTCCCACTGATCTGTCTGAGCACCTGAGGTGTAACAGCCGGGGGGAAACTGTGTCTGGAGCCAGAAACCCACCCTGCCCCGTGGGTCTCTGTGAAAGGCAGTGAGCATCTTCAGCACTCTGCCAGATCAAAGCTTGGGGTTTTTTCTATATCCCATTGTCTCTGCACAGAGCGAAGAACCAAGGATGCTTTTAAAACAGGAACTCTATTTCTTATTCAACATTCAGGCCTAAAAATTGATGAAAACAGCAGCAATTAGAGCGGGTGAAAGTGAGTAAGGTGCCTCTTCCACTTCATTTAGTAAAGAAACTGAGTTGTCACCCCTAGGCACTTGTCTTGCAGCTTGTGTGACTGCAGATGGCTGGCACTTTGAAGGAAGCCTGTAGTTTAAAAGCAGCTCTGAATCATGCTGCCTGCTTTTCCTGGCATAGCACCACTTCACGGTGCTGCTCTGCAGGGGCCGGTGTTCACGGGTTTGTGTCCCCGAGTGCCAACACCAGCGAGCCGTGCGGGTGGGATGCTGGAGGAGCACGGGGAGAGGTCCTGGGGCTGCCTCTGCAGCCCCTTCAGCACAGAGCATCACCCGCTGCCCTGTGCTCCCTCCCCAGCCCTCACCACTCACCATCGGGGAAGCATCTCTCTCGCACTCGTTCCCCTCGAGATCAAAGCTGTGATGCGTAACTGTTGCAGGGGGGAAGCTGAATATTTCTTGGGAATAAGAAAAATGTGAGGGCTCAGCTCTGGCTTGGTAGCTTGGAGCGATTCAAACAGATTTCTCTATGCAGTATAAAAGGGTGTTGGATTGTTACACTTCCACGGAGAGCCACAAAGCCCAGCCTCGAGGCCTCCAAATGGGGTCCAGAATGCACCACCAGCCCCAATATTGTAATGATTTCAGTGATTCCAGTGATATCTCAGGGTAGCAGGACTAATTAACGAGTGGTGAGGGCAGAGTGACCGCAGGTTCATCCCCTTGTGCTGGTTCCTCTCTCCCACGTGCCATTCTCCTCTTTGCTGCTCACTGTTGACGGCCGGCCCGGGGAGGAACGGACGGGAGCTCCTCGAGTGCTCCCTCAGTGCTGTGCCATCAGCACCCAGCTCCTCCCGGGGGGCTGGAGCCTGCATTTCCCTGCAGGTTCTCCCAGGAATGACGTGCCTTGGGCTCTTGAGCTATTTCCCATTTTCCAGCTGGGTGCTGAGCACCCTCCTGATGATGGCTCTCCTTCTCTCTGGACATTTTTGCAAGGCTGTGTAGGCTCATCGTAACCATGGGGGAGAGGGGTCTTGTGGAAAGGGGCTGAAGGGAATCATCCAGACTGACCTCTTGCTCAAAGCAAGGTCAGCATTGGGTTTGGGAGTGGTTGGTGACTGGAAGCAGCTGAGAGGCTGCTGCTGAAGGCCAGGACTCGAGGGCTGTCCTGTGCTCTCGAGGCAGCGCTGCATTCGTTGGGCTCCACGTTCCTCCCCCTTGCTCTGTCACCCCTCTGTTACACTGCCTGGGCACAGAAATCCATGGCAAAAGTCACTGAAGGACCCTGGAGCCAGCTGGCTTTCCTTAGTGCTGATGGAAACTCTGAGGGGCATTCAGGTGGCTGAATCTGGTTTCTCAGGCTAAACAGTCACACCTAAAGAGAGCCTGGATCAGAACGGGGAGAATCATCCCCAGAACCGGGACCTGGGCAGGGTTTGGAGTGTCAGTTTCCCACAGTCTAGGAAGACTTTCAGGCTGTATTTTTAGCCTGATTCATTTTAGGTTAGGTATTAGCTCACGTAGAAGTGGTTAAGCCGCTGGAATACGAGAATGAAAGCCTAAACTGCCCAGAAGGATGCTGTATAAATTTGTCTCTCAGCTGTTCTTAAGCATCGAGGCTGAGTAATTGCCATACCTGCTTCCCAAGACATGTTTTGACCTCTTGTTTAATTACCTTTCCAAAAATTGTCCATTCCTGAAGGTTGCTGGGGTTTTTTGCTGAACAAACTGCTGCCCATGTGCTTGAAAGAGATTATTTTACAGCAAAAGCATTTTCACTAACAGATTTAATGTTCACTTTTCTTCCTTTACCCGAGGGCTCTCTGCCTATTTTTATTCCTTATGTTCCCTTATCACACACTGGAACCTGAGGCTCCATTTACTGAGCAGGGCCCTGCCTGTCCATCCCTCCAGCCTGCCTGTGGGCAGTGGGCAAAGCAGAGACCTCGTCCTGGGGGGCTGGTTTGGCTCACAACACAGCTTAGCTGGGGCTGAATCCAGAGACCATGGCAGCTCCTGGTGCTGCTCTCGCTCCTCCAGAAGCCATCGTGTGTGTGACGTGGCTGCCAGGCCCCCCTTGATGGACTCCTCATGGCAGGATGGGCTCTGTGAGGGGCAGAGCACTCAGATCTGCAGCTTTGCCCAAGTTGATTCTCCTGGGGCTGGAGGGATGACCACTCCTGCATGCCCAGGGCAAAGTGTGGCTCGGAGCCATGAGCACCTCTCCGGGTTTGGACCTGCCGCTGTTTTGGGAGGAGGTTCAGGTGCTGCTGGAAGCTGTTTGCCTGCTGCCACTGCAGAGATGTTTGACCCCAATACCAGTGTTAGCTGTGCTGGGGAGAGCCACTCCTGCCTCAATCTACCCTCTGGAAAAAAGCATTTGTGCATTAGCAGCAGCATTTTGGGTGGAGAACACAGGCTTTGCAGCGCCCTGCTCAGTAAATAACATGTGGCACATGGAATGAGCTAATGGTGTTTTTATGTAGGAAAGAGATAGGCCAATCACTCATTCACACTCATTTTTACGGTCTGTTTTATTCTCTCTGATTCAAACCAGCCAGATTCCAGCACCTTTCTGTCCAGAGGAGCAGACTTCAAAACCCATCTGCTTGTCTCATACTTGCTCCATCAAACTCATTAAGCAAACGCCTTTGTGCATCTCATTTCGACACCTCCGAATCTGGTTGTTCAGCTTGGTACTTCCAGATGTAAAAATCATGTAGTGATGGCCACAGACCGAGCCTTTGGCTCCTCCAGCCAGCACAGAGAGGAGAAGGAAATGAAAGGCTCAGCTAATGTCGATCCGAAAAATGCATGGAAAGTCCTCTAAGACATCAGACTTGGATGGGCTGGTCCTGGTCCAAAACCAAGGTTGAGGAGCAGGAAACTAATTCTAGGGGTCAGCTACCACAGTTGGACTGATTTGGGGAAAAAATCTCTCAGCAAAAATCTGCAATTTTCTTCCTCTCAGAGGGATACAAATATTAAGCTGGGAGGGGAACACGTCCCAGAGAACTCTGATTGCAGGTGGTGGAAATGGCTGGAGCCTTCTGCCACGTGGCTTTGGTCTCCACACAGCTCTGCAGGTGTCCCAAGCTGAGGACTGCTCTGCCACTGTCCCTGGTGGCTGTGTGAAGTGGGAATGCTGCCAGTTAGGCTCCTAAATCCCTGTGGGGATCTGACAGGCTCAGAGTGCATCCTGCACTCCTTTAGCTTTCCCTTACCCTTCTCCTTCCCCTGTCCCAGAGAAATGGAAACATCAACGCTTCGAGTTATGAACCAGCTGACACCTGGTTGGGGAAAGGTTTGAAGCTGTAGATAAAGACTTGGAGTTGTGAATTTTATACCTTGGGAAAGGTGAATCCTTAATTTTTTTCATAATTCTGTAAGAAGCCACGCCAAAGCTGCCTAGCAAGGGCTGCTGTGGAAACAGGCAGAGGACCTGCTATAACTGCTGCTGATGTCTGTGCAAGCCTGATCTTGCTGTGAAACCCAAACCCACAGGCAAGCCTTCACAGAAGAGCCCTATTAATGCCTTAACCTTCCAGGTAATCAGCTGGATGTGCAGTTCCACAGTCTCATCTGGGCACAAACACAATGCCTGCTCCAGAAAAAGCACAGCACTGGGCTGTATCGTCTCTAAAAGCTCAGCCTTTTAGGGAGTACAAGTGAGAAGCATCATTCCCTTCGCAGGCGTGGGAAGGGAATTTGGGGTGGACTCACTGCCAAGCACCGGCATTCCTGCTCGGGCCCAGAGGCAGGATGGGGTCCAGGTACCCCGGGAACATCAGGAGAATGAGCGCAGACTGATTCTCTGGCATATGATTCATTGCACTAGTCAGATCATTTTGAAAATCAGGATCATACTTTGACAGGAAAATATTTATTAAAGCATTGCCAAGTGCTTTCCCCACATGCCTGTTGCATCACACCTCGTGTCAGTCACTGCTTGCTGACTGCAGACCGCTGTTTGCAAAGCTGCAGTGGAAGTTCTCCATACATGGATAATTAACACATATTTCTACATTATCCACAATATAACTTTCAGCTCTTTAGCCTTTCAATTTTCACAGCTTTATTTTAAGGATCGAGAGTCTGTAGTGCAGGGACACTCTTGATTTGATGGGAGCTGATGAATAGGGTAAGATAAATACCATATAAATATTTCTTTGAAATAATGCAGTTGCTGGCAGAGTGAATCAGATGTCTGTGTCTCATGACGGTAGCTGTCACTTTATTAGACTTTTTAATTCAACATTGAATCCGTGCTTTATGGCCAGCTATTCCTTTTCCGCTTTGTAATTTGTCATTTACAGCGCGTTCACTGTGCACCTAAAATATGTTCACTGTGCACATCTTCTCAAATGCAATTTGCAGTGAGAAATTTCAGCTGGCAGAGCAGCACCAGCAAGCTGGAAGTGCAGTGAAATCCCTCAGGTTCAGAGTGGGGTCAGTTTTGGTGGGTGGCAGTCAGGCAGCTCTTCTGGTGGATCATATGATAGTTATTTGGAGACTGGAGAGGAGAACCAGAGCTGGAATGATGAGTTGTGGATATTAAGCACTCTGTGAGTTCCTACGCAAACAGATGCCCTTCAGAGCTCACCGTGGTCTGCAGACCCCGGGGAAGACAAGAACCAGCCACAGCTCCCAAAGGCAGAGTGAGCTCCTGGCTCCCACTGCTTCATGAGGTCATTACAGGTTTTAATGAGGGGGTAGAGGGTTAACTTCTGGCACTTGACAATGAAAAGATCTGTGTGCCCATCCAAAGCTGGGGATTCGAAGCTATCAGACAAACTTAAATGAAGGACAGCCTGACTCACCAGGATGAGTCAGGCCTGTTCTAGAAGGAGAACTCCTTTCAGCCTGAGGTTTTTTTGTGGAGGACTAGGTATCAGTAAAGTGTTGCCGGTGCTTTTCGCTGCAAACAGAGCAGTAAAGCAGGACAAAGCAATGAAACTGCTCACCGAGCTTGCGCAGGTGGCAAGAGCCACCCAGATCCGTTTCATATCCTTTGCAAACTGCTCTGGAAATGCAGTGATCTAGGAAGATGCAGCTACCTGTCTGTTCTCTGGAGTCTCTTTGTACTTGTTCACTGCAGGGAAATCTCTTGAGGTAGCTCTGCTTGTACTTTCTGTAGAACTGTGAAATGCTGGGAGATGTGTTTGCAAAGAGAGACTTTCTTCGGGCAGTGTTCTCTCCAACGCAGCAGCTGCTTTCCCCGTCACCATTCTCTTCTGCTTTACCTGCTTTACTTATTTCTCTCGGCAGCATTTTCTGGGCAACATTTTGAAAACTGCCTTCAGCCCGATGGGTAAAATGAAATGGGATCTCTGCCTGCTCCCTGCCGTGGTCCTTTGGGCTGCAGTTCCCAGGCTGTCCCAGGCTCCGGGCAGATCTGCTGCGCTGCTGTGGTCAATCTCCTCCTGTCAGCCAGGGAGGGCCGTTTGTCTGGAACAGCCTTGGAAACCCGGAGAATGGCACTGTCTAAACAAATGCTGCTTTAATTATTGGAATGGGTCCAAAGCCAATTGTAATGACAAAATTTGGGATTTGGGTTGCAGCTGCCAGCCCCTAATTCTTCCCTGAGTGGCTTTTTGTGGATGGCTTTATTTGTTGCCTGAGGAAGAGGGTGGGTGGGGTGGGAAACAGATGGAGAACTGCAACACAGAGATGAAAATCCTGAGCCCCCAAAACCTGGAACTCAAAATTAATAATATCACAGTGTTCAGAAAGATTAGTCTTTTGATCCTGTTGGCAAACCCTGCTGTTTCCCAGCTGGTCAGCCAGCTCTGGCATCCTCCAGTCACAATTGCAACTGAGAAATGACTGGAGAGCTGCTCTGTGCTCAAATCCTCATTGCCAGATGTACAATTATCGCTACTGAAGTAGCAAAAGAGTCTAGCTTGGAACACAGCAGGCTCCAAGCAGCTTGATTTCCTTTGGAAGCTGCTGCACTGCATTTTGTATCTTACCTCTCATTCTTGACCACGGCTGACATCCCTCACCCCCTGACCTGTGCTGGCTGTGCTGTCCTGTAGCTGTGATTACTTCAAATGGCTGAATACATGAGAGTATTTATAAGGCCATGTAAGATTTTGGCTAAGGAAGAAGGTGAAAGGGGCAAGACTCCCGTCAGTGAGAAGATCTGTTTTTCCTCTCACAGATACATGGCTTCCCTTCTTGACTGCTCCTTAATTAACATGAAAATGGACTAAATATTTTAAGCAAATCAGAATTTCAAGAAGCAGTTACAGCAGTGTCTCATGTTTAAATGCACGCAGCACTATGCACGTCATCATTGAATAATGAATTAATAAATATATCTGAAGGAATTTTTAGCCCAGAAAGCATACCCCATTTTAGCTTCCAGTCAATTGCCCTATTTACTGCAGGTTTTTTTTGGCAACGCTATCAGTCCTGGAAGTAGCCTTGTCAATATTTTAGTTGCTTTGGTGCACAGAGCCATAGCATTCAGTTGAATTGTAATCCTTAAATTGGCAAGCAAGCAGGTTTACTCAGCTTGCCTGTTCCCTTTTTGGTAACAGAAACTTGGAAAACCTCCTATAGAGGGTAAGGATGAAGCTTCTTGTCTGACACAGCTGTGAGATTCTGTTGTCCGTGGTTAAAGCTCTCTCTGACGCTGCTGATTTGAAGGGTACAGAGAAACTTCACCCACAGAACAAATCCTATTGCAGGTTGATCTAACCCTTTCAGAGACAACGGGAGTTTAGTATTTAAATCACATCTTTCCTGCTCTCCCTGGGAGAGAGCTCATCTCCTCCTCCCCACTTTAAAGGTATTTATAGCCCTTGGACCCGAACCTGCTAAAATGTAAGGCTCAGTTGGGATTTGGATGACGAAAATTTGGACTCAGTTTGACCCCACTGCGTGGATTTTATGGAGCAGGTGTCCTGTCCCACCCTGCTCCTCCCCGTCCCTGTGGTCGGGGGGTGCTGGGGGCAGGGGGTGCCCCACGAGGGATGTGGGTGTGCTGCAGCCTCTGCTGACCCCAGCACCCGGCCCTGCCTCACGTCCAGCCGGGCTGAGAGAGGCAGGGACCCCGAGGCAGAGGGAGGTGCTGGGCTGGGATGGCAGTGCCAGGAGCCTGACTGCCACCCGGGTGACGTGTGCCCTGTCCTTACCCTCCCTCTCCTCAGCACCACCCAGGACGGGGTGCAGGCTCCCAGCACGACCAGTGACATCCCCCCAGTACGACAAGAACCATGTCTGCCCCTGCAGATACAACTCCCTGTGGCTGCAGCTTCCACTCCGAGAGCTCCTGTCCTTGCAGTGCCGTGTTTGTGCTGTAATTCCTCGCTGTGCCTCCTGCTGCTGTGCAGGGACGTGCTGGAGACAGAAAAACACCTGTGGGACAGGGAGCACGATCAGATACAGGGAGGAGCACCCACCCTGTAATGACAGTGATGATACACTAATGATTGACAAGGGCATAAAGTAAGTGGACTGGCAAATAGTTTTCCCTGGAATCTCATTTTATAATAGCCATATCAAGTGCTACTTCTAATAGAGGAGGTAAAAAGATAAGATGCCTGGGGAATGTGATTTTTTTAAAAAATTGAGTGCTGTTAAGCTGCATGTGAGACAGGATTTGGGTTTAGTGTTTAGGCTGTGCACGATGGAGAGCAGAGCTGGGCTGCGGGTGGAAGTAGGGTATCAGGTCACACAATTCTGTAAGATGAAACCAACATTTGTTCAGGCCGGGATTCAGCTTGGCTCTGAAGTATGTGCATTAAATCCCATTGACTTCAGTGGGACTATTCGTGTGCTTTTAAAGTTACACAAGGGCTTAAGTATTTTGCTATGTTGAAGCCTCCCATTGAGACTTAAATTCATTCTTCCATGTAACATAAAATATCCCAATGGCAATACTTAGTTCTAGCTAGGAAAACCCAGAGAAAAGATGAATTACATTTCTCATTGGGGCACACTCAGCATTTACATAAACAGTTTCTGTGAGGTGTTTTCCAGTTGAAATGACACGGGCGCCGTTTACCCGAACGTATTCTGAGGTCTAAAATTTTATCTCTGTTTCTCTTCAATTTCTTTAACATAAAAACCACCCAAATACAGTCTCTGAAGACTGGTGGATGGTTTAAGTTATATTGTGAGCGTTGATCAGCCTGCCAGCAGGGCACTTCCATTTGAATGTCATTGGAAGGCAAGTGAGAGCCACGCTGGAGCACAGGAGGGAAAGAAGCAGTCACGGAGGAAGGGATGCGCTTCTGAAGGCTTCGTGAGGCAGGAGAGGACGTAAGAAAGCACTGAACAAAATGTAGGAACTCAGGGCTACTGCATGAGAACCAATAGGATAAACCCTTCTCCTTTGGGGGAAAAAAGGGCACAAAGAAAACAGTGAAAACACAAAGCTTATTAAGGCTGTGCGTAAACAGCACCAAACGAGGTTGTTCTTACAGACCTCAGCTGTGCCATAGGTAGGAAGAGTTGAAAGTCCCCCAGCACGAGGATGCCCAGGAGAGCAGGTAGGGCAGGTGCTGTCGCTGCTTCCCAAGGCTCCTGCAGCCCCACAGGGCACAGGTGAGCTGATGTGTGCAGGGAGGGACGGAAAAACAGCTGTGGAGAAATGCTCTCCGCATCCCTGGGACCCTCTGGGCAGCTTGGTCACAAACAGGTCACATAATGCTCCTGTAACGCTGAGAAAGGACCAAGCTGACCTGGTCAGTGAACTGGCCCTGCTGAGGACACTTCCATTTATGCCACTCTAAGTTGTATTTATTGCATGCTACTGCTAGGCACAACCTGCCTTAGGATGTGAATTAGGAGTATAAAATGAACTCGTCAAATGAACTCGTGGTCTCCAGGAGCATCTCTGTGAGTAGATGCTTTAGCAGCAGGTCTGGCAGGGCCGAGCTGTGATTAATGTGAAGCCTTGGTATAACTTGCACTGTGTTATTTGGTGGCTCTCACATTCACGCAGCTGATGTAGTGCAGTGAGTCTGTGGTCTGACTTGGAGCCAGCTGGAGAACCTGAACATAAATCTTGAGCTAAACCTCCCTCTGCTTCTGAGGGTGGGAGTGATGCAGCTGATGTGCACTGGGCTGCTCTTCTGCTCCCTCTTTTGATAAAAGGTGCATCTTCCTGTGGCTAAGCTGATAGTCACCGAACAATCTCTTCAGCAGATCTATCCTGTGCAGCCGAATAATTTGTTACAAACAGTTTCTAAAACCTGGTAGTAGCTTTGTGAATACTGCATTGCAAAGGAGCTGTCAGCCTGCCTGTCTGCTGCGAGCAGGAGGCAAACACACAGCAAACCCCTTCAGAGCTGACTTTAAGGGCAAAGCCTGGACTGCAAACCCAAGAGCTGTGATTGCAGGTTATAACATGCCTGATTCTGTGACAGAGCTACCCAGCACAGCAGGGGTGGCATTTGCCAGACGTCATTACTGGAAGCTAACTCAAATATCTCCAGCTCTGGCAGGCATTTGAAATTCATATTCAGCCACGGCAGCAGTTTTGCTGGAATGGATTCTCTGATCTCTTGCCCCCTCCGTTGTCAGTCCTGGTTGTGCAAAGCGATTCGGCCGGCGGCGATTCCACGCCGGGGTGTTTCATCCTCGTGCTGCACAGGAACAGCTGATAGGGCCAGGTGGAGCACAGAGGCACCGTCAGGCCCAAGGAGCTTCTGTGGAAATTTCAGCCAAGAGCTCTTCTTTCCTTTTTTTCTTTTTTATAATGGCCAAGATATAAATCCTAGAAAATGGCAGGTGATAATGAAAACGCTGACTCAACTGTAGCTGCAGTCACAGTGGCCCTGCTATGACTCTGCGTGGAGAGAACACAGAGTTGTCAGCAGATGACTATGTTTTTCAATTTTAGGAGCAATTCTCTTGATGTGTTAACCTTTTTTACCCTTATTTCAGTACACTCGTGTCTTTCTGCTGAATGTCAAGGGCAGCTCAAGAATTAAAGGGAATTAGCAATTTCTCCCCAGGTCCTTTGCTGTGATTGCTGGAATTGCTTCAGCTTTGAAGCAGGGAATGGGTGGCCAAAGGTTTTGGTGTTGAACAGCAGTGAGCTGGTGACAATGTTCTCATCTTGCGTGCACTGGTGTGTACAGAGAAGTCCCCTGAAGTCCACAGAGTCACAGATCTGTCTATTTAAATTCAGGACACAATATTATGTTTAATTCAATGAATTGGTTAACAGGCCACCCATGTTCTCTGCTGGTATCTTGGGGTGTCAGTACAGATGAGTGTGTGGTGGACGGGCTCTCCAAAGAAGTCAGAAGGAGCTGGACATGCAGCAGTGGGACCACATCGACTTTTTAGGGCCACCGAAGTTTTCGAGTATCATTCAAAGTGTTTCAGAGGTGCTGCTGTCCAAGTGCCTTCCAAGCCAAGTGTAGTTTTCACGTGTCCTTATTAAAAGGCAGAGAAGACAGTGGGGAAGAAGCTTAGGATCAGAGAGGAGGAGGATTAGAAAGAGAAAGGAAAAATTAAATGGTACCAACAAATTCACAGCGATAATAATATGAGCTGTAACAACCAGCTCCAAATGGCCGATTTCCTTTTGGCCATTTTTACGTAGGAGTTTAAGTATAGATTTGGGTGGCTAAATATAGACAGTCTGAGATACCTATTATGTGAAATCTCAGTTTGAAATTATTCAACATCTTCCTATTATCTATGAATAATCAGTGTTTTATCGCGCTGTGAGACCGTCTGAACAAAAATCCTTTCAGAAGCTACTTCTTGCTGTTAGTTGGATAACTCAGGAGAGGTTTCCTTTATGAAAAGCAGCCTTTGGATACTCTTCAGAAGATGAAGATCTTTGCAGACTCTAATCAGAAAAGAGAGCTGACCAGGCTGTGAGATCACATGTGCCCTCTACCTCCCACAACTTCTGCTTTTGGGAAAGTTGGACTAGAAACTGTTTCTGTACGAGCTAAAACTTGGTTGTTGGAAGCCTTGTACAGGTTTTTGGAGGGAAATACCACATCTGATTCTTCATCCTGAGCCTGCCCATCAAGATCTCATTTACCCAGATAACACGAGCAGCTTGTTGTGCAGCATTCACTGTGCAGTCATATCATGCTTGAGATTAAACCCCAGCTGATGAATGAACCCTTCACTTCTGTGAGTAATTGCTAACCATTAAAGCCTTAAACTGGCAACAGTCCTGTAGCACAGTCAGGGAAATGGTGAAAAGCTGTAATTGCAACCTGTGCTTGTTCAAAATAATTCCAGTCTCATTGTGCCACATATAGATTGACTGGTACACCACTGTACACTAATACAGAGTATCAGTGCCGGTCCATCCCAGCAGGAGCCTTGCGAGCTGCAATCCATTGAAAAAGGTCTTTGAAGGCTATAAATACCCCAGCATCGCTCCCTGTTTCTAAATCAGAGCAATGGAAGCTAAATATATGCTGACTCAAGTTGTGACAGATCCCGAAAGCGATCCTTATTCATTTTGATTCTTGCCCAGAATATCTTTCTTGCAGTCCTACTTCTGAACCGTTGAAGAAAACAACACTGACAACTCACCCTTCAGCCCTGTGCTGCAGAGAGGAGAGGCTCTGCACAGAGCTGACTGCAGAGTGAAACACAATATTGGTCATTTCCCTCCTTTCTGTACAAAATCCAGACTCCCATTAAGTATCAGGGCCAGGATCTTTATCTGCTTTCCCCTGGCACTGCTGCACCGATGCCATCAGCACTCTTTGGTTTAATTGGCAAGAGGATCCAGTCTCGTGGCTTCATTAGCCCCGAGGATGCTTTGGGCTCCTCTGGGCAGCACAGTGCTGTCAGCAGCCGCTCCATCCACGCCTCCCACAGCACGAATTCCCAGCTCAAAAGGTGGGGAAATGAAAAACTGAGGCAGGTGTCAGAGAAGAGGGAAGTTTCTGAGGAAGGTGTGCTGAGACGTGGGGAGTGCCTGATGCTCAGGCAGATGGACCTTCCCTACGGGAGGGAGCGCGCGGGAGGAACCGGGAACGGGGCTCCTCCCCATCCCTCTGGAGGCAGGAGACCAAGCAGCAGAGGATTCCTGAGAACAAAAACACATCTAGGATTTTATTTGTTGTACATGCTGTGTACAACCTCCCAGGGAATACAGCTGCATTCACACTTTAAGGTTAAAATCCAGACCAGTGGAGAAATGGAGGTGTTATTCCTGCTGTGGAAACAGCGAAGATTACAAGGGGAAGAACATAGCCAGAGACAGGAGGAAATTCAATTTGGTCCTTCTGTGGTACTGACATCCCAAAGGCAGTTTCTCCTCTGTTTCCAGGCATTTTGGAAGCACTGTAAAATCCCAAAGCCACAGAAATTGCAAATTTACACCTGTGGGTTTTTGCATCTCCAGCTCAGGAAATGGAGGCAGGGTTGCAAGAACAGATGGGAGCCATCAGCCAGCTCAGAAGCGATGTGCCTCAGGAGGTGCTTTATTTGTGGAGCTGTTGAGATCAAACAATCACAGAACATCCTCGGTACCATCTAGAGAAGGGGAATTTGGTTCCTGTGGCCCAGTTCTGCCTTCTTTCAAGCATTTGCTTTAAGCTTGGGGGAGGACAAGAGGGCAGCAGGGACATCCAAACTCCCACTCTCCCACGAGAAGCCTGAGCTGACGGGAGGCATCCTCCGTGCGTAACGCTAATATTAGAAGGAAGGGACGAGGCACCCTTCCCCTTCTTACAGAGCGAAACAGAACGGGGTTGATGTTGAGCTTTCAAAAGTGCACGAGAAACGTTAATGTCAGATGCCCAAAATATTGTTAAACACGAGCGATTTGCGAATTAAAATATTACAAGGCTGCTATTTTTAGCACAGTGGAACCTTTAGTCATTCTACATTTAGATGGCTTATCGGAATTAAATAAATAACAGCAATGGTTACTGCTCAAATTAGGTCTGTCTCGGTTTCCATGGCATCCAATCTGTTATCTCCAATACTCTTGCCAGGATTTGTACTGGGACTCTGGGACAGCAACATTTCTTATAAGGCTTATAAGGAATTATCCTGTAGCAATTTCAGCTATAAGGTTTCTATGAAACCCTGGAATAAATGGATTTATTTAAGATGAGTTGAAGGGTTTTTTTTCTTTTTTCTTTGTAGCTGTTTTCTATTTTTAGCACCGCTGCCTGCTTTCCCATGGTGATGCTTTAACCCTTGCGGGGACGTGTCAGTGCGCTGTCTGGGGAACCTGTGTGCTGTCTGTGCCTGTTGCACTCTCCCGTGAGAGCAGAGGCAGACTTGGACGCTTTGATGCCACCAGCAGAGCGTATTTGAAAACCAGGACTCAGGAAAACGGGATAACAGGAATCTTTGCTTCTCCCTCTTTGGTACCTCACAGGCCTTTGAAAGCAGCTACACAGAAGAGTTTCCACTCGTTCTGGGTAGTCCAAGCGTAGTCATCCTCACAGGAAACACAGCAACGCTTTGTCTGAGCCCAAGAACTTTTGTCTGAGGCCAAGACAAAAAATACTGCCTGTGTCAAGTTCCTGGGTGCAAGGTAGAGGTAAATGGGTGGGATGCAGAGATTGTGTTATGTGGAATGCCAGGCGGGGTGAGTTATTGTTTCCCTCTGACCCAAGACGCCGTGCAACTGTGCGTTAAAAAGACAGCCATGATCCAGCCCACGAGAAGGACACGGTGTGCACGCCGAGCTCTGCTGCTGCAGAGAGCAGGGAAATATATTTGTGCTGTTACAGCTGTGTATTTCCCCACAGCTCCTCAATTAATACTACCTTTTACGGGTACATTTTTTACTTCCTTGGCCATTAGAGTTTTCAAGTGAGGGTTTCATTAATCTTTTGTTTTCTAATGTTACCTGGGATATAGATCCTGTTCTCTTTTCCCCTCTGGTAAGCACTAATTTACTTTGAGTTTATTTGCATCCTGTTGTGAAGAAATTCTGGATCCATGGCATTTTAAAAATCAATGGCTCACTGGGTTTCTAATTTCCAGGTAATATTCCTAAACAAAATGTACTGTTACATAGCATGGAGATTTATGGCAAATATTAAGTAGCTCTCAACAACACTTCTAAAATTTTTATAGGCGTGAATGACGTCGCAGGGGACAAGCACTTTTACAGAGCTGCTTTGAGTGGGTCTCAGGAGGACAGTGAGGGCCAGTGAATGTTTTGGTGTTCCATGTTTACTTATTTGTGTCTCAGTCTGGCACGGGTGATGCTAACACTGCCCTGCAGACCTGCAGCTGGCAGGAACTGCCATCCTTTCCTCAGACATCAGTGGAGCTGGGCTGATTTATACGAGCTTAGGGTGCACCTCTGGCGCACACAACATTTCTACCATACCTCACATGGAATTTGATTTACTCTGAATCACGATTGAAATATAGCAGCGTGTTTAAAGTGGGCAAGAAATGATAAAGTACTTACTATTTATAGAGTCACAGCTACTTTCCAGAGCCAACTGAGCAATCCCCAAGTACAATCACAACACAAAGACTTTAATATTTTAGTGCTCTGTCACCCTGTGGTCACTGTAAATTTGCTGTGGCTGGGCATGCAGCCCCAGCACAAAGCTTTTTGAAAAACCCTTACCTAGGCAGCTGCATTAATGCAGAGGCTGGTTATTCATGTTTGCACACACCCTCTCTCCACTCTGTAAGAAATTGAAAAGGGCTGAGCCGAACCTGTGAAATGCCCCAGGGCAGCAGGCAGTGGGGGGTGAGACCATGGTTATGGACCCAGCAGACACTGGAGCACTCTGCTTAAGATTTTTGCTTGGAAAAAAGGGGTTAATGGTTTACACTGGTGGTTCATGAGCCATTGTAGGAGTCAGTTCTAGGTTCCTGCTATTGAAGCCAGCTTCTCCTGTCTGCACTCTAGCATTTCTTCTATTCCTGGCCTCCATGTTTTAGTGCAATAGTTTGTTTTTTCAGTTGTATTTTCTCGTTACAGTATATTTTTACACCAGAATGCCCTTCAAAGGCTACAATTTGTCTGATTACAGAGGTGGCTTCAGCACGGAGCCCTGGTGCTGCGATCCAGGAGGTGGGAAGCTTAATGCTACCTAAGGTGCACACAGCAGTGGCTGTTACGGGTGTAGTCAAACTCAGTAAGGAAAGTTTTTAGCTCAGATTCATTGGAAAAGCTCAGAAGGAAGGGAAGATAAAGGCAGTTGTGGCATCTCTGTACGTGCTCTCCCAACTCACTGATCAGTGCAGTTTTCAGGTGCTCCTGTGGCTGCCCCGAGCTGGTGCTCTGAGGAGTGAGAGAAATAACATTTTCATGCAGCTGACAGACCTGGGAAAATGCTTCCATAGCTTCTCCAGATAAGGATGTGGTCCATTCTGTCCCTACCCTCTCTGTGCTACTTATTAAATCTTCTTGAAGCTCCTCTTGTCCCGTTCTCAGAGATGCAACTTGTTGAGGGAAAAATAACGTGGAAATTGTACAGCATTTACTGTGGCTTTGGGTTCCTCTAAGCTGAGAATAAACACTGGGTAAGCCACTTCTGAAGAGGAGGTGGGTGCTCCTGAAAAGGCTCACCCAGTGCAGAAAGCCCAAGGGAATGAACTTGTGCCATGCAGCCCTTAGGACAGTGATGACTGCACACATCACCGCTGGTTTGTCTTGGGTCTGAACTTCCTACCTGCTGCTTTCAGCTGATGTTCCCTAGGTCTTGCACTGAGAGATGGTGAGTAAATGGCCTGGAACCACCAGACAAAGTGATGGCCCCTGCTCCCAAGCGCTCCCATCCAACTGGTGGGCCGAGTGTACATGAAATAAACAGATGGTGGGAAAGAGGGTTTGGAAACCGTGACCTCGGTGTGGTGCTGCAGAGGCTGCACCTGCACGCAGGCCGATAGAGCAGCGTGAGGAAGGACTGTTCCCACCCTGGGGGATTCCTCTGCTGTGCCTCTTCACTCTCCTGTTCTGAACACGTCACTTTTCCTCTGCCGGGAGCAAACTCCCATTTGTGAATCCTTTTGCTGTGGCAAATATCGATATTGCTGCAGCGCTCGGCACCTCCCAGTTAATGTGCTGAACACTGGCAGAGCGATGTGTGGGTTACATAAACCACCATCGTGTTTGTGTCTTGGAAGTAAAGGTGTTAACTCTTTCTGACTTAATTCATTCAGGTTGAGGGGCACCAAGGGATTGAACCTGAAATACCGCAAATCAATAATATAAACTCTTTGAGCTTTGTGAGCTAAGAATAAACACCAACCACAGATCGAGTCAAATGAACCTGTGCAGAGGCACAGGGGAAATGTAGCAGCAGTGTTCTGTTATTGCAGGTCAATAAAGGCTGGATAATGTTTGGCTTTCATTACTGATTAAAAAGATTTCCTCGCAAATGTTATGAGATTAAGACTGAGCTTTCTGTATGTGCTGAAAGGGTAATGTTTAGAAATGATCATGCTGTGCTCTCCCCGTGGAACTGGTGCTGCAAACGTTGCTGCCCTGGCTGCAGCTGGAGTGGGTCCCCCTGCCTGAGTCATGGCTGAAGGGGGACCCTTCCCTGGGGATGGTTTCCAGCCTGATGGGCGCAGGTGAGAGGAGACCCCGGCCAGGGATGCCCTGACTCTGTGGGATGCAGGACCCCATCGGCTTTGGGGGGACATGGTGCATTATACCCGTACAGCAGTTATGGCTGAGGAGGCAATTTCATTACATAGGACTATTTTTAGGTGCTTATAACTCAAAACCATTACCCTCTTGGCGGGAATTTATCACACTTGTTCTCAGCTCAAAGCTGATATATAAGACTTGGCGGGGCTCCAGAGAGCTGAAGAACAGCTGCCTGGGATGTTTCCCAACTGTGGTTTTCACCAATTAAGAAGTTTGTTTTCACACAGTTCGGAGGATTTTTCCCTGTAAGATCTTACCTCAATAACGTGCCAGGCGTGGTCTTTGCGGCCTCGTGACTCTGGTCCTAAAACGTGTTCATTCAGAGATCTCAAAGGCATGTGTTCTCCTCGAGGAACCATTGGGAGATACAAAGGATCTACCAGCATTTAGTCTATATAAATCTAACCTATAGCTCTATAAAATCAGGAACTGCACACGATGAAATAAGAATTGCTCACTTTTATTGCCACAACTGTGCAGCAAAAGGAAGGTGGCACAGACTGACAGAGGATGTGCTGGGCAGCAGAGCTGTGGGTGCTCTGGTGCCAAAATTGGCACCAGACTGCTCTGAGTCTTGCCTTTTTGGTTCCCCCTTCCACACCACCGTGTGGCACTTGTACCAACACACCTTCAGTGTTGTTCTGCTCGGCTAGAGCTTTTCTCCCAGTGTTATGACAAGCAAGACTCCATCACCTTCAGTGCCATGCCTGATTTACAGCATTTCCCCACATTTCTGTGACATGGATATGTCTACAAGTAAGAGCTTCTAGGTGGCTGGACGGTAGAAGTGCAGGGTCTGTCAAGCTTAGCCAAATGAAAAATTAGTTTATTTTAAGGTAAAATTCTCCTCTGGATTGAGTTTACCAGATCTCAGAGAAAGAGAAATATTTCTTAGCACTCAACAGTAACACTGCCAGACAGAAATTTGCCTTTTTTTGGAAACTGCCTAGACTCAGAAATTTGCATCCTTCTCTGCAGAGAGGTAGACAGCTGAGGCATTTAACAGCTGAATATTTCCTTTAAACATAATGCTTAAAGCTTGTCTACATTTCCTTGGATGTTCTGAAGCAACACCTGCAGTCTGGGAAATATCTTTTCCGAGGCAGAGCAGCTAAGGCTCTGAGAACGGTGCTGGGAAGTTATAAAGCTGTTTTCAGCTCAGCTCTCCCGAGGTGTTTCACTCCTGTGCCGGTGAGATACTGACCCACTGCCCAGCTGTGATAAGGCAGTGGCACAGCCAAGGCCCCGGATGGGTTTGTGATGGAAACAGCAGCAAAGAAAACCCCTCAAACACTTCTCTGTGCCACTCCTAGCAATACTGCTGAAGGAAAGGATGCTAAATGGGTTTGTTCTGGCAGGAACTGGGCGTGCAAAGCATTTTTCGTGTTCCCCAGACACAGGAATGTGAGCATGGCAAGAGCGCAGGCAGGTCTGTATGGGGACAGGGAGATGATGATGATGATGATGATGGGCAGCCTGGGCAGGGAAGCACAGCTGGATCCCCACAGCTGGGAGGGCACGGGATGGCAGAGCAGGGAGCCCGGGCAGCACCTCCCCTGATCAGTGATGACTTGCCTTGTTTTCAGTGGGAGGGCACCGAATGTGCTGTGCTGAGCCCCTGTGCAGGAAACAGGGCACGGCTGGTGTGTGAGTGAGGGGAGAGAGTGAGGGGGAGATGCTGCAGGGCAAACACACAGCCCAGGCCAAGGGAGGATGCTGCCTTCAGAGTAACCAGCTGCTTTAACTCCAGCTTGTGAGGATGGAGTAAATGGCCCACGAGTGGCAGATGCAGCACCCTGAACTAGAGATTCCTGTTCCTGGGATCTGGCAGCGTTTCAAAGCAAAGAGCAGGAGAAGGGGCAGATCTCTCCTCTTTCCCAGCACTGTTGGGGGAGGCTGCCAGGCACAGCGAGGGGATGAAAGGACAGCACCCTCCTCATCTTGCACCCCTGGAGCACCGATGAGGAGAGCTTCCTTCCTTCCCACCAACAGCTCATGGCACAGGCTTCCTTCGTCAGATGTTTTCTGTCTGGAGAGCAGAGTCTTAATAAAATCCCTCAAAAGACACAAAAAGTTCTCATCACTCCAGACAGAGGCAGAGTGGCAGTAACAGGCCGTAACAGGCTGTCTGGAGTCCCAGGAAACAGGTAATTCTTCCTTTTAGAGCCCCACCACGAAATGAATCCGAGTATTTCCTCAGAAATAAATATCCTGGGTTAGAGTAAAAGGTCTCGCCAGTCTGGCTGACGTTTGGAAGTCTGTAAAAGTTTGATGGTGCAGCCCACACACTGGGTTTCACTGCAAGAGGTTATTTTTTGCAGAATTTTTTTCTCTGTTATGGGAGAAATTTAGGCCATTAATCAATTTCCTGGCACATAAAACTGCAGTTGGCTGGACAGGAGCAAGAGGCAGAGTGCTGTGAACACTTTTCCAAAATCCCTTCTCTGTCTTGAACTGCAGAGGTGTAAAACCTTCTCCTGCGAGGGTTAAAAGCTCTATGGCCATATTTGTTTGTTTTCAGTTGTTCCGGACTCAGATCCAGTTCAAGCAGTTGTCTCTGGGTACCAGGGTATGGCAATTTCCCGTGGGATCTCTCTTTCCCTACCTTTTCTTTATTATTATTTTGTTTTTATTTCCCTATTAAACTGACACAGTTTATGGTTTCGTTTCAAATAGATGAAAATTTCGATTGCATTTGGCATAAGCCAAAGCAGAACTGAACGTTTCTGATGGGGTTCTTTGCTACTGAATTTTCTGGGACCAAACCAACATATTTCTTGCTTTTAATCCTGACCTGTCTTCCTTTGGCAGTTGTGATTTCCCCACCTCCTGAGAATAAAACTTGAGGAAAAGATTTGTGTGGCTCCCTGCAGCAGGAACCAGTGCACTCACAGCAGCACTACAGGGGAAAAAGAGACACAACCCAAGCCACAAATCTCTCTTTTTCTATTTTAAACGTCTCTTGGCAGATTGTCTGATTTTCATTATCTTTATTCTTTTTCTTCTCCCCTTCCTCCCCAGAAGATACCATTTGGACCATTAGCAATCGCACTGTTTTCTGTGCAGTTCTGCTAGATATTTTTGTCAGTCTCAAATCAAAACGGTGCCAGATGGAAGCCCCATGCTCTTCATAGATGATCATTTCCAGCATTCTTCTGTGAGGTTGTATAACATATGTCCACGAGAAATTAAAAATGCTGTTTCCTTGTATGAATTGTGCACACTCAAGGGCACCAAGAAGGTTAAGAAAATAACTGAGCCAGGACTGTTCTGTACTTTTAAAACAGATTAATTTCCTAAAGGGAGGCTATATTAACATTTAGATTGGCTGTTGATTTGTTGTGGATCGTCTCATTGCTAAAAACATCTGCATCTAGCAAAGTACTCATGAAACCTATCAACAAAGAGAAGTTTTACGTTAAAAATTGTAATTTTTACTATCAGGAGGGTGCTGGTTTTCTGTTTCGGGGGGGTTTTGTTGGCTGTGTTTTTTTCCCTCCAAACATGCTCAGCATTAGTTTAGGGCTATTCCCACTGACACCCACGGGAGCTGAGCACTGGCTCCTCCTGTGCTGGAGGAATTCCCATCCCTGGGGCAGGACTTTTGGGCGCAGCCTCCGTGGGGCTGTCACACCAGCCCAAGGTTCCCGACGCTGGTCTTTGGCTGCTCAGCTCTCATTAAACGAGCAGGAACGAAGCATCCCAAGCCCTTTAGTGGCTCTGAGGAGGGCTGCTGGGGCCAGCTGCCCCGGGAGGCTGCTGTCCTTGCTGCCCGTGCTCTCCTGCTCTGCTCCCAGCCGCCGTCTCTGCCAGCTTGTCTCCTTTCATTTACATCTACACGTCGGGTCAGCTCTGTTATTTAAGTACAATCCCTCTGCATCTGTTTGTGTGGGGTTCGTGCAAAGTGCTACATATGTTCGTGAGGGCTATAAAAAGACCTTTAATATTTAAGGTACTGAAAGAAATTTGCAGGGGCTGCAAATAGCTGCACTAAACACTAATAAAAATGGCCAAGTGTGCCCCTTCTTTTAAAGTGATCACCCTACAAACCTGAGTAGACTAACTCTCCTGTGGTCCTGCATGCACAGAAAGCTTTGTTTGTTGTGGGCATTTGGCAGAAGGATTCAGATCTTGCTCAAAATCAACGTCTTTGTGCTCATGTAAGTAAAACTCTTTCACTCTGCTTTTGGGGCAGGCAAGAGGAGCACACAGCATCAATCACTGTGGGCTACCTGATGGGTGGGAGGTTGTTCAGGAGAGCTAATTAGGTTGCTTGCAAACATTCTGTGCAAATTTTAACTCTGCTTTCCTAAGGAAAAAAAGTCTTGTTGCGAACCTGCTGTCCTTTGCTGTTGAACAATTTGGCCAGCTCCAAAAATATTGGTGAAAACAGCAGAGGTTGCAAAATGTTGGCTGGCTGCAGGTGCCACAAACCCCACTAGCTGGGCAGAAAGCAGAGATTCCCACAGACGAGGTGACGGTGGGAGCTCAAGTCATCCTGGACAGCAAAGCGCAGAGTGATCCGTCTGCCTTGGACCAGCCACCTCTGTGGGGTGCTCCCCTGGAATGTGGGGAGAGGCAACACCAAACCCAGGAACCAGAAAGGGACATGAGGCTGAGGGGCTTTCGAGCTGGGCCATCCTCTGGCAATAGAGCTGTCCCTTTCCTTCTCTGGGTACATGCCACGGGTGTGGCAGTGAATCCTCCCGGGAGGAGGATGGGGATTGAGAAAGGAGTGGTGTGCTTTGTCCATTCTGACCCTCCACTGCTTGTTGGCATCATCCTCATCCATTTTCAGACATGAGGCATGCTGCCACTTGGGAAAGCATCAGCGTTTTTGGGAGGAGGGAGTTGTTTGGCTGGGATGGCTGGGATTGCAGATGTGGTTTATTTTAACACTCCTGTCCTTTCCTGGGCTGTTTGCTGGGTCTGGAGCTGTCACGTGCCAGGTCAGGTGTTTTGGGGCTGTCAAATATCATGGGAAAGGAAGACAACAACAGACTTTTCACTGGATATTCAGAAACTACTCTGAGAAGTTGGGAGACTGGGGGCCCTCTGTGGATTCTCTGAAAATTAGCTTATTACTTGACTGTTAAGCGTATTGTATATGCCAAGTAATTAATTTTTACAGCAAACTTGCCTATGACTTGGGCAAAGGAGCAATTAATTCTCTGGAAAGAGATCCATTATCATAATTGCTAATGGATCCAAAACTCCCTTAGACACAGATGGACAGAAAAACCCCCTTTCATCTCCGTGATTAGGGTACCTGAAAGTCAGGTCCAGCCTACATGGCAGGTGGGTCGCCCATTGAAAACGCTAATTTAGAGCTAATTGTGGCTGCTGAGCTCCAGCATATCAGATGGAGGAGAGAGAAAGGCAGCTCCTTCCTCCTCTCCCCCAGCCAGCACAGGAGCACCGCCCCATCACCTTTCCCTCCCTCCGTGCATGTTCTTCCCCTCGTGGGTATGACTGGGATTTTCCTGCTGGCAGCAGGAATCAGTGGGTGTAAAGCTACGAACAGCTCAAAGTAGAGAGACTTTCACACCCTCAGTGCTGAGCAGACCCAGGTGTCCTGTGCTGAGAGAGGAGCGTGGTGCCTGCCACAAACCCCTGCCAATTCGTACAAAAGGTCTCTCTGCAGCCCAACAAAACGGGGCTGATCAAAGCAAACGCAGCTGTGCATGGGACAGAGCAAGACTTTTACTCCTTTTTCTGTTTGCTGCATCATTCTGCAACAGATCTTGTATCTTCAGCTTGATTTGTGGTCAAAAGGATGTTTGGGACCCTGCAGAATCATAATTAATATTTCATACAATCCAACCCTCCAAGAGCAGCTAACAAGGAGCACTCAGGGCTGTGCGGCTGCCAAGCACTGCGTGTCCCCCCGGGCCAAGGGACCTCTGTGCTCCACGGGCATGAGCCTCCCCAGCCTCCAGCAGCATCCTCGGGGCCCCAGCTCTGCTGCCCAAGAGAAAGGAGCCTGCATCTGCATCTGCATCTGCAACTGGCTGATGTACTACTGGTGGGAGAAGGGAAGGGGTGAAGGGAACAGTACAAGAGGCTTTTGTGAGAGTTGATCCACTGCTGTTTAATCTGTAGTGACAAAGGCGTCGCTAATAGAACACGGGGAGGATGCTGAAATGGGCCAGACCTCAGGCCTGAATGCTTGTGGTGTCTGGGAACACAGACCTTGCTCTTCTGGCCTGTTCAGCATCTCCTGAGCACCTGCATGGTCCTTCTAGAGCATCTTCTTGCTCTAGACATGGCATTTTGTTAAAAGTGAAAGCCTTATATGGTTCAGACCTAGCACGGCTCCAGCCCTGCTGCTTCTAGCATCTAGTTAAGCGTGTAAGAGGAAAGAGACAGAGGAGAGACGAATGGGGAATTTGTAAAATACCAAAAATTTTTGGATAGAGCTTTGTTTTCTGTGTATTTATACAAGTCTGCAGCCTAGAATGGAGACATCTAGTTTGGGTGAAGAGCTGGGAAAGCACTCAATAAGCTGTATTAACCACTGTGATGGTGCCCTCCCCTCCTGGAGGTCAGAAGGACTGGACCAGTAATGGTAGCAGGTGGGAGATAAAGCTGGGGCTCTGCTCCTGCCCGGGCTGGGGAGCTCCAGGAGCAGCTCTGCAAACACTGTGGGCTCTGGACCCGTGTGACAAACGAGAAGCAACGGGAACAGCTCTCCAGAAGCCGATGTTCAGCATCAGAGGCCATTGCAGAACTAAAAATAAATCCCAGCCTGGCGAGGGCATTTCTGGCCTCGCCTTTGCTGGGCACAGAGCAAGCCTGAATCCCAGGCAGTGGAGCAGCTATTTCCATTTCAGATGTAATTGCACCTCCTTCCAGAACTCCCAGCACAGGGATGAACTGGCCCAGAAACACTCCCGGGGAGGTTGGGCAGCCAGCAAAATATCGATTGAACCACGTGATGGAGTATGAAGAATCACACTCAGTAATTTGGCACGGCAGTGGAGGCTTAGTGGGCTGGGGGGCTTCATCCTCCTCCGGTTTTCTGGGATGGGCTCAGCACATCCAGTGAAGCAGGAGAATCAACATGATCTTTCTTGACTATACAAGCAAGCAGAAATACACTGACAGCATTTGGAAATAATGATTGGTGCAAGTCCAATGTCCTTGATGATCATCCTGAATTCCCAGTACAGTTGAAACAGTGAATCTGGAGGGGAAATATTTCTTCTAGAAATAACCTGTTTTTCTTGGGGTCAAAGCTACCCAGATAGCGTGATGGCATTTTTATGCTCTGAGTAAGTCAGGAAAGGGAAAAACCTGAAACTGTGTACTGGGCACAGCCCTGGAGATGAAGGAGTAGGTGCTTCACTCGTGGAAGAGAATACAACAGTACTTCATTACCAGAGGTGTGAGGAAATGAATCACAAGTCATTAGTGAAGAGCTCTCAGTTCATCCCTCCTTCAGGGAGAAGTAGCTCTTCTAGGTATTCTTAATGGAAATTGTTCTTAGTGCTTCACTGTCAGGAAGAGAAGTTGAATTGTTTCTTGGGAAGCATTATCTTGCCACGCTAGATGTCAGTAAATACAGGTGTATCTAACTTTTTGCTCAAGGAAGGGAGTTTTCAGTTGATTCAATTCTCTTTTTTTTTGAGTTATTGGCTGCCGCTGTTTCCTTTAATTATCTTTTAATGAAAAAACCAAATATGACACTACGTTGTACTGATTAACACAGTAAAAAGGTTCTTAAGCAGCTTATTGTCAAATTCATTTAAATACAGAGGGATGAAGTCACTTGGATTGCTGATCCCAGTCCCTGTGCAGGTTTGGCACTCGGCAGGGCCGGCTCGCTCGCAGGGCAGAGCATCTGTCCCTGCACATCACCGGTGGCTTGGGCTCTGTGCTTCGCAGGGACGGCTCTGGCTGGCCACGGCTGCAGTGACCGCTCAGGGCTTCCACGTCTAGCCTGGTGCCGGGCCAGTGTAAGGGGCATGAGGGCTCCACTGCAGTGGAGGCAGCTGCAGGAGCAGAGCAGAGCCTGGGTGGGGTGATCTGATCCTTATGGAGCAGAGCCAGGGCTACCTGCATGGCTGCTGGGCTGATCTTTCTCTTTTTTATACTGGATTCAAATGCATGCATCCCTGTTGGTGTCCTGAGGTCAATAATCACAGAAATATTGGTCTGGAAAAGACCTTATCAGCCTGGACACTGGGAGGATGTGCCATGGCCACCACCAACCCTTCTGTGCCCTCTCCCGGTCTCCTCCCCTCCCTCCCAGCTCCTTACTGATGGGCTGAGAGGCTGGAGGGAAGGCCAGGTGGCAATACAAGGGCATCATGCATGAGATGGGTGCTCAGGAGCTCCCCTCTGCCTCCAGCTGCCTCCTTGCTGAGGGGTCACTGCACCGCTGCTCCTCGGTGAGGGTGACAGCTGAAGCCATTCGGAACACGGCACGGAATCTGCTTCCCTAATTATAACATTATCTGCTCTTGTACTACGGTGGTGACCTCAGCTCTACATGCAAATGTACTGTGGATGTCCTGGAATACCAAACACCATAAATAAGTAGAACTTTTGAAAGCAATTTGGAGATTTCTTAGATTCCTCAAGCTGCTTCTGGCAGAGCGCTTCCTGGGACTGGTAATGAAATCAGTCATTTTACAACACTCTCCCAGTTTAATGCAGACAGTCTCATGGTGGCAGCTTTTAAAAGCTGTTTGTCTCATTAAAGTTCAGTTAACTCATTTCTGAAATTAGAAACTTTTATGATTAATGACTTGTGGTAGTTTGCTTTAAAGGAGATGCTTGCTAATCAGATCTGCTTTATTTCCCTAAATCACTTCTGAGAGTTGTATTATTGCCTTAGTTATGACACAGTGACAGTGATGCTTGGTACTTCAAGAAAAATAATTGGTAGTGATGCAACTCGTGTCTGTAAGAACTGTGTCTGAGGAGCAATTGAAAACTACATGGCTGTCGTAACAAAGCACGAGGAAGATGATTTTTGGTGAATTTTCCAGCTTTAGCACAGAAGTTCTCATTCATTTTAACGGAGGTGTGCCGGGCTAAAAGGCTTAAGATGAAGACTACAAAAACCAGGTGACATTCAGCTCGACTTGCTTTCTTTAACCTTTGTGAGTGCCTCCGAGCCGAGATGTAAATAACGTGGGTGCTAACCTTTCCACGGTACACACACTCACAACTGGAATTCTGAGTCAGAAATAGCAGTTCTGCAAAGCATCACTTCCAGAGGCACACGAGTGAGGATGACGGCGCTGGGGGTGTTGTCTCTGAAAGGGCATCCGGGCTGCAGCTCCCTGCGTATTCACAGTGTGGATGCTGGAGTGTGGATGCAGGGTGCAGACTGGGGTGACATCTCTGCTCCTCCCCAGTTCAAGGAGAGTGTGTGAGGGATTAATCCTGGGCTTTACAACGTCTCACATCAGCTGGGAGTGCTGGGACTGGTTCTGACAATGTCCCCGGATAGCCTGTGCTCTGTGGTTTTCAGCTTTTATTGCCAGTTGAATCCAAGAGCCTTCATGCTGTGCCTGGGTGCTTTGGTGGAGGTTTGGGGAGCGTGTGAGAGCCGGTTCCTGTGCGGGGTGGCCACAGCCCTGGGCCATCCCCACGGCCAGCGTGGGGCCCAAGGAGCGCTCCCAGCTCCCTCTGAAGCCCTGAGCCAGCTGAAGCTCTGGGGTCCCACCTTGGGGCCAAAACCCCCCAAATGCATCTGTCAGGCATGTTCATCACTCAGCCCTCAGAAGTAAGCAGCCAAGTCTTGTTTACCAAATACATTTACCTCTAGTGGGAGGCAGTGATTCCTTCATTAAAAAAGCAAAAGACAAAATAAAAGACAAAATCCTGTCAGAGCCCGGGTCTCTAAGGTTAGTATTTTCCAAGATGGAAATGTTTTGTTTCCCCTCCACTCCTTTTGTGTCTTTTCCCCCCCAGTTATGTATTTCCTTGTTTGTTGTGATTCCCTACTTTGAAACTGGTCTTGCCTCTTTGTATATTATAGTGGGATTTTTATGCAGTACTTAATTCCGTTATCTTTAACATGACAGACTTGGCCCATGCTTTCATACTCCACACCTCTCCTCTCCCTTTGAAAAGGAATCCTACAAGCTTACTAAAGCAAGAAGTGTTTGTGGAGTGACTCCACGAGTATAAATAGCTCGCAAGCAAGAGCAGCACCTGCCATCTTTGATGTGTCTCGCACTTCCCACAAATCACTCGTGCACGCCGGGCTTGATCACAGCTATTGTTTGTGCTAAGCTTCCTCCTACTCCTATAATCCTCCTATTTGAATGGATGGGATGTTTGGCATAGAGGAAAGAGTGTGGGGACATAAATTGCTGCCGAGTGTTTTGTGGACATGACACGGTGCACGTGTGCGTGTTCTGCCCAGGGCAGAGGGATGGCAACGGTGACGAGCACCACCCTTTAAATGGAAAGGATGTGGCTCTTCCAAAAGTGCCGTGCGTCACATTCACTCTTACTGCTTCTTTTAAGGAGTTGCTGATGCCTTCCAAATATAGGAGCTCTGGGCTTGTGTGGAAGCTGGATTGACAGGATCTGTGGCTTTTGGTGAGCTACTGAGAGTACCTGACAGCGTGCAAGGGGGCCATGGCCAGTGACAGCAGCACCCCAAGAAGCAGTCATTGATCAGGGTGTGGAATTCTCTCTATTTCTTTTGTGGAGATGATGTTAGTTTTTCTCATGTTGAGCTACTAACACCTAGCAGAGAGGAGTTATGCTTTTCAGTTCAGTTGTTACTCTCTCTTAAATAAATTCAGCTCTTTCTGTGAGTTCCTTCTATAACCTCAGGTTTATGGCCACGGGTTTTCTCTTTCAAAAAAAAAACCCAAAAAGTGACAACAGTTCTCCAAGACTGGTTAGAACTCCAAATAGCATTGTTCTGGTCTCTTGACATTTTCTAAAGATATTTGCTTTATTGGGCTGTAATGGTATTTTTTGTCTGTTTCTTTTTAGCAAATACCAGCTACTTCTTTTGGGTATATTTTAATCTCCTTCAGTCTTGTGAAGCCAATAGATGGTCAGAAAAGACATCGTGGTTTCACTAGGGCTTTTAAAAAAGCATTGCATGTGTAGCTGTGTGTATGCACAGGCTTTGCGAAACAAGAGAAGCCAAGGTGCTGCTTCAGGGTCTACAAAGACCTGAGTTTACCTATTGCCAGGATATATTCAGATCGTTTGGCATCGGGTTGGCAGCCTCTTCTGAGGAGCGTGGATTTTACTGAGCACATGACTGAGCCCAGCACTGCTTCTCTACAGGTGTGTTTTCCTCCAGACACAGCCAAGGCTGTTTCCATGATCTGCTGCCTGTAACTGCTGAAAGAAGGGATACGTGGGGCTTGTCCACCCTGGTTAATGTTCACTTGTCTGCTGTACCCAGTGTGGCTTAGTTTTCCCTGAAGCTTGAAACTGCTCAGCACAAGCCTGCGTAGAGACCGCTCACGCTGTGGTTTCTGGCGTTCCCCTGTTTCACTGGCCCCCAAACCCCTGCCCTTTTTGGACAATATTCCAGCTGACCAAGGCTTTTCCTCCAGTCTCTTCCAGGTGTTATGGAGGACCTGGAGAGTCCCTCCTGCTGAAAACGTGCTCGGCCATTTGTGGTGGTGCTGCCAGGCCAAGGGGTGAAGCCAGGCGAGGCGCTGGGCAGGGAGGTGGCAGCTGGGGGAGGGTGAAGGGCGCTGTTTAAACCCGTGCACACTGTCCCCATGCCTGAGACGTTCCTCAGGACGGCTGGGGGAGCTTGACGTTCGTAAATGATTCTTCTGACTCCTGCTAATTTTAGCCTTGGAGTGTTTACAAACACAGCAGCATTTGTCTCTGCTCCTGATCCGGAAGGATTTCAGCCCCATCCCTGCTGGCATATTCCCTACAGGAAAAACAAAATGGGATACAAAGTAGTGACAGCTGAGGGACCACTCAGATTAGAGGCACAGAAAGCCAAATTCCGTGGCTATAAATAATGTATCTGCAGCTATCACAGTGTCACCAGAAATTAAAAAGTCTGTACACCTAGGAATAATTTTGGAGGAGAGAAATGGGGAACAGGAAGCCAAATCGGAAAGCACAGTTTTAGTGAGTGGCATCTGGCAATGTTTCAGGAAAAGGCCAGTGAAGGATGGCATGACAAGGAGTCACCAGTTCGTAGTCACCAGCACTGAGCCCAGGTGCTGCTCTGCCTCAAACAAAAGGTTGAGTGTTGGTGCACACAGGTTACTGCACACAGCATTTCTGATCTGAACGCACTGTTTGGCTACTGCTTTGAAATGAGGCGAGAGGAAAACATCAAAAAAAATCAATTATATCAACACAGTTCATATGGAGCTTTGGAAACAGATTTTTAAATACACACAAACCAGTTTTAAATCCTTTCCCTTTCTAAACTACGACCTCCAAGTACAGTTCTTTGAACAGGGTACATCTCCTGAAGTGTTTGTGGTTCTCTACAAAGGATGAGCAGCCAGAATCCTCCTGGGCTGGCAAGGCAAGGACTTGCACTTGGTTCTGGTCTAAAGGAGAAAGGCTGTAGCTGCAAGCTCTGCCTTGAACAAATCCAAATCCCCCAACTTACCCGAAGTCTGCTTTGTTAAAAAAAAAAAATCTCCAGTCATGAGACACTTGATTTTCAGAGCTAAAGCTTTGCTTTTCCTCAAAGATCAAGCTAGGTACTAGACCACTGCTACAGCCAGCCCCTGGTGCTGTGGGAATTCGGTGGGTCAGGAGGATTCATATATTCTATAAAAACAAAAGGGAAAAGTATTTCTGATTTCTTTGCTCATGCTCACACATGGCACTGCCCGTGTCATGGAGATCAAAACGTGGTTGACACATAAGAAATAACAGCTGCCATCTGATTAAGACATGCGAGAAGTTTATGAGGTAGCTGCAAGTTCAGCTCAGCTGGAAATGAACGGGAAGCCTGGGGGACACGTGACATGACCAGAGTGCCATGACCCAAGGAAAGAGGAGAAATGGTGCAGAAGTGCTCAGTGTAATAGAGGTGAGCTTCATCTTCTGATCCTGGGTGAGTGCTGAACCTAGATCACGTCTGAGTGAAGAAAATGATAGAAGAAATTCCATCAGATGCTGCTTAAAATTGCTGCAAGTTAAAAAGAACGGAGGCAATGGGATGAACTGCACAGAGCTGTAAAGGAGAAGGCAACTCCATGGAGGAAAAGAACAGAAAGTAACAGAGGTAATAGGCTCATGTCAGAGGAGGCAACTTATTTTGTGGCTGTGCAATTCTAGTGCTGCTTGGTGTGAAAGAGCACATTCAAATTAGCAGAATGTATCTTGTCTTACACACTGTAGGCTTCTTGCAACACTTAGAACTTTCTTTTGAGTTTCTTGAACTGAATTAATGTCTTTCTGTTCTTCCTTTAAGGAACCACTCTGAACTTTCAGCATAGCTGGTTTTTTTAGATTTCTTTGAGTCCAGAAATAGCCTGAAAAACTATCACATTCCCCTCTCGGTCTCTCAGGCTCGTAGAAATCAAACACTGATTAATTTTTACAACACTTAAGGAAAATGTCAGACATGAAAATGTTATCTTATGCCATCGTTGTATATGCAAGACCTCCAATAATGTTAGAGCTCTGCTGGGCAAGTTTCCTTTCAAATACTGCTGGATGTTCTTTTTCCTGCTGTTGTTCTATCACCTCTCTTAAATTCAAGCGTAGCTCGAGGGAAGGCTCGGATCAGTCAGGAAATGCTCATTGCAGTCCTTTGCCTGCCCATCCCTGACGTGGCCGAAGGTTTCTAACGCCAGGTCTCCCACTGCACCGCGGCTCCAGGACCGTCTGAGCCAGTCTCTGGATCTCAAGCTCAGGTTTGGTATGATGCACATTCTGCCTCCCCAGCCTCTTCAAATGCTGTTTTCTCTCAGCTCCACAAAGGCTGGAGTGAGATCAGCCGCCACTGCCGGGCTGCAGCTCGGCGCAGTCAAACATCAAAGCTCCTGCTCCAGCTCCACTTCAAAACCCTCTAAGTTTTGACTTGACCAAGCAGAAGGAGGAGTTGTAAGGGGAAAGCTGTAATGCACAGAACGGAGGGCTGCGTGCAGGAGGGCACTTTGCTCTCACTTTACACAGTGACAAGCAGTGAGCGACAGCGATTTGTGCTTCTTGCTGCTCTGCTCATCAGGGGTGTGGGACAACCTTCACCCTTTGACTGTGCTAGGAATAGCACAAGAACCCCTCCCAGGTCTGTCATCTTAACGCTGCCACAAACCTTCTACCAGCCTTGGAGAAGGGGCCCTGGGCAAAAATCTGTCTGGACATCAAGGCACCTGGTTTCAGTTTAGAACACCGAATACTCCATTTTCTTTCACTCCACCTGTTAAAAGTTCTGTCTGCAGGTGTCTAACAAAAGCTCCCAAGATAAGACTTTATTTAGGTTGGTCACAGTCCGCAGTGTCTCCCCTGGAGAGGACATTTACTCCCTGTCATTTCTGCAAGGACCCAGCCCCGTCTGCTTTGTGTGGGTGAGCATTTGTGCAAACACGGCCAGGGCCGGGCAAGGTGAAGGGAAAGGGAAAGGTGCACCTTTATTGCATTGTCCCACTGCAGCACAGCCCCGTGATGCACCTGAAAGCTCTGTCGCTGCCTCCAGTGCTCCTCAGCGTGCGGGTGATAAATGGTTGTTGCACGTCTAAAGCCTCCGGAGTCAGGGTGATGCTGCTGGTGCAAAGGAGAATCCTTAAACAGTTGCAATTCATCAAACTTGAGGAGAGGTGGGCTGGCAAGCAGGCATCTATCAGAGGTAACCTGGGAAGGATTTTAAGACAAAAAACTTCTTTTGTCTTAAAACTTCTTCTAATCATCCTACTCTGACTTTATTTTTAAGACATTAAATTAATTGTTTTGCCTGAGGCAGTAATTGGTGAGTGATCTCTCCCTGTCCTTATCCCAGCCCACAAGATTTTCGTTGTATTTTCTCTCCCCTGTCCTGCTGAGGAGGGCAATGATGGAGCAGTGGGACCTGGCACCCAGCCAGGGCCGGCACTCCACAGGATGTGTGATCATCTTCCCTTCCCACTTGGATCTTCTAAAGGCGTCTCTGTTGATCAGACTGAATTACTTAGAGAAATTAAACTGCAATCTCCGTACTATCCATTAGCTGGAACTCTATTTGCGTGTAGCAGTTGGGTTTTGGCAATCAAAAGGAGGAAGATTGTGCACAGCAAGCTGTCTGCCCAAAAAAGATCTTCTGTGTAGTGCTTACGACTGCGTAGGAACAGGAGCGGTAAAAATAAGATGGGGGCCAAATTAAACATCCACTGGAAGAGGGATGTGCCTGCTCGAGGACAGGCTTTGGCCCTGTGCTCAGTATTTATCTCATCTGTAAATCTCCATGGGTTTTATTGTAACACACAACTGGTAGTACAGAAATTTGCCCTGGCATTCCAATTGGAACAGCGGCAGGCCAGGAAACGAGGAGATGTGCAATGGATTCCCTTGGACTGATTTTATAGGCACCATTGCAAACCAGTGGCAACTAAACCAGACACATGCCTTACTTATTTTATCAACATTGAATGGGTATCTCTAGATGCCAGAATGAATATTGAAACATAAATTGAAATGAGGATTAGGTACTTGTATTAGTGAGACTTTACCATGTCTGGAGTCTTAAATGTAAGGCCTAATCCTGCTCTGCCTGAATGCAGGGCGAGTTTTACTTCAGATTTAACTGGGAACATACCAGGAGCCATCGTGACAAAGCTTTAACGGCATAATATAAGATTCCTGCTATATAAAAGAGAAGAATCTGGACCTTTTACAAACCCTTGCCTACAGAAATGAGAAAACTTCAACTTGAGAATCAGCCAAAGAACCAAGGAAAAAGTACATTGAGGAGCAATGTCACTACTGTATCTGTGTGAGTTCCAAATTCCTCAGGGGATATATGTCTCTATAGATATTTTACGAGGGTAGGAAAAGCACGTTCTTGACTTGAGTGTGTTTTATAGACAAGACCATACAGCTACTGCACATTAAGCAGCAGAGTTTTGTTTTATAAAAGCACTTACAGTTTACAGTTTCAGATTGTTAAGTGATACTTGACTTGGCCAAGCCTGTGCCAAGTCAGAACCTTCTGGGAGATGTTTCTGGGGGAATAAATACCCTCAGCAGAGGCACAGCAGAGCTGTGCCTGCTTCCAGAGAGCCAGCCCGAGCTGTGAGTATTCAGAGAGCCCAAAGATGATCTGCTGTGGGTGCCTCTCTGCTGCAAAAGCCTCATGTTTCACCTCACACTTGGAGCTTGTGAGACCTTGCTCTGCCTGGGGCCATCGCGTTTTGTCCCTCTGGGAAGGAGAGCTCAGACACCATAAAAGGGTACAGATGATGCTCCAACCATTTGTGCTGCCTGGCTTGTTGCCACTCAGTTTAAATGACTCCATCACAACCTTGGGAAGCACACAAAAGGTGTGTAATTAGAGCAATTTACTGATATTTAACTTTAAATTGTGCTCCCCCCAACGAAGACTCTCTTGAATTTAAACCCTCCCAAGGCCCACAGGTGGACAGGGAACACCTGAACAGCATTTACACGGGACACATCAGATTTCTTTGTGCTGAACTTCACACTAAATCATCTTCCTCTGGGTACCCGATTTACCTGGAGGTGCAGAAATTGCTTTAAACTCAGAAGCTCGGAGAATGCTGTCAGGGAGAGGTACAGGATCCGTGTCAGGGCCGTGTATAGGTAAGTTTCTGCCTGAGCCCGGCTGTGCTGTGCAGCTTGGTGTGCATGACTTGTCACCACAGCATCCGAGTGCTTCTCAGCTTCCAGGGTTGTAGCTGCAAAGCAGCGAGGTGACAATTTTCCCTGCTATAGTTGGGAAGTGATGTACCAAGACACTAAGGCTCAGATTCATGTTTAAGTATTTGTGAGTTAGTTAAAGAAATTTTGTTGCAAAGCCAGACAGACTTTAAGTGATTTACCTAAAATCCAGAGATGCTCACTTCAAAGTGAGGAGCTGATGAGGGAATCTGAAGACGTAAGTCAGCATCCTGACCACAAATAGCATCTCCACTAGAATACTCGAGCCATCAGGCAGCTTTGAAATTAAAGGCTGTGCGAACTGTACCTGGACTGCAATAAGCCTTCATGCAAATCCCCTTATATTCTGCAAGCATAACACGATATTTTATTACCGTTTTAACTGACCCTTCTAAGCCCTGAAAACTAGTAAGGGGGAAAACTAACTCATTTTAAAACAGCGGGGTAAGCTCTCTCTGCCCACCGGTTGGTACAATTCTTCCACAACCTGCTGAGCTGCTGCTTCCTCCCAATGAAGTGAGTTTGAGTGTATGGGCCTCATTTGGTCAATGTAATAACTATTCCTGCAAAATTTAACAGGTCTCCCGGCAAAGATGAGAATGGCTCAGGTAAGGCAAGTTCATCGTCAGCACTAACACAGCGTTTATCCGTGACATTTGGTGCTGGAAAGACCTCAGACCAGAAGTGTGAATTGTCAGTGACTCTCAGCAAAGACACTGCAAGTGCCTTTGAAAATCAGATCTAAGTTGTATTGGACAGCTTAAATCTCCTTGCTGGGGTTCATCAGCTGCTTCTGACAGTGCTGGCTCACTCAAAGAATCCCTCCTTTCCCCATTCCACTTCCAGCTCTCTGGATTCAGTGGTCCCTGTTTGACTGGAGAGAAACAGTCAAGAAAAAGACCAAGTTTTTGAACCTCCTGGAAAGTCTCTGATGTGTTAAAACAAATAACTGAAGAGGCTCATGTAAAGTAGACTTACATGGAGAGTACTCGAAGTCCACTATCATCAGAGGGCTTACTGAATGCTAGAATCATTTCGATTGGGAAAGGCCTCTGAGATCATCCATTCTGTTACCCCAGCACTCCCATGCTCACCACTAAACCATGTCCCCAAGTGCCACATCTCTGTGGTTTCTAAATACCTCCAGCGATGGTGACCTCACCACTTCCCCAGCAATCCGGTGTCTCTGCAAAGCAACGCTGACCCTACCAGGTCAATCAAGAGCCAGGATCACATCTGCCATCCTGGCTCTCGATTCTTAGCTTAAACAGCCCTAATTGCACCGGATCTCCAGCCACTTGTGTGCAGTGGGAACGAGACTTTATCCCACGCCGTGTTTCATCACCCACTTACTCCGAGGCTATTCTGCTCCTGGCAGCCCGGTGCCCCCGCCCGGGGCAGGAGCAGGAGGGGCCGCACCCGCTGGCCGCCGAAAGCCGAGCCGCGTCCAGCTGTCCCCGGGCTGCAGCAGGGGAGGGCGCAGGGAAGGAATTCGGCCCCACTAAAAATAGTGCAGGGCTGCTCCTGTCCCGGGGACCCCGGCGGGCTCGGGGCCGCTCCGGCAGCGGGGCGCGATGTGCGGGGAAGTGCTCGGAGCACGCTGCCTTCCCCGGGGTGCCAGCCCTGCCTTGCTCCCGCCCGGCCTTGGAGAAATCCCTCGCGTCCCCCACCCAGGCCACTTGGGCCGCGGGGAGAGGGGGCAGGAGGAGCCCGGGTGCCGCACCGAGGGGCTCCCCCAGGCACTTCACGGCTCGTCCTTCCCGGCGGTTTATTTTGGGCGGGGCCGGGCTCCAAGGGGCGCCGGCTGCGTCGGGTTTCTGCCTCCCCCGACGGCGGCCCCGGGCAGAGGAAGTTTTGCCCCGCCGAGGAGAACGGGGCGAGGGGGAGGAGGGGGGCGGGCCACGCCGCTTTGTAGCGCAGGTGAGGGAGCTCCGGCTGCTCCTGGGGGTCCCTCCTGCTCCCCGGGGGCGGTGGAGGAGGAGGAGGGAGGGGGTGGGCGCCGTCCCGCGCCCCGGGGCAGAGCGGCGGGGCTGGGCGGCAGCCGGCGCAGCCGCTGCGTGTTCCCTGCTAAGGGAACCCGATCTCCCCTTCGCCCTCCGTGTTCCCTGTTAACGGGAACCCGATCCCCCTTTGCCCCCCGTGTCCCCCGGCCGGCGCTCTGCGCTCCCGCGACGGCAGCAACAGGCTGCGGGGCCCCGCGCCCAGAGCCGCCCCTGCGGTACGGGGGGGTGGGAGCGGCTCCCCAAACCGGGGGAGAGTCCAGCTCCGGCCCTGGGGCATCGTTCCATCGCCGGAGGGCAGCGGGATGCGTGCTGCCCCCCCCCTCCCCCGTACCGTTTAATGGAGACCCGGTGTGGGTGATGGGGAGGGGGATGCGCGGAGCCGGGGGGGCTGGAGGGGGCAGCTCCAGCCCTCCTTGCTGCCGCGAGCGTAAACCTGCCGCCTCTTCTGCAGTGACGGGGACTCGCGTCCTCCTCCTCCTCCTATCCGCGGCTGCAGCTCTGCTGCTCCATCCCATTATTATTAGGGGAGGATGCGAAAAGAGAAAAACCCAAACCCAACACAGCC